>VHKM01001109.1:0-167500 GCA_007210695.1 Neogobius melanostomus | reverse complement strand
ATTTTTCACATTGGGCCTCATTTCCTAGTTATCCAGAGTGTTGTTGATGTCTGGAGATATTTTTCTTAAATTCATGCAGTTCTTATATTTGAAGAGCTTAGTGGCGCTAGGCTAATGCTAGGCTAACACATTTCTATGGTATCAGTTAGCCTGCATTAAAAACAGTGTGACCCACTCCACAGTGCACCTGAGGCAAATCACTTATAACACCAGACTAACCATATAAATGTGTTGTCCTTTTCGCCAGTAAGTTCAAAATAATGGGAGTACTTCCACGATGTGAACACGCTGGCTGAAAACTCAGATTCAGCCACACACGTTACCTCCTGCCATCGCAAAGAAACATCTCAACGCTTGTATCTTCACATTTCCCACAAACGCGGATAAAATTGAGTAAAGGGTAAAGGAAGCAAACATTTATCCGTCAAATGAATAATTCAGATATGATTTTGGTTAAGTTAGACTCCAGAAAGCGAGGACAAGCGTATTGACCGGTTGGACACTCGTGCTAGCCCGGTGCAGTTTCCCCAAACTCACGCTACATCAGTTTCATCACTCGCTTCACAAACACATCCAAAACTGATGTTCCTTACCTTAAAGTTACTGGTCAGGCCCTTTGTACCGATGAAGACAGGGAAACACGCTGTCCACCTGCCGAGGACTGCGAAAAGTCCTGCTCCTCCATGTGATAATCCTGAAAAACTCCCAAGACACGATGCACGAGTGTCCTTGTGCTTTGGTTTGGTCAAATCTGTCAGTCCGTCCAACGATAAGCCTCCAGTATTCTCACTTTAGCTGTTTTTCAGCGGTTTACAGAGCCATGTTTACATTTCAGCCGCTCAGAGGTGATGGAGGTGGAGCCGCATAAACACAGCTACGCAAAGCGGAGCGTATGCGCCGCGGAGCGACGCGATACTGGCGCGGATAGTGCCAACAAATATAGTTTTTTATGCAAAATAAGGCACGGGTCATATTTTATTGTTTTCCCTCGGGCCGCCTATTGAAAAGGTCCCGTCTAAACTAGTAAATGTAAAGTCAATGAAAATTCACTTTGTGAAAGTGGAGGAGACCAAACAACCACTTTTCAAAAGTGAGGGGGACACGTCATGTCCCCTCACAATGAATGGTTCCGACGCCCATGCTGCAAATGCAAAACTAACTCGTCACTTTACTTGTTACTCTGAAAATCTGAGTACTCTAACCAGTGTTAATTTTGACAACATATTTTAATTCAGTTTTAGTCTTAGTCTTTTGACGAAAATGTAATTAAATTTTAGTCGAGATTTAGTCAAAAAATATCTTCAATTTTAGTCTAGTTTTAGTCGACTAAAATTGCAAGTCATTTAGTCGACTAAATTTAAGACAAATTTAGTCGACTTTGCATTTATAATATTCATTATAATCATATTTAATCAGGTCCTCTTCTTCATGGAGCTGCTCCCACATGAACAAAGCTCAGAGCTGTTCCTTTGGCAGAGAATTTACATGATATGAGGCTCTTTCAGACGGTCAATAGAAGTTTGGATGATTTTAGTCTCTCCTTTTCATTTTTATTTAGTCTTATTTTAGTCGACTAAAATATCTGGACATTTTAGTCGTAGTTTTAGTCTCATGAAAAACGTTTAATTTAGTTTTAGTCCAAAGTCGTCAAAAATATCAGTTTGACTAAAATTAAAGACTAAATATTTTAGTCGACGAAATTAACACTGACTCTAACACGCTCCCCCAGCACTGGTGTCACAGGATCGCTGTCAGCACAACACAGTTCAGTGCTGCAGGTACAAATCTTCCTGAACTTGTTTATGGCTCTGTCAAATGGAAATAAAAGTCGGCGACATGAAGAAGCAGGATGTGTTTCCAGTGGATTTAATAAGAAAAGGACCTCATCCCTGAGCCGGAGGAGCAGTTTCACTGTCCAGCACAGCCGCTAAACTTCTTCAACTTTCGGTGATATAATGTTGTGCTGTTTGGCGAGGTCTGCACGGGACTGTGGCCATTAATCAGTTAACCTCTGAACCCCCGCCTTCACCAAGTGCATTTTCTCCACTTCAGCTTTACCCAAATCTCAAAGGTTACAGCCTAAAGGGCAGAGTAACACCTCATTTGAAAGCTAAGACCTACAAAACGCATCTAAACTGATCTTTTTCCTTGCGGTGTTGCCGCATCACTTTTTTGACATTTCTTTTCATTTTTTTTGTTGCTCTTTTGTCACTTTATCATCACTTTTTGTCACATTTTAGTACTCTTTTGTCACTTTTCTGTTATTCTTTTGTCACTTTTCTGTTATTCTTTGTCACTTTTCTGTTATTCTTTTGTCACTTTTCTGTTATTCTTTTGTTACTTTTCTGTTATTCTTTTGTCACTTTTCTGTTATTCTTTGTTACTTTTCTGTTATTCTTTTGTCACTTTTCTGTTATTCTTTGTACTTTCTGTTATTCTTTTGTCACTTTCTGTTATTCTATTGTTACTTTTCTGTTATTCTTTTGTTACTTTTCTGTTATATTTTGTTACTTTTCTGTTATTCTTTTGTCACTTTTCTGTTATTCTTTTGTTACTTTTCTGTTATTCTTTTGTCACTTTTCTGTTATTCTTTTGTCACTTTTCTGTTATTCTTTTGTTACTTTTCTGTTATTCTTTGTCACTTTTCTGTTATTCTTTTGTCACTTTTCTGTTATTCTTTGTTACTTTTGTTATTCTTTGTCACTTTTCTGTTATTCTTTTGTCACTTTTCTGTTATTCTTTTGTCACTTTTCTGTTATTCTTTTGTTACTTTTTTGTCATGTTTTTGTTGGTCTTTTGTTTCGTTTCGTCTTTGTTTTCGTCACATTTTTGTCACTATTTAGACGCTTTTTCCAAGAAGCTTTTAGATTTGGGTAAGCCAAACTGGAGAAAATGTGCTTGGTTACAGTTAAGAGGTTATTATAGCAATACAGTAGCTACCTCTGTTTCACTTCTCTGTTTTCCACTCTGTCACTGGTCGCTGTTTTCTCGTGTGCCATTCTTGGTAAACCCCGCACACTTCTCCTGTGCTTCTAAATCAGGCTCATGTTTGATTTCCTGTGACTGAGGTTTTGTCTTTCCACATAAATGGCCACATTCATATAGCGCTTTTCTACCTGCTTTAGGCACTCAAAGCACTTTAGTCACCCATTCACACTTTCATTCATACACCAGTGTACTTCACAAGGTGGGTGAAGTGTCTTGCCCAAGGACACAACAACAACAGCTCCTGCGGGATTCGAACCACTGACCCTCTGGTCATAAGACAACCTGCTCAACTACCTGTGCCACTGTCGCCCATTACACTGTTGGGACAGGCGTCCAGTCTTTGACCCTCCACATGACGAGAGGTGACTCTGCGACGGCCTTAGAGTCACGACTCGGGAAAGAAATGAAAATGGATTTAATGGATCATAAAGTGACTTTAGCTGTGCAGAAGTTGTGGAGTTAAGGAATAGTTGTGGCAAAGTTGTAATGTCGCACTGATTTCGCTTGATTTTGTGTTAATAGTTGCGATCACAACATCGTGTAATCCTGGAGGGACTGATTAGCTGCTGCGATGGGGTGTCCTGTCTCCTGTCCCGGGCACATACTCACCACTGCTCCAGTTTGCTCTCCTGTCATCCATGTTGGAGCAGCAGTGCTCGGCCTTAGTCCATTAAGAAAGAGATCCGCGTAACCACTGTGACTGACAAATGTTTATTCATGGTTTGAAGACAGGATCTTGAGAATTTAACCCTAGAAGGGACCCTATTGTTCATGTTTTTAGAGGTAAAGGCCGCCCGCTGATGCATCAACAGGGAGTACATGTTTTCCAGCACGTGTGAACTCAGGCTCCGACCCTCCGCAGAAAGAACTGGGTGGGGGGGTTTGTGTGTTTGTGTTCAGATATCAATGGGACAGGAAGCACATGTGTGGGCCCCGGGAAGTCCCCCGCGCTCAGGCTAACTCAAGGACGCACCCAGCTCCCGCTCTGTCCCAACACTGGAGCCACACGTCTGATCAGAGGGACTTATTCTGCTGATGGAGGCAGCTACAGCAGGCTAATGTGGCTGATTTCTTATTATGTTAACATTAAGCAGACAGAGTGAAGCTGGGATGTGTATTCAAACATGTTTGTTAGCCTAAGTCACTTTAAACATGCATATTTGTTTGGGCTCGTGAACTCAGTTGGTGGCTTGTAACTTAAAGGGCCTATCTCACCGGAGAGAGTTGTGGAGTTTCCGCAACTAGGACTGATTGCGTGGTCTATCTCACTGGCCTGGAGACTAGTTGGAGACTCGAGTGGCCGATGGTCATGGAGATGTTTCCGAGACATCCCCTTGAGACAAGGCAAGTCTCAGCAAAAACAAACAGGTTTAATTTCAGCAGAGAGGTCTCCGAGCGGTCTACATGGTCTCAAGCAGCTGTGGCAATGTTGCGAATACCCCAACCTGAGAGACGTTTCTGTGACATCCCTGCAATGTCTCCTGACCTGTCTGATACCAAGGAGATCTCAAAGAGTCGTATGGAGTCTCTTTGAGATCTCCTTGGTATCCGACACGTCTCAGAGACACAACTGCTTCAGTAGACCATGTAGACCTCTCGGAGACCATGTGGAGACCGCTCAGAGACCTCTTGGAGACCATGCAGAGACTTTTTCCAAGTCTCTATGCAGACTCCGCTGAAATCGAACCTGTTTCTACCGACACTATCTCGCCTTATCTCCAGGGGATGTCTCAGAAACATCTCCGTGACCCGCGACAACTCGAGCCCCCAACTGGTCTCCAAGTAGCCTCCAGGCCACAGTGGCCGGTGACCAAAAAAAGTGAATGTCAAGCCCTAGGATAACTAATCCGAAACTAAAGCTGGGCTCCCCGTCCTTCCACTGGGGCAAAGTGTCAAATGTGTATCATAGAAAAAGGAAGAGTAACATCAAACTGACAAACTGGTTTATTCTTTGTCCAGTAAAAGGAACAAGTGTACATTAGAGTTTCCAAAGCCAGACTGTGTCTTATTTTGTCATGTGTTGGTAAGTGTAAATAAGTCATTTTCCAGGAGTGCGAGCCACAGGCAGACAGACAGACGGTATCCACCTGCTGAGAAGGAATCTGCCCCAAATCACTGTCATTACAGGCGGATTGGAGAGGAAGTGCGGGGGCGGGCTCTGGGGTCTGGGGTCCGGGCCTGTCTGGGCTTGAGTCTGAACAGGGCTGCTCACACCATCGCCCAGCGCCACGGAGGACGCTCCGCAGCTTAAGTTTAAAGCCCTGTACCCGAGTCCTGACTAGAAGCAGGAAATAGGAGCGTATTAGTCCAGTGCTCAGGTCTCTGCACTCAGAAAACAGTCTCTTGTTTTAAAGTCTCTGCCCATAGAGAACTGGTCATCTCTGACATTACAGTGTTCTAGGACTTGATATAAGAATGGGCAATTCATCGAAATGTAATCAAAATCGCAATCCCTACTTTGGTCAATCTCAATAATCATCACAGGACTTTATAATCATCAGATTTACAGCCCTTTCTTTGGCCTAAACAGCTCCTAGTTTTGCAGATCTTTAACCTTTAGAGACTTTGCCTGTGACGTCATAGCGTTCTGCGGTGAGTGTCAGAAAAGTAGACCATGGATCGCGAAGCTGTGATACTCAACTCAAAGGATTACAAATGTTTTGACACAGAGTTGGGGTTGTTCATCCCAGATTTAGAGCTGATTGGTTTAAACTAAAGAACCAAAATGTTTACTCAATGGCCGCTCTGTCTCCTCCTACGCAGCCTGTTCCTTAAAAGGGCAAAAGTCAGGAAGCCCTGCGCTCACGGGACGGGCAGAGCCTCCACAGAGCTCTAGAGCTCAATGCACTGAAAATGCTTCCAATGTTCGGGCTTTTAAACAAAAACTAGCGTGGTTAAAATTATTCCACATACCCCAGCATTCTCACATGGGTCATAGCGATTTTTAGAAAAAGAAAAACTCTTTGGACGTCTTGGGACGTTTGAAGTCCCATTAGAATCAATGCTCCCAAGTGTCTCTTGGAGTCGCCCCTGACCACCAGGGGGTGGTATTACATAGGCTGGGCGATATATCGATATTTAAGATATATCGTTATATTTTTAAAAGAGATATGGAATTAGACCATATCGTATATATCGATATAGTCCAAATTTGCGCTGTAATACTGTAATACTGTAATACTCCGCTGAGCGGAGCTCTCTGCACTGCTCCCAGCGCCGCGGCCCCGCCCCTCCTCAGACACTCTGGCCCCGCCCCTCCTCAGACACTCAGGCACTCTTCAACAAACATGGAGAAAGCAACAATGTCTGTGAAGCGTGCGGAGGAGAGCCCCTTGGTTGGTAAAAGAAAAACCAGTGGCTCAATCATTTGGAGATGGTTCGGATACAAATGATTAGATAGCAACAAAACCACGCTTATGTAGGGAGGCACGCGATTTTGGCCCATGCAGCTGATGGCCACGGCCCATAGTGAATGTAGCAGCGAGATATGGTGTGCGCTGCACCATGTGCTTTTGTTTACTTCTCAGTCTAGTTAAGGTTTGCGGTAGATCGTGGATGTACTGTGAAATATCAGCGTTTGTAATGCTGCCACCACGAAGGACTATTGCTTTTTCCCCGTTAGCATTGTGTTAGCAGCAGCGCTAATCACTCCATTCCCTCGCTGATACCCGCTCTGATGCACTGATCATAAACTCCGTCACCTCCGGATTCACACGTCTCTTTCTCCACAAACGACAAGCTGCACAGACTCACCGTGCACAGAGTCGTTCGTGGCTTAGTTTAGGAGGCTTATGTTTGGGAATGTTTTGGATAAAGATAAGAACTTATCTCACAACCACTGATTAAAACACAATTAAATCAAGAGCAAATATCAAGAAATTATTTGGGCAATTTGTAAAAAAAAACAAAATGATCAGTATAAGCTTATTGTAAATTATGTAAATGGCCATGTGGACTATTTTGAATTATATTTCATATGATTATTAAGGACTAAAAAGTAAGTAATACTTTAATAAGTCCTATTTCATTGTCTCTGCTATAATTTAGTTATATGCAATATAAAGTTATTAACAGTAAATGGGGTAATAAAAAATCAAAATAAAATCGAAATCACAATATTAAAAATTAAAACTACTTGTATTTGGCTTTGACATAACATTTCATTTCACAGCTCTCACTTTGTGGAAAAAATATCGGGATATATATCGTACATCGATATTCAACCTAAATATATCGGAATATGACTTTGGTCCATATCGCCCAGCCCTAGTATTACAGCAATGTCAGCTCCTCACTATGAGGACCATAGAGAAGAGCGTTCCGCGCCCATTGCTCCAGACTCAGTGGTGGTAAGCTACTATTGTAGCCACAGCTGCCCTGTGGTAGACTGACACCACCACCACCACTCACTCACTGCATTGACCCAGGCTTCCTGGTGTTTAGTCTCCCACCTTTACTGTGTGTGTGTTATCTACAGTCTTGTTCTATTGTCTGTGGTAGCACCACAGCGCCTCACACAGGCCTGGCAGATGTATCGCGGCGTTTTCACAGACCTGAGTCAATACATCCAATTTTGAAAGATCCAAATGTTTTCAGCTGTTGTCAACCATCGGCCACATTTAGGTGAATGTCTGGTTAGAAATCATTATGAATGTACGGCCCTTTGGATTAGTAGGAACATGCTCAGAGCCAAAGGCGTTTCTGTAATCTCTATGGAAGGAAAGGCCAGAATTCTGTGGTGGTAACTATGGTAACTGTGTTTGTTTTCAGCTTGGGTTATGGCTAATACGGTATCTCTGTCAGCACAAATGAACCAAGAGCAAAGGATTTTCTTCTAATGATGTCTAAAAGTGGTGATGTGTGTTTGTCAGTTGAGATAGAGGACTTTTAGCCTGGAGAAGATGAACTTGGCAGGTTTAACGTTTGTAAATATTTAGTTTGATTCTACTGTTGCCAAGACTGATGATTTGTGTCATCATTGTGGCTCTGATGCAGACTCATAACGACGTATCACTCAGATACACCTCATGGTTTACTTTGTTCCATCAGATTTTTAAAGCGCTTTTCTGGATTCTTAAAAGGATAAATAATAAAAATGAGCCTAAAAGAGTCATACATCACCACCGGAGGCTCTCTAAAGGAAACTATTTTCTGCTCCCAGCTTTACGTACTAACCACCAGAAGAGCTTTAACTTATTTCTGATAATGATGGTCCCCAGCCCTGACAAAGTGTATCTGGGTTTGGGACAGCTGTGTTCAGACGGGCTGAGGCGGTGTGTGCAGGAAGCCTCTCATGTTTGGACAGAAAACAAAGTGTGGAGCACACGGCAAAACACTCATTAGAGAGAGCGCCTCCATTTACGGAGCAGTGCGCTGTCATTAGCCACGCGGCGCTCGGCGTGTTACTGCGCACCGTAAACTATCATTCAGACAGAGCTAAGTCCACAGGCCTACCACAGTCTGAGAGGGGACAGTGTTAGGGGATTAGACGGTCTCATTCTCCAGGACACACACACGCCTTTCCAGGACCCTATTGTACGCATCGACGGAGGATAAACACATTTACTGTCTGAATGAGCTAAAACTGGGTGAGAAAGATCTAGAGAAATGTAGAGTCTAAAGTTATCCAAATGACTTAAGGCGAGACGCTGTGGGTGAACAGGGAAAGGTTTGAAATGTAGACATATCAATTTGAACCTTTTACTGTAGATCACTGATGGAAAACAAATGTATTGCAAGTTTTCTGTCATTTTATGTCCGGACCTGAACCAGGACATATTAGTCCAGTGCTCCGGTCTCTGCACTGGCTTCCTGTTGCTCAGAGAATAGAATTTAAAACAGCTCTGCTTGTGTACAAGTCCCTTCATGGTCGGGCATCAAAGTCCATCTCTGATATGTTAAAGCCATATGAACCATCACAGGCCTTGAGATCCTCAGGGAGGGGTCTCCTGGTGGTCCCCAGAGTCAGGACTAAACACACTGAGGCTGCATTTCAGGTTTATGGAGCAAAGGTCTGGAACAGTCTCTGTGAGGATGTGAGACAGGCCTCAACCCTCACTGTGTTTAGGTCCAGGCTGAAAGGACACCTTTTCACTGCTGCATAAGACAATTTACTGTATTTTAACTCATTTTAATATATACATATTTTAAATGTATTTTTTAATGTATTTTAATGTAATTGTATCGTGTTTTATGTTTTATTGTGTTTGGGTGTCTGGTGCTGCTGTGAGGCACATTGAGTTGTACATGTACATGAAATGTGCCATACAAATAAACTTGCCTTGCATTGCCTTATGTTTTCATTTAAAAATGAGACGTTTTATGCCCAAAAATGCCCCACATTTTCGGCGACAAAATCTGAAGAACAGATGGAGACAGGTTCACATTTATGGTTCTATTTTGTGACATATTAGTTACAAATACTTTTTCAGACCGATTTCGGATCTTGTTTAGTTTTAAAATGAGCTGTTTTTTGGTAGGAAAATAAAACAAATCCAAATGTTGGCTAGTCCTTTGAAATTCAAAACTGGAAAAAGCTTCAGATATGTAGTCTGATTCTGGACAGTTTAGAGTCTAGGAGCTACTAAAGTGAAGACGTCGTCGCACCCAAATGAATGTGAGAAACATTGAATCAGTGCAATAATGAAACATGTTATTGTGAAGATTCTTTTGTGTCCTGGTGAAAGTTTATATGTTAAGACACCAAACTGTCCCAAAACCTGATAATTGAACAATCTGAGTTTTACCTGTATGTCTCCGCTTATGCAAACCTAT
This sequence comes from Neogobius melanostomus, assembly GCA_007210695.1. NCBI lineage: Eukaryota > Metazoa > Chordata > Actinopteri > Gobiiformes > Gobiidae > Neogobius > Neogobius melanostomus. The sequence goes on along the minus strand of VHKM01001109.1, from coordinate 157,738 downwards.
TCAACTTATTCCGGACGTTTCTGTTGATGCTGCCATGAAGTGTGGTCGCCCCTTCACTGGTATTAGTTTACGAAAGCCAATTTTAGGCCGTGCAGAGAAACGGTGCAGTGTGGACTTGAACATTGGACTTTTTACACAAATCAATCTACTAAACACAAGATTTTTGCGGCGGACATTTTCCCTTAATGAACAGACTCTACCGGAAGTGTCAATACAAAGGAAGTCCCGAGCCGTGACAAAATGAGGCAAAAGTGGGCGGGATAAGGTGAATAGATTGACATTATTTGAACATGCTGAAATATGCTTCTGTTTGCACATACAGATTGATGCATATTCATACTATTTTTCCTCCGTGCATTGTCAAAAACACCTTTGCACTTTCAGATACCGTGATAGATACCCCCTGATAAAAGTATAGCTCTGTGGCCATAATATTGAACTCCAAAACCTAAGACCTCTGAAAAACCAAAGCTTTAGGCAGAAGCAACAATAATGTCATGTAAGATTGTATTTGAGACTGGACATTATTTGCCTGGACGTTACATCGGTTCTTGTTTCATTGTTTTCATTTTTTCATTTGCCCTATGTGGCTGGAGCTGGGGGCGACCGCGGGGATGAGCCTGTTGTGCATGTTTTAGGGCGCGTGGAGTTCAGATCCCTCTCCCTCCGGGTGGCTCCTGTTCCCCCTCAGCCCAAAACACGCCCCACTGCTCCTGACAGCTCGCCCCGGGGCCCCGCTCTGAAGGACGGGCCCAATAAGGACCACTAATTTTCTTGACTGGGCAGTTAAAGATCTGTATCATGCTTTTTAGCCATTCCAAAGTAAAGTATAGGCATATATATGATATATTGTACCTCTATCACTATGGAGTACTCATTTTGAGAGAAATATAAGTATTTTTGGGGTATTTTCCCTACCCGGAAGATAAGACGCTTCGATTCAGTTAACTCCGCCCTCTCTCCGCTCATTCACATTTGCAGTATTATAAATATAAATATTGCTGCAAAAGTGAAGTTACTTCACATAATGCAGTTATAAGGAGTTGACATGTGCAAAGCAGTTTCATAAATGGCTAACACACGCTAACACACACGCTAACATGCGTTTTGATTGACTCACCGCTCAGTTTGGACTCCCATGAGATCGCGTTGGTTATAAAAGTTATAAAGTTAATCCACTTTGATTCTGGCCAAGGTTCACCAAGCATCCATCAGGTTGGTTGATATATTAGCTAGCTTAATCCCGGAAAGAAATTCCAACTTCTGGCGAGTGCACTCTTCTTTAGGAAGGTTGAATAGTCCTGTTCCTCTCGTAGCCAAACGCGCATCCGTGGCATTATCGGTAAGAAAAGAGCAGGCGGTGTCCAGAGTAGGTTAGAAAGAGCTCAGTCTTCAAAACAACACTTCTGCTCGGATCCATGGCTCCTCCAGCCGTGGGTGCGCTTGATTAGCGTCGTGGGACAGCACAGACGCTTCGGAGGGTTGCTGTTTTTTTTTTTTTTTTTTTTTTTTTTTTTTCAAAAAAAAAAAAAAAAAAAAAGCCGTTTTATAAATAAAAATCAGGCCGTAAGGCATTACATTACAGACGTAGAGCACTTCCGTTCCGCTGTGACGACACAACTGAACAGCTCAGTCGTTTACCAGGAGAGGGCGGAGCAGCTGCTCAGAGAGCAGGATTCAGGAGGATTACTTAGAACTGCGTGAATGAAGCCAAAACCGCTCTGGGGGTGTTTTGATAAGGCAATAGCATAACAACATGGCTAAAGCTCCAAAAAGTCGATTTTGCATGATATAGGACCTTTAAGTTCCCTTGCCCTTGAGCTGCTCCGAGTGTTCAGAAGGTAAAGGGCTCAGTGCGGGAGCAGCACTTTGGAGGCCAGACACTGCAGGGCAATAGGGAAACCTTTTACACTTAGACATATCAATTTAAAACTTCTGCTGTAGATTACTGGCAGAAATATGAGAAAAAAATGTATTGCAAGTTTTCTGTCATTGTATGTTTTCATATAACAATAAGGCCTAAAAATGCCCCAAATTTCCATATTTTCAGCGACGAAATCTGAATAACAGATCGAGCCGGGTTTAAATAAATTGATTGTTTTATTTTGTTGACATATCAGTTATAAAGGCTTTTTGGAAATCTGAACTTTTGAAATTCATAATTCAATAAATCAGGCTAGGAATTAGATAACGATGACACAATGAAAAAGCAACTACAAACACGACATGTTCCTAATGTGACTAAACAGTTTCCACTGGCCTATAGGCTGTAAGAGAAGCTTTCAGATTTAGGTAAAGCCAAACTGGAGAAAATGTGCTCAGTTAAGGCAAGGGGGTGAAGAGGTTCCATCAGTGTAAGAGTTGAACATGCTATTGTGGATTGTTTTGTTTCCAGGTGAAAGAGCAACTTGGCCTAAAACCTAAAAAAAGAAAAGACAAATCGTGACTGAAACGAAATGCCACTTTCATCAACAGACTAAGACTAACTGAGAATATGTTGCATGGAGCGATAGAGTCAGATGTAGTGGAGATCTGCCCTCCCAGATCCAGGCATCAGTCGAGTCTCGTGCTTGTAAGACAGCCCCCTCGGGTCACGGGCCTTATCTGATCTGGGACAAGTGGAAAATCCCCACAGGTGCTCGGCAGCTCTGGAATCTACAAGGCCTGCAGACATCTCCAGTCCAGAGTCCAAGGAGAGCCCGCCCCCGCCTGCCTAAACCTTCAATGAGCCTACGAGTGCCTGTCAGGGTCATTTTAAAGTCACGTTTTGCTTTGTTCACGCAGTGCTGGTGAAAACCCTAATCCTGACACATAATTAGTCCCTCTTCTCCAATGATCCACTCAGGTCTAGATCAGGGTTCCCAAACGTTTCAGCCCGTGACCCCCAAAACTCGGGACCCTCTTCTGTAAAATGCAAAGAGCATTTATAAGAATTTGAGGAGCAAAACATTTTAAATCTGGCTTAATTTCATTTAAATATGTTGTTTCAAAAATACGTCAAATTCAATGTCAGAAATGTCAAAAAGATTGTCTCATGATCATCCTGCGACCCCCACTTTGAGAACCACTGATCTAGATCAGGAACAACAGGGCCTTGGTAATAATCAGGTCTAAACCACCAAGCAAAAAGGCATCTTGAAATTAAATAAGTCAACTTTTCTTGAAATAAGTCATTTTGTCCTTGATTTGAATCTAATTTTACGAAATCTTTCAATGGGCCAATATACTTACACTTACATTAAAGGTGCATTATACAACTTTTCATGTGGAAAAAAAAAAGTTTATATTTGTGCGTATTTGACCTTGTAGTGACCCAGCAGCTGTATAAATGATGAGTGCCTTTACCTTCCATCACAGTGGTCTCTACAACGCTCCAGGATCAATTGTTTGGAAGGTTTTCTCTGTTGACGGAGCCTCTCACCTGAAAACCTACAAAACAACTCAAAACTGTAACAAAACTGTTGTAGTTGCTTTATCTTAATTTAAGTGTAAATATACTGGCCCATGGAGAGATTTCTTGAAATTAGACTCAAATCAAGGACAAAGGTACTTATTTCTAGAAAATGTCACTTATTTCAAGATGACTTTTTGCAGTGTATAGCTACATACAGTAAATGGGAAAAAATCATTAAAAAAAGTAAATTAAAATCAAATTTTGCTTTGTTTTTGGGTTCAAAACTCCATAAATCCGGCAGGAAAATTCCCAAAAAATGTGGCTGAGTGGAGCCTGTAAAGTGTGGAGTCTGATGGAGCGACTAAAGTGCAGATGTTGTTAAAGTTTAGTCTTTGTCTGCACATGCGCCCTGTGTATATTTGTCCCGTCTTTAGCCGCTGCTGACTCCCACAAAGGAAATGACCATATTTGGATTACAGCGTTGTCTCAGCTACACGTGGATAATAAAATGTCAGTATTTGTGAATAAATAAGCGTGGGAAAGACCAGGGAGCGACACAGCCATGTTGGAGTTACTTCATGGCAAAACAACAGAACACCATAAAACAAGCATCGGTCAGTTTTGTCTTTTTTTGCACTCTGACATTAAAGCTGTCAAGGAGGAAGACGTTTCATTTCAGGCAGAATTATTTGTCAAAAGATTGCACCAGCACATAAACCTGTCTCCTCAATGATAATGTTTATGGAGATATTTTCATATCATCTGTAAACATGTCTTGACAATCCTTGCAGGTAAATTACCAGAGGGTAAAGAACAAAGACTTTTGGAGGAGAGCTCCCAACTGAAGATTTAACATTCACTATGAGAAATATGTCACAAGAGGAACATCAATCATGGAGATCAGAACGATCTCCATTTCCATGTAGATGTGTGGGATTTCAAATATCCAGTGGGGGCCGTGGGGTTTCAGTCAGGGCCTTCAATAGAAACCTGGGTTCACACAGTCAAACACATATAAACTGATGGACAATAGGCCTATGGGTAAAACTGACTTTTTGTGTGGCACTTGTTCGCTAAAGGATTTGTCAACAATGCAAACCAAAGCAGCGGTGCCTCCGCCCCAAACAAAAGCAAAAACCTTCAGGAACACTCGTGCTAGTATACTGAAACACGTGACACATGACAGGCGGAGACGAGCGTGTTATAATGTGGAAACAGAGCGAGACATCCAGAGATCAACCAAAACGCAAAATCCACCGTAATAAAAACACACTAAACTTACAGTTTGGTGCAATGTGAGATGCTTTTTTTAGCGCTCATAGTCCCGTACCTGTTCCCTGCCTGAGTCCCAGCCCAGCTGACGTGGGCAAACTCTTCTCCTGTCCGGGGAGCCAAGCATCTACGTCCCGCTGTCGGTCCTGCTGCTTTGCTATCGAGGAAGGGGCCCCAAAAATCCGTGATAAATAAATCCAATTCATTCAGATATTTCCAAGAGGAATATCTGATTATCTGGTTCACTTCTGATTGGATCGTCTTGCCCATGCGCGCCTACATTAGTGGTTTCCCCAGGCGAACAAAACGTAAGGGAAGCTTCTGAGCTACTGCAGGCCCTGGGGGGGCGTACTGTCAATGTACATCGAATTCTGATTGGCTGATAATTCTGTCAGTCAGGCTGGCTGTCAATCATGTGCGCGGCCTGACAACACAGGGCCTGCAGAATCTGTTCTGCAGGCCCTGAGGAGGAGCAGCCAGACGTGTTTAAGGCACTTTCTGAGTAGGAAATTACAGTTACATCAACAAAATCGACTCAACTGTACATATAAATAAATTAGAAATTAAATATACTATGAAAACATTTTAAACTTTTTTTTTCTCATTTGGTCAGGGCCAGCAGAGAAGGCCCTGCTGGCACACACTGCTAATGGATGTCCTTTATGATCCACTCGCCCACAGGAAGTGAGCTGCTCCCCGTCTGACCTGTGCACTCCGGCCCCGGCGCAGAGTAAACAGCACTAACACATTCTGCGTACTTCAAACGCACCTCCTACAGCCGACAGCAACCCCCACCCGACCGTCCACTCCCACCCTGTGGGGGCGCGGCGGTGTTGGGTGTTAGCGGACAGCCAATTCTGATCAAAACAATATTAACTACAGCATCCCTTTCTCACAAACAAAAACTTCAATATGGGAGAGCGACTGTTTAGCTCCCCTGGATAGTCCGATTTTGGATCTTAAAACTTGGGTTCACATCTCGGGCTGAAACAACTGATCGATTATTGAAAGACTTGACAACATTTAGGAAGTGATTTATTGTTTTCTAGTTTTCACAGACTGAAAAGGACTTTGGTTTTAAAGTTAGGGGATGTGGCGTGTTTTGTACATTGTAACATTTCCAAAATGGTGCAAGCCACTCAGAGGATTATATTTGTACATATTTGCCACCATGAATGAAAGCATGATTTCTGTCGTGAGAAACACGAGATGTACTGGGTGTCTCATGGTCAACTCTCGCTGCCAACCAGGAAGCTTTGAACACGGGAGACTGCACAGCCTCTACCGTCTGTGCCACTGTCCGTATAGATAAAACAGTGTCTGAGGGTGTGAATTATGTTCATCACAAAGTTAAAACACTAACATGCAAATAAGGTTGGCCCATACTTATGACATTTACATGACGTCAACAACCCTTTCATAACCGGAATATTGTGCACGGCCAAATGAGCCCTGGGTTATTCCTCTTCTAACCTGAGTATTTGGTCATGTAAAAGCGTATATTGAAATATCTCCATGGAAAGGAACATTCATTTGTGTTCTGCACATGTTGTTGTTGTAAGGCTGTCTATGTCTGATTCAGAAAACTTTATTTATCCCAAGAGGGCAATTAAGTTTGCAGCCGCTACTTTTTTTAAATAAGAACATATAGAAAAACATACAAATCCATGACATGTCAGTCAACAACCAAACAAGAACATTGTAGTTATCTGTCAGTGCTCATAGTAGGCAACACCAACACTGTTTCTTGGCCAACATCTTTATTAACACCCACAAAAGATCACACAGGTAGGAGCGCCCCCGGAAGGTGTCCCTATGTGCTAAAGCTGGTGAAACCCAGACGCAGCACTGCACCACACCTTTGGAGCGAGGAGGAAACCCATTGTATTCACGTCATGATGTTCTTCATGCGTCAGGACGTTCTCGTGCATCGCGGTGTTTGACCCATCCTTTGTTGCCACTGGTGCAACCCGTCAGGAGCAGTGGGCGACTGCAGTGCTGCGCCCGGGGACCCATCTCCAGATGTGGAGCCAGGCTGATGGTCAGAATCACCTGGCTCGAGGATTCACCTATTGTACATGTTTTTAGTGGTAGGGGAAACCAGAGTACCCGGAGGAAACCTACACAGACACGGGGAGAACATGCAAACTCCACAAAGGAAGGCCCCGTACAAGTGGGAATCGAACCCAGAACCTTCTAGCTGTGAAACAGAAGTGCTTTGGATCAGGACCTCCCGATGATTACAATGAGCATGTAACAGGAGTAACAGTGACTACGTTTACATGCCGTCGATAATCGGGTTACGGTGAGTATTCCCATTTCTGAAACATTTGGAATAACTGTGTGAGCAGACAGAGTGACTCCTGTTACATGCTCATTGTAATCAAGTGGGAATTTCCAAATCAAAATAGACAACATCATGACGCAAATATGCTCCTGAATATTCATGTCTTTCTCCACACTACTGTAATAAAGTAATGGGTTTCCTCCTCGCTCTGAAAGTGTGGTGCTGTGCCGTGTCTGGGTTTCGCCTTCTTCCTCTTTAGTTTATTGGCGGGAGGCAACCAACAGCTTGGGTATGTACCGCCAGCTGTTTTTTTTGTAATTGAAGATATACGTTTTTACAGTAGGAAATAAGTATATACCTGCTTCTTGTGTATTTCTGCACGCCACACACAGACAGTGCATACAAGTACTTCCTGTTCTCAAAAGACCAAGATTCCTTGCGGATAGAACATGTGCAGAACACAAATGAATGTTCCTTTCCAAGGGGATAATCCAATATGCACTGACATGACCCAGTGTTCGTGTTAAAAGAGGAGTACCACAGGGCGTTTTTGTCGGTGTTTATATGGCCATGTTATTGCTAATATTCTGCTTATAAAAGGGTTATCAGAAACCGTATTATTGACCATAACCTGAATATAGACGGCATGTAAACACAGTTGCATTACCTCAATATGAGGTCCCACCCCTGAAGCATGACTGTACACAACAAATACATCAGAGAGAATTGACTTTGAAAGGATATTTACATGTGTTAACTGTAGTACATGTAGTAAACAGTATTTAGCTCAATATTATTCCTATGTGTTGTTTTATGTGTGATTATGCTCTACACGCTGACCTAGGTCCCTGTGGGACAGTGGGGGTTTGAGTACATATATAAGCACCTGAGTGGTCTGAATGCATGTTTGTTAAAGGCTTGTAAAAAGGCTTAAATCCACAGGTTAATTATTACAGACACCACTCGTGAGAGAGGGCAACAATACACATTCAGCAACGACAGTCAGTAACAGAGAGGTCGCTAGGCAATGCTCCAGGAAATCTGCAGAGGAAATGCCCAGGCTGTGACCCTTCAAAAACAATCCATTCTCCTCCACAAAAAGAGAAAAGTACTTTAGCCGAAGTGTTGAGAGGTGAGCGGGATGTTTCTCCATTCCCCAGCGTAGTCCCATTGCCCTCTTTCCAACCCTCTGTCACACTTTCCTGTTGTCATGTTTAAACCTACTGCATTGCAATTGTGAAATAAATGACAATAATCTTGGGGGCTGAAATGCTGCCTATCTACTATCTATCTGTCGGTCTCTCAGTACAGAAGTTAATACATTTGCTCTGTGTCGCAGGAATATCACAGTGAAATATATGTGATATTTCAGTAGTACTGATGTTACCCATCTCCAGGTGGTTATAGGTTTAATCAGTAGTACTTATCTTAGATTATGGAATGGAGGCTTATTTGTACATCACTTTTCACACGGCACAAGTCGCCCAAAGCTTCACACAGTTTTAGGGGAGGTCGGCTACGTCTGCAGCCACAGTTTCCCCTGGGGCAGACTGACACTGGCACGACGGCACATCTGCACCAATGGTCCCTCTGACAATCACCATTCCCTCACTCATGCACACACGTCATTCATCCTGACCTATTGTACATGTTTTAGTGGTAGGGGAAAGCAGAGTACCCAGAGGAAACCTATGCAGACACGAGGAGAACATGAAAGGCCCCGTCCATGTGAGAATCGAACCGGGACCTTCTTGCTGTGAAGTGCTAACCACTGAGCCACAGTACGTAGCTTAGATGAAACTTTCTCCTTTTTGTCCCTTGGACTACACTGTCAAATAGTGTGGCCTTTTCTGCCTGAGGAGGGCCTGTTAGGACGTAGATGGTGTGAGAGAATGGTTGGTGGTGGACAGATGTGTGCAGCCGCGCTTTGGCAGTCAGCCCCAGGGCTGTTGTGGCCATCACCAAGTATGGAGTGAGTGAAACTTCCCTTCCCACTCTGTGTGAAGCGCTTTGGGCGACTTGTGTCATGTGTAAAGCACTAAAGAAATAAGATTCCCATCGTACAGCACAGGAGTTAAACCTAGGACCTTCTTGCAGTCATGTTTGATAAAGTAGGACTACTGTAGAAGACGTGTCCTACCTTTGCGATGCCCCATGGCTCCGAGCGGAGGAGCCGTCCCGTTGGTGCTGGTGTGGTGGAGCACAGGCTGGGAGAAGGACGCGATCCTCTGGAGAATGGACCCCACGCTGTCCCGAGCTCCTCCTCCACGCCCCCCGCCCAGGATCCCTGCAGCTGTCCCACCAGCGGCCCCGAGAGGACCTCCAGGCGGGGCGTCTGAGCGGGCGACAGGGGCACAGGGCAGGGGCTGACCCGAGGGACGCGCTGGGGGCCCGGCGGGGTGTCCGAGCTGTCCAGGCTGCTCAGGGAGGCGGACGAGCCGGGAGAGCACGGGGGGATGGGCTCTTTCGGCGAGGTGTCCTGGAGGGGGGCGGTCACTATGTTATCCAGGTCCAGGGGGAACTTGTGGAGCTGGGGCGGCTTCCGCTGGCTGGTCGCAGCGGCTGGTTTTGGGCTGTGGTTGTTGAAGGCATGATGTTCTTCTCCAAAAGAACTGGCGGTTTGGAATCGACCGTTCCAGTTAGCATTAGCAATAGCATTAGCGTTAGCCAACTTGAATCCAGGAGAGTGTCTTCCCCCACCGCCGCTCCTCCCCACAGCGCCCCCTCTGTCCCCGTTGGGGCTGTGGGGGTCCTGAAGGGGTCTGGAGCTGATGTCCCGTGGCTCTGAGACGGGCGAGAACTTCCGCTGGTTGAAGTTGGAGTCGAGTCTCTGCTGGAGAGACGGCGGGTACTCGTCAGGACTGCGTGGGCTGGGGTGGGACAGCAGCCTGGGGCCACCCGCGGAATACTCCAGGCTGGACGTGGAGCTGTGCAGGCTGTCGTTGTCGCTTCCTGCCCCAAACATGGTGGAGAAGCCGTTGGGACTGAATCTGTGGTTTGGGAACAAAAGAAACATATGAAAAGATACATATTGATTATAAGGACGATAATACCCAGATAATAAAGGTTTTTATTGTCCCTCAGCCCGGTACTGAGGCGAACAGGATGAGTGACCGCCTGCCGTGGGACGTCCATCTCCAGATCTTGGGCTAGGTTCATGTAAAGAGTATCTCGGTGGAGGTTCTCGCCTATGGTGCATGTTTGGAGTTGATGTGTGAAACCAGAGAATGTAGAGGAAACCAACCCAGACCAGTCGGCCCTGGACAGTGTCAGAGGAACTGTTTTCTTAGTTTAAATCACTGTTGAAGGCAGTGGGTAATTAGAGGTGTGCTTATAGGGGAAGGCAGGAGTGGCTGGTTGTAGTGATGGGTTGCTCACGAACGAGTCGGTACAAAGAGCAGGCTCTTTTAAGAGAATGATAAGAGCCCAGTTTAAATTGTTGTTTGTTTGTTACGCTCCACATGCACCACTCAGCACTGAGGGAGATAGATAGATAGATAGATAGATAGATAGATAGATAGATAGATAGATAGATAGATAGATAGATAGATAGATAGATAGATAGATAGATAGATAGAGTTACGCTGGGTTTGTGGAGTGAAAAGTAAACAACACGAACAGGATGCGGCCTTTTCCTCTCATGTGTATGAGCTCATTACAAACAAAAGCAGAAGTACAGGAGTCCTGCTAAACATTTGACTTCACTGATGTCTGGAGTCTGATCCTCTCTCAGCGCGAGGAGCAGCTACAGACGGAGCAGGAGCTGACACAGCAGCAGAGGGACGGGGAAAAACACTAAGGATTTTGACTGTAAATAAAATAATACATACTACACCAGCTTCAAAAGTGTGAGCACCCACTATAGGCCATATAATATTAATATTAATAATAATAATAATAATCTATAAGCTCATCTAACACGCCATGAAATTTGTCTGAAATGTAAACTGTACATGTAGATGACGAGCCATAGGAGCCAAACGCTCTTTTGGTGAACCGATCCAAATGATCCGGTTCACCAAAAAGAGCTGAAAATCCCATCACTAGTGGTTTGAGGCATGATCCTGCTCCTGAACTTCATGTCCTGAACAGACTGCCAAAGGGCAGAAAACAAAACAACATTTCCACAGTTTTTTCCCCCTATTTCCCAGTTCCAATTTTTGCCAACATTTTCTCACGTTTTTATTTTATTTTTTGTTTGTTTCCCTATTTCTTGCCATTGGAGACACACTTGATAATAATCTTGCCAACAGCAGTTTTGCCATTATCTTGTAGATGATAAACTGCCCACCTCTACATATGAATGTGTAATTGTTAGTATTTGAACGTTTCTAAACACTGATATGTACCGGCTCTGGAAGGAGGCGGCCCGGGTCACACAGGAGCTGCCGTTGTTCTGGTGGGCCCGGCTGCTGGTGCCGGTGCTCCCCTTGCTGAAGGACAGGCTGGTGACCACAGCGCGGGGCCGGTCTGTGGGCGGGCTCAGGTGCGAGGGCGGGTAGGCGGAGGAGGTGCTGTAGGAGCGTGTGGAGGACGGGTGGACCGCCGATTTGGAGCGGTTCAGGTAGAAGTGGGGCGAGGCCGGGGGCCGCGGGGAGCACGTCGGGGAGGGCGAGGAGAAGGCGGGGATGTCCTCCTCATCGTCAATGTCGAAGGACCTCTTCAGAGCTGCGGCACAGAGGAGGAACGTCAGAACCAAAACATGACCATCGCACTGTTTGCTCCAGTGACTGCACCAAACACCAGCTGAGTCAACTCATTTCCCCAAAACCTTCAACACAAGGCTCCCAAAACTACACTCTTACTACACATTCTCACTCTTTGATCATATCTGTCACAGCAGACAGATCCAGCTCTTTTAAACTTCTGATTCTCATTTGTGGTTTGAGTAGGGCTGCACCGTTTGGACACAAAATCTAAACCTAACCGATTTTTCTGAAAGATATTGCGATTCGATTTGCGAAATATTATTATTAAAATATATTGTAATATTTTGTCTATAGCCTTTTCCTATTTTTCATGCAATTGAACATTGAGCTGCACATACTGTAAACTTATAAATCTACTGTTAAACATCATGGTGCTCATTTATTACATTTCAGCTTCATCAGCAACAAGATGCAAATCTACAAAAGGCAAAGAGGCATTTTATGGAGTCGTCAGAAAAAACATCCTTACTTTAATGTTTCTCAAATAAACATGGTCTCACACTCTTTCTTCATATTCAACATGACAACAGCAGACGCAAAGCCATCTTTCCATCAAGATTTAGACCATGTTAAAAAGTTCCATCTATCCATTTTCTTCCGCTTTATCCGGGGCCGGGTGGCGGAGGCAGCAGTCTCAGCAGAGATGCCCAGACTTCCCGATCCACGCACACCTCCTCCAGCTGTTCTGGGGGACCCCGAGGCGACACCAGGCCAGCTCGGAGACATAGACCCACCAGCGTGTCCTGGGCCTTCCACGAGGCCTCCTCCCAATAGGACATGCCTGGAACACCTCCCGAGGGAGGCGACCAGGAAGCATCCGGAACAGATGCCCTAGCCACCTCAGCTGGCTCCTTTCGACGTGAAGGAGCAGCGACTCTACCCCGAGCTCCTCCCGGGTAACTGAGCTCCTCACCCGATCTCGGAGGGTGCGCCCAGCCACCCTGCGAAGGAAACTCATTTCGGCCGCTTGTATCTGCGATCTTGTCCTTTCGGTCATTACCCAGATCTCATGACCATAGGTGAGGGTGGGAACGTAGATCGATCGGTAAATCAAGAGCTTTGCCCCCTGACTCAGCTCCCTCTTCACCACAACAGTCCGATACAGCGACCGCATCACTGCTGACGCTGCACCGATCCGTCTATCGATCTCACGCTCCATCCGTCCCTCACTCGTGAACAAGACCCCGAGATACTTGAACTCCTCCACTTGAGGTAAGGACTCCCCACCGACCTGAAGCGGGGAAGCCACCTTTTTCCGGTGGAGAACCATGGCCTCAGATTTGGAGGTGCTGATCCTCATCCCGGCCGCTTCACACTCGGCTGCAAACCGCCCCAGTGCGCGCTGAAGGTCCTGATTTGATGAAGCCAACAGAACAACATCATCTGCAAACAGCAGAGATGAGATCCTGAGGTTCCCAAACCGGACACCCTCCGGCCCCTGGCTGCGCCTAGAAATTCTGTCCATAAAGGTAATGAACAGAACCGGTGACATAGGGCAGCCCTGGCGGAGACCAACACGCACCGGGAACAAGTCTGACTTACTGCCGGCAATGCGAACCAAGCTCCTGCTGTGGTCATACAGGAACGGACAGCCCTTAGCAGAGGGCCCCGGACCCCATACTCCGGAGCACCCCCCACAGGGCACCACGAGGGACACGGTCGAACGCTTTCTCCAAATCCACAAAGCACATGTGGACTGGTTGGCCTCCTCTCCAGCACCCTGGAGTAGACCTTACCGGGGAGGCTGAGAAGTGTGATCCCTCTGTAATTGGAGCACACCCTCCGATCCCCCTTCTTAAAGAGAGGGACCACCACCCCGGTCTGCCAATCCAGAGGCACTGTCCCCAACCGCCACGCGATGTTGCAGAGACGTGTCAGCCAAGACAGCCCTACAACATCCAGAGACTTAAGGTACTCGGGACGAATCTCATCCACCCCGGGGCCTTGCCACCGAGGAGCTTTCTAACCACCCCAGTGACTTCAGCCTGGGTGATGGACGAACCCCCCTCCGAGTCCCCAGCCTCTGCCTCCTCATCGGAAGACGTGACAGTGGGATTGAGGAGATCCTCGAAGTACTCCTTCCACCGCCCGACCACATCCCCAGTCGAGGTCAACAGCTCCCCGCCCGCACTGTAAACAGTGTTGGTGAAGCACTGCTTCCCCCTCCTGAGGCGCCGGATGGTTTGCCAGAATCTCTTCGAGGCCGACCGATAGTCCTCCTCCATGGCTTCTCCGAACTCCTCCCAAACCCGAGTTTTTGCCTCTGTGACTGCACGAGCTGCAGCACGCTTGGCCTGCCGGTACCTCTCAGCTGCCTCCGGAGTCCCACAAGCCAACAAGGCCAGGTAGGACTCCTTCTTCAGCTTGACGGCATCCCTTACTTCCGGGCGCCACCACCGGGTTCGGGGATTGCCGCCGCGACAGGCACCAGAGACCTTACGGCCACAACTGCGAGCAGCCGCATCGACAATGGAGGAGGAGAACATGGTCCACTCGGACTCCATGTCTCCAACCTCCCTCGGAATCTGGGTGAAGCTCTTCCGGAGGTGAGACCCTACTGACCCTACTGACTACTGAGCTTTCAACCGATCACCACCTGGTGGTGAGCTGGATCCGCTGGCAGGGGGGGAGGAAGCCGGTCAGACCTGGTAGGCCCAAACGTGTTGTGAGGGTCTGTTGGGAACGTTTGGTGGATCCCTCTGTCAGTAGGGTCTTAAAAAGTTTAGCTCAAATTATATTTTAAAGAAGAACAGCGTTCTTCTACATATGTCATCAGGTACGGTTGATACGATTGGCTATGGCTACGTGCAGAATCATATGATAGACATTCGTAGCGACCAATAAACGGCTATGGACAATCGTAAACCACACCTCCACCAGATGAATGAATGGGTGGTTCCCGGTGTTAGCCAGGCTAGTCAAAAACCTGCTGTAAATGTACAGTTACACACTGCTCAATACGCCGGAGCGGAGGTGATGGTCTTTTTCGGACCAACTCAATGCATTCGATGAAAAGACATTTCCATGACCCAGTGCGACCTGCAGGTCATGAGGCAAACATGTTACCAACGTCAGAATAGTTTACAGAGACACACGTGAAGTTTGTTGATAGTGACTGCAGCCGTTATTATTATTTATGAGGCTACAGTCCTGTCGAGCTTTTGACCAAATCACAGCACATTATTCTATTTATTCATTTATTGAAACATGTTTTCAATCGTATTTCCCTGTTTACGTTATATGTGGCCCATGACCCGCCATGGGAGCATGAGTTTGACCCCTGGTTTATCCAGTTTAGTTGAGCCTGCACTTCTGATTGGCTGGAACATCTTCCTCATGTGTGGGGAAGCACTGTCATATACGGCGACTTTTGATTGGCTGATAATTTTGTCAATCATGTGTGCGGCCTGACAACAGAGGAGTATCTGGATCTGTAGAGCAGGCCCTAAGGAGCAGAGGTGTTTAAGGCACTGAGTAGGAAATTACAGTCACACCTCAACAACACCAACAGAAGCAACTCCACTGTACAATATACACATAAATAACACATTAAAAATACTATTAAAATATTTGACTTTTTTTTCTTCTTCATTTGGCCAGGTCTAGCAGCGAAGGCCCTGCTGACCCTGACGTCCCACCACTGCCTGTAGTGAAATGTGTCCTCTGCATTTGATCCACCCTTTAATGCTGTCATGAGCAGTGATACCCTAATGGTATAGAGCTACAGCAGCAGGAGAGGAAACAACCAAAGTGAACAACATTACTCTGTGTGAATGAATACTCCAAACAAGAACATTATAACACGGTTTAAAGCTTCAAACCGTTGATTTGGAATGATATGTCGCCTTTAAGATAAAACTGCATGGTATCTATTCACTATCAGATTGAAATGGAGACCCAGTCCAGTATTGTTTCCTGTCATTACCTGATTCAGTATCGGTGCATCTTTGGCAAAATGTTACCTCATCTTTATGCATTTGCAATTCCAGTTGCATGTGAAAACACATTGAAGAAAGCATGTTTTAAGCATTGGCTGGTAAATGATGCTTTTGAGAAAGTAAGAAAATAGTGTGCAGTGTAACGTCAAGTAGGAACAATGTCCTATTACCTACGGAAACAAAAGAAAAGAAGAAGAAGTCAGACGTAAATGTAACCTGGGTAAGGCGGATACACTAGAACGAGAGGGTGGGGGGTTCTGTGTGGGGATGGGTCAATGATGTTAAGCTCTTTGAGGTCCACCGAGGTCATGTCAGCCCCTCTGGGTCAAAGGTCCACTGTACTTTCCCATAAGACTGATCACCCACAACCCACTTCAAATCACAATTCAATAAATGATGATCTCCAGAGCCCTGTTTAGTCTATACGAGGAACAACAATGCCATGTGAACATAGGAACGACTGAGTTTGGGCCCTGCATGGGGAGTGAACGTGCCTGCTCCTGGTGTAGCAGTTATGTGCGAGCAGAGGAGTGAGGATGTGAGGCTCACTGGCACGTCCTGCCCTGTCCAGTGCCAGGTCTGACCCGTGTAGTCCAGTCAGACCCTGGTCAGCCTGTTTTGGGACCTGTCAACATGGTTGGCATGGCAACAGTTTAAAATTGTTTGCCTTCATCTATGTCACTTCCTGTCAGGAGCTCAAATTTTAGATTAAAATAATGTTGATGTTTGTGCGTATTTGACCTTTCAGTGACCCAGCGGCTGTATGGGTAGTTAGCTTAGCACCTTCACTTCCCATCCATGATGCTTCAGGATCAAGTTTATTTCAGGCTTTTCATATGTAACCATGGATACTGTTCAATCCGCAGTGAAAACCTAAAAATGACTGATCCTGGAGCGTCCTACAGGCCATGGGGAGGGTAAGTGAAGGTGCTATGCTAACAATCCAAGCATCCGCTGGGTCACTGAAAGGTCAAATACGTATTATTATTTAAAAACTTTTACATAAAAAGTTGCATAGTGCATCTTTAAAATCAGCTTCACTGGAAAAAAGATAAGACATTAATTACTCAATCTAAATAAGTCATATTTACAAAAGCCTTAATACCTCATATGCACTTTAAGCAAGTTCACTCAACAAAATCTATATTTACTTTTAGCGCCAAAATGGAGTGGTATGGGCTCAGTTTGGAAGCTTTAGATTCCCCTTCTGTTCGTTTGCACTTTTTGTCCTAGTCTCCGTTAATTACGTTTGCTTTTACATTTGTAGAGTTTATTGTGTCCTCCAACAGCATGCAGCGCCATCTCCCGTTCATGAGCCATTAGATTTAGCTTGTTGTAAATGTTTTGGGTTCATGGAGAAAAGGTTCAAGCTCGGGAATCAAACCTGGGACTGTTTTTTTCTCCTGTGAGGCAAAACAGCAGCCACATACTGCTGCTTATTACAGATTTCATAGTTTTTATCGCTTTGGCAAAAACTCTTCCAAAATATATTGGTTCATGAAATGAATGCTGAGATCTATCTGTGGAAGGGACAGGGGAGGACATGTCTGTGTGAGAAGACAGTCCCTGGAACAAAGCCTGCATTGAGCTGGAGCGGCCGCAGGACAGCACTGAGGCTAATGTTACCGGTGCGGGCGGCAACATGACACTGTGTGGCTTTGTGCCGGGGCGAGCTGTGCGTGGGACTGAGGAAGCTCCACTGAGAGCGGAGGAGGGGTGGGGGGCGGGGGTTAGGTGGTCCAATAATGTCCCCAGAGATGTGGACGCGAAGAAGCGGTTTGGGACAGGGCGGGGAACTACAGACTCAGTATAGCTGTAGTTCACCTTTGGACCTCTTCCACTGGCAATTCCTGCCCAGTGCCAGGTCTCAACCCTAGGCCAAAGCGTGCTGAACATCATCTTATAATATTTTGATGATAAAGAAAACACTGAAATTATATAAATGCCATGAAAAGGACAAAACATACCCCCCCATATTTATTTTATTTATTTTATTTATTAGTTTGTTCATTAATGTGTACTGTCCCTGTTAAATATTTATGTAAATGTGTCAGTATTAGCTGCAAAGCTAGTTTTCAACTGTTGTCCCTGGGCAAGGTGTATAATGCCAACAACAATTATAAACATAAAACAATTTAAAAGTTGAGGCTACATACTTACATAACAAATGTTGATACAATTCATACATTAATAACATCTGAATGTTCGTTCTGTGACTTGCACAATAGAATGGAGATATGTTAGTATTACGCCTGTCTTCCCTATTCATTTGTTTGGGAAGAGAATGTTGAAGGATTTCTGGTTTCTACATAAGCTTGAGTCTCATTCTAAGTGCTTTTTGGGGGCTCTGGACATGGACATAAATATGTAAACAAAGTAAATTACACGTTAATGATAAGTTTGAGTTGTTTTACAGGAGGGCCAAGGGGGTCCAGGATGGTACGGCTGGAGGGACTTGCATGGACCTGCCCCTGAGATAAGCAAGTTAGTCAGGTGGTCTCTGCCATAGAAGGCAAACACTGACCGTCACCTACAAAACTGATTTCAGATGGCCATAATGCCCCCTAGTCCAGAAAAAGGACATAACCAGGTTTATGGGCATCTCTCACACAACTACTGCTACAGAACTGCACCGGGCGCAGCTGAATGTTCGGAATCCTTGCTCAAGATCTACAAACGGGCCCAATCTGCAGCACGGTGCTCGCATGCCCACTACGTCTGACAGGCTGCACCAGGGCACAGGTTAGAGGATGGATCAAATGCATGGGACACGTGCATTTGAAACGGTCTACAAATCATGCCATCACAATCAGAGGGATGACATCAAAATTACATTGCACCAGCCCCTATGGCTCCTCCTGCAGGTGGTGGGTCCACAGAAGGACGGCCTCATGGTTCTAACCGGGCCTGTTGGTCTCTCATAAGGGGCTTCTGAACCGCTCTTTGTCTGACCCGTCACCTAGGACCTGTTTGCCATGGGAGACCCTACCAGGGGCACCAAGCCCCCGACAACAGAGCTCCTGGGTCATTCAGGCTCAAACCCCTCCACCACGTTAAGGTGGCGGTTCGAAGAGGTGCAGTGTGATTTGGGCACTGCCAACAATCTGGCAACGGACAAGTGGAAGAAGATGGATGGATGGATGGACATCACAATCAGAAGGATGACCACAATCACAGGGATGACGTTACAATCAGAATTCGAAGTGGTTGCAGTGGCTGAAACTATGGCCTGTAATGTTCCTCTCCTCTTCCTCCTCTGCTCCACCTGACCCTCTCCTCTTCCTCCTCTGCTCCACCTGACCCTCTCCTCTTCCTCCTATGCTCCACCTGACCCTCTCCTCTTCTGCTCCACCTGCTCCTCTCCTCTTCCTTCTCTCACACAAACAAACAAACTCCGTCCTCTTTTGCTACATCCACATCCACAGGGCAGAACGGTTGGAAGTTCCCACCCCCCACATGAGTCCGTAGATGAAAGTTTCTTCCACAGCGTAATGAAACACTTGGACACTTTCTTTGATTCCGGGTGAAAGGCTCCCTGTCATCTGCTGTTCCCCTCACTCTATAAAAGCTCCTTCATAGCTCGTGGATGGCCTGATAAGTGCGCCTTGTGGCCGGTGATGCTTTGATTAGCCGGAGCGTAAACAGCGTGGGGTCCCGCCTGAGCTTGTCCCGTCCCCGGCCCCATCCTCCCCGACATTCCGCACAGGTAGGGCCTTTGACAGACGAACAGCGCGCGCATTGACACGTGCGTGAGCGGCGAGGGGGGGGGACACATCTGGAAGAGCGCATTCCTGGGGCGCCCAAATCACAGCCCTGCGCTTGTTAAAGTGCCACTGACCAAAGGCCGCGCTGCATCACCTCACGCTCAAGCTATTGTTGGAGGAAGACCTAACCCCCCCCCCCCCCCCCCCGTCCTGTCAGACTGAGAAGGGACCTCATGAGGCCACACTGTGTTACCAGAAATCCTCCACAATTAGAATCAAATACAAGCATTTATTTCTCAAAAACATCCGTCTTTCGCGGCTCACCTCTTCTTAGACCTGGCTCATAACTTTCATGGGAGCTTCAAATACCGGAACTCACAAATGAAATATGTGAGCGTGGAACCATGTCATTAGTGGATTAAACAGATTACTCTGCCAGTCGAAGACTACAGTATATAAGGCAACACTTTGAACCTTGCACAGACGCAGAGCCTCACACAACCTGTCCACTCCTCGCCTCAGTTTGGTGAACAAATGCAGGAGAAATGAGACAAAATTAAAGAATGTGCGTCTTCATTGGGACATGCAGAGAATCTTGAGAGGAGGCTGGGATTCTGATTGTAATGTTGTGATGATTGATGTTGTCACGATATGATCATGTTCGAAGCAGCCAGAGAGGGAAAACAAAGAGGGTGGAAAACAACTTTTTTCCATTTCTCCACTATTAGTTTAACAAACGCTGAATTAAGAACGGCTTTTTTCTCCTAAAGTGGTTCGACAGTTCATACATACTTGAAAATGTGATAATGCTAATCAGGAAGCTAACGTTACCTTCATGCTACATCAGTGCTTAATTTGTTAATTTGTATTTTCAGGAACACTTGTGGTCTGATGTTATGGATTCAGGGAACAGGCCAAAACATTTGTGTTCATTAAACACCAATTTATCAGATCAAATCTTTGCCGCATCCTCCTAAATATTTCCCGGATCCTTTACCCTGAAAAACTGAGAATTGGGGGATCAAATTAAGCACTGTGCTACATATCCTAGCGTTAGCTAACGAGTACCGTTTTTCACTTCTACTGAACAATATACTGTGAAAAACATCCACATGGACCTGATTCTGGCTTGACTTTATCGGTGTGTGATAAATATGTTTAAAGAGTGAAAAACTGTGATTCCAATGAAAGGTTTCTTTTCTTTCTGAAAAGTTTGGACTTTTTCTCACAGTGCTGGAGAGTCTGAGGACGGGGGACACCCACGCGTCCCGTCACCACCTGCTGATGACAACTATTTGGACTTTGTGTTTATGTTTGCTTGAATACTTAATTGACCTTTCGCAAAACCACGCCCCAAAACGGTAATTGTCCAATCAGACATCCTAGCAACCGTTACTATGAAGCTAGGTCCGTCATGCCGCAGATCTCGAATGCAAAACAATGGGACATACCAGCACTGAGCACTGAGCAGATGCACCTTTTTTTTTACTGCTAACCACCAAAACCCACCAGACAAAGAAGAAGAAGCAAAATGGTGAAGCGATCTGCCTATGGAGGATGTAAATCAGACACTAGAGACCACAGGAGTGTGTCAGGCAGAGTCCAGTTATTTCCCTTCCCAAAGCGAAAACACAACCTGAGCACTGCCTACAATGGATCAAACAATGTGGACGGCCTACGCCCAGATAAATGTCTCCAAAACAAACAAGCATACGTCTGCTGTAAGGTAACGCTAGGGCCGCTAACACCTTAGCATGCTAACATCTAGCTACTGACAGTCACATAACGTTAGTTTAGTTTAGTTTAGTTTATTTATTTGTTTGAGCAGTTAACCTGCTCAAAGGGAGTGGGCTGAAGCCAAAGGCTTATAAGCGCCCACCCCAAAATAAAAATAGTAACATTACATTTAATATTTACAAGGTAGCAAATCATAAACAAAGGAACATAGGGCAAAGTAACAATAAATGATGAAGAATAAGACAAAAACAACAGCAAATAAAGAACAAAAGAATGTGCTACTTTTATGTTATAAAGGTGCATTCATACATATTATACTCTGAGATCTTGCTACTTCCCAGTTGTCATTACTATCCTCAATATAATTTAATTTGGGTTTAATTATCATTAATTATCATTATTAAAGGTGCATTAATACATATTATATTCTGAGATCTTGCTACTTCCCAGTTGTCAATACCATCCTTAATATAATTTAATTCGGGTTTATTTATCATTATTATTATATTTGTTTAATTGAGTTATATGTGAAGTGTGATGTAAGCCCTGCATAGTGTGGTGCATTAAAAAGCCAGGGTGTAGAACGGGCCAGTTGAAGAGGGCAGTAACTCCCCCTCAACAAACCCCCACCCAGCTGCCCTAACAGCTGATTTTGTAGATGATGTTCCTATGCTGAGTGGTGCATTAAAAGACAAGGTTTTGAGCCCGTTGGGAGGGTCCCTCTCAACAGATTCATAACTTGCCTACCCTAATTCTCAATTTGTAAATTTGAGCAATAGAATGACAACCGTTCCAAGCAGCAACACTCTTCCTTGATTATAGATAATTGATCCTACTGCGCCTCCTAGTGGTAACACATTTCTTGTTCTCTGTATATTTCAAAAGTCTTTTGTTTGTATTTATATTTGAACAGGTTGATATTTGGACTTCGTTTCAACTCCATTTCCAGTTTATTCCACAATTGTACACCATTAACTGTTGGGCTAAAACTTTTCAAAGTTGAGCTATGTTTCTGAGTCCTAAAGTTTAATTCGTCACGTAATTCATAACAACCAGTACGTTCTTGGAACCTTCTTTGTATTTGGCCCGGTAACAGTTTGTATCTTGCTTTGTATAACATCTGTACAGTTTGGAACTCAACAATGTCACAGAACTTCATGATCTTTGATTTTAAAAATAATGAGTTTGTGTGGTCCAAAAACCCAACTTTATGAATTACTCGGATAGCTCTTTTTGCAACAATACTATTGGTTTTAATGTGTTTTTATAAGTACTACCCCAAACCACAGTACAATAATATAAATATGGCAAAATCAGAGAACAGTATAAGATATGTAGAGCTTTGATGTTTAAAATGTGCTTTGCTTTTGCTATTACTGAAATGCTTCTAGAAATTTTCGTAGATATATATTTAATATGAGCTTTCCAAGTAATTCTGTCATCTATAATAACACCAAGGAATTTGATTTCATGCACTCGCTCTATGACAACACCCTCTATCTGAATTGCTTCCTGAGCATTGGAATTACAGTTGCCAAATATCATCATTTTGCTTTTACTCAGATTTAGAGATAATTTATTTTGTTTGAACCACTTATTGACACTTTTGAGTTCCAAGTTAACAATCCGATACAGTTGCTGTAAGTCGTCACCTGATGCAAAAATATTTGTATCGTCAGCAAACAAGATAAATGTAAGTACTTGAGACGTTTTACAAATGTCGTTGATGTACATATTAAACAATTTTGGGCCCAGAATGGAACCTTGAGGTAAACCACACACAATTTGTCGACAACTCGACTGATAATCACCTATTTTCACACATTGTTTTCTATTTTTTAAATAACTGGTAACCCACTGTAGAGCTACCCCCTAATCCCATAATGTTCTAGTTTATTAATTAGTATATCATAGTTTATTGTATCAAATGCTTTACTCAGGTCAATAAATAACCCTATGGCATATTTCTTGTTATCTACAGCATTAGTTATTTCTTCAATTATATCAAAGAGCGCGTGTGAGGTTGAGTGATTATTCCTAAAACCAAACTGATTGTCCGAGAGTAAATTACACCTTTCAATAAAGCTGTCAAGTCTAGAGTTATAAACCTTCTCTAAGATTTTGAGAATTGCGGTAAAAGGGAAACGGGCCTGTAGTTTGTGAAGAGATGTTTATCTCCTGCCTTGAACAGAGGAATCACTTTTGCTACTTTCATACCATCAGGAAATTGTCCAGTTTGCAGCGATAGGTTACAGATGTATGTTAACGGCTTAGAGATACTTTCAATAACAGTTTTTAAAGTTTTCATATCCATGTCATGGTAATCTGTCGAGGTTTTATTTTTACACCCTTTAACAATGTCCAGTATCTCCTTTTCCTCCACAGGTTTGAGGAACATGGACAGAGGATTTGTGTCTATCAGTTCACAATTAAAGTTCTCAACATTTGTAATTTTTGCAGCAAGATTCGGTCCAACATCTACAAAGAATTTATTAAATGTATCGACTACTTCATTCATATTATTTAAAGTGTTATCCTCATCTTTGAAATATTTTGGATAATTAATCGATCTTGGTTTATTTCTAATTATACTATTTAAGATATTCCATAAACCTTTAATATTATTCTTATTGCTATCTAACAACTTATTATAATAATTCTGTTTACATTTTCTAATGATACCTGTCAGTTTATTTTTATATTTCTTATATTTATCCTCAGCTTCTTTGTTCTATCATTTATACATTTTTTGTAGAGTGAATTTTTTTTCTTGCATGCATTTAGTAATCCCTTAGACATCCATGGGTTTTCTTTACACTTTCTGTTTTTACAATGTTTTTTCATTGGGCAATTGTTGTCATATACTTTATGAAATATTTGCGTAAACTCATCATATGCCTTATTAGTATCATTCTCTCTGTATACAATACTCCAGTCTTGAGCTAATAGTTCCTTTTTAAATGCATCCATAGTTTTTTCTGTTTTTACCCTTCTAAACCAATACATTTTTTCATCATCAATATTTAAATATCCATTTTTGTACAATACAAAAACTGGCAGGTGATCACTAATATCATTTATCATTAATCCACTGACTGTATCACTATCTATTTCATTTGAGAAAATGTTATCAATCAAAGTTGCACTATGGGTTGTGATTCTACTCGGTTTAGTTATTAGAGGAAACAGACCTATACTAAATAAAGTATTTATAAATTCGTCAGTCTTTTTGTGTTTATATGGGTTTAACAGATCGATGTTAAGGTCTCCCCCACAAACATGAAAAGTGCTCCTCCATCCAATTAGAAAAAACATCTATATCAGAGCCAGGTGTTCTATAAATACAACTTACAATAATATTTTCTTTTTTTGCCTTGTAATTTCTACAGTAAGGCATTCAAGTACATCATCCACTACCATAGTCTTATTTTCCATTACTTTATAACTATAGTTTGAGTCTACAAACATAGCTACACCCCCACCATGCTTGTTTCGTCTGTTCATACTTATAAATTCATAACCATCAATAGAAAACTCAATTTCTCTGTCATTATTAATCCATGTTTCTGTGATTAAAATGACACTAAATGGTTTAGAAAACTGTTTTAAGAAGCTTTTGATGTGGTTAAAGTTTGCATAGAGGCTACGACTATTGAAGTGGATTACAGTGAATGCCTTAATGTTCTTAAGTTTACTATTGTAAAGATCCTCTGTATAATATTGACAGTCATTAGTTACACAAACTGGAGCTGTAACTTTAACTGCGGCGTTGCCGTCTCTTTTTATAAACAAGATCTTTTTGTTTACTTTCTTTCTTGTGAATTCTGTTGTTTTCATGTGTCTGAATGTTTTTTTCATGATGTTTTGTTGCGTCTGGACTGGGGAGCAGTTTCTGCTGGTCTGTAGTCATGAATTTAGCTGCGGCGGTGATGAATATGGTGACAGGTAACGCTCATGTAGCATGGGACTAGGGCTGCAACTAACGATTATTTTGTAATCAATTAATCTATCGATTATTTTACGATTAATCGATTAATCGATTGGCTGTGAATGGTGTATGAAAATGTTATTTAAAAAAAAAAATCATCACATGAAGCTAAAATGGCGCCTTTTAGCACTAATTCTGCTTTCTGATTGGATGAGACACAGACAGATATTCATGAAATTTACAATGTACAAAACACTACAGACACTAACTATAAAAACAAAGTAGGTTTTCATCAAAAATACTACATTTTCATGCAATTTTAACTTATTCTGAGTCTGTGTGAACCAAAAAACGATTAATCGATTACTAGAATAGTTGTCGACTATTTTAATAATCGATTAGTCGTCGATTAATCGATTAGTTGTTTCAGCCCTACATGGGACAGCCCAGCGCTACAGTGGGACCATCAGTATATTCTCTTTCTCTCAGGACAGGGTTAACTCACAGTGGGATAAATACAGCAGTTTGGTGTCCTGCCAGAGCGTGAAAAGTATTTCTGTGCTGAATAAAAGAACATGAGGCGACAGACGGGCAACAGAGATGATGAGGTTGTGAAGGGGAGGATAAAGCCACTGCAGTAAGACACTTGTGTTTATGGTTCAACAACTATGATCTGGCCTCTTCAGTCCAGTCAGGGAGAGGACTGCGGAGTCTCCATCAGTGGCAGGTTCAACTGACTGAAGGACAGCTTCATCCGGAGGCTGAGCTCTCCCCTTTCTTCCCCCCTTCTGATGGCCTTGTATTTTGTACATATGTATTTGCGCCTTATAGAAGTGAACATACACCTGGTGGGATTGAACTGGACTGATGGTGAGTTCGTCAGACCGACACTGGTCAGCATGACTGTGATTCCTTTGGTGATGTTGTGACTTTGAGATTCTGACAGTGATCATGACCGACTTTATCTGATTGTGTTTGTGATTCTGTGGCGATTCTCATCCGGATACATACAGTACGGTGTACACATTTGTCACGCAGTGGTCAATGCGGTGATTTTCTCTCCATAAAGCCGTCTTTCTCTCTCACATTCATTCACAAGTATGGACTTATTTTATATTCACGTGTCCTGAAGGCTCCCCAAGATGACGCTATAATCCAAATATGGTCATTTCATTTCTGGGAGAACCCCCACGGCAGAAATGTACTCATTAAAATCTTTTTAATTTGACCATTATTTAACCAGGATAGTCCCACTGAGATTAAGAATCTCTTTTTCAGCAGAGTCCTGGCTCCAGAGGGGAATCTATTGTACATGTTTTAAGCAGTAGGGGAAACCTACACAGACACGGGGAGAACATGCAAACTCCATACAGGCCTCGTCCAGGTGGGAATCGAACCCAGGACCTTCTTGCTGTGAAGCGAGAGCACTAACCACTGTGCCACCGTGCCGCCCAAGGCAAACAGCGCCGGTTTTCTCAAAATTAGGTTTTTGTTCCACTCGTGTAACGACCACACCACTTGTAGCTCCTACAGACTCAAACCAGCGTTGAAGTTTTTTTCTAATTCCTGCCTGATTTATTGATCGATGAAAACACAAAAACAAGGCAAAATTTAAGTTTTTACGGATTATTATTATAATTAGTTCATTCAAAAATCAAACAATCATCTAAATCCCTTCAGAAAAAACAAAATAATACAATAAATTTAAACCTGGGTCTATCCATGAGTTTGATTGTGTCGCTGAAGATATCTGCAATTCTGTAATTCTGACCATTTTTAGGCCTAACATTTTACAGGAAAACTTACAATACATTTTTCTCTCATATTTGAGTCACTAATCTACAGCAGAAGTTTCAAATCACTAACTTTTATTTTTCCCTATTCACCTGCAGCATCTGGCCTTAAAGTGTAAAGTTTGCAAAATGGGGACCGAGAGACTGGACTGGACCTGAAAGCCCCCCCCCTCCTCATCTCCTGTGCATGTGACTGCCAGGCCAGTTCACTTCTGTCTGCCCCAGGGCGGTTGTGGCTTTCCCCACCACTGAGGATGGAGTGAGCGAATAACTATGAAGCATTTTGGGGGTGACTTGTGTCTGTGAAAAGTGCTATACAAACTTCCCCTCGCTCTCCCCCCTCTCCCCCCTCTAATGCTTTTGGCTGCGCTCTCATTGGTGCGTGAGGCACATTCAGACTTTGTGTTCGGGGCCTGACAGCTTCAGACTTGTCGAGGACTTAAGAGCCCCACTTGTTAAATTCTTGTCATCTGTAATGAATGCAGGTGCTGGCAGAGGGCCACGGGCTGCAGACTGGAGGTGGGACGTCCTGACGGGGGAGGGGTGTAGGGACAGATTTATCAGGGAGCCTGGAGATCATCTA
Source organism: Neogobius melanostomus (assembly GCA_007210695.1). NCBI lineage: Eukaryota > Metazoa > Chordata > Actinopteri > Gobiiformes > Gobiidae > Neogobius > Neogobius melanostomus. The sequence goes on along the minus strand of VHKM01001109.1, from coordinate 130,393 downwards.
TGCAGAGTGTACGGCACCTTAAAGTGATAGTCTGGAAGTGTAAATGTTTTACACATTTTACAAAATGTTAAAATTGACCACCTGGTCTTGCATTTTAATGTAAAGGAAGTAATAATATAGATATATTCTTTATTGTAAAGTCCCTCAGTCTAGTATCCTACCACGTCGACCAATGAGACGAGCTTTTCCTGTGAACCAGCCTGTCAGGTCCAATCAGGAGGGAGGGGCTTGTTCCTGCTCTCCTCATTTTGCAAACTATAGGGGCTTTCTGGTTAATGAGGGGAATAAAGTGCAATAAAGTATTGTTAAAATACTTTTGTGAATGCCTTCGAGAAAAGAACGAGCTTGGTGAAGATGCCTATTTTATGATATTTTTCATGATTATGTATTTGTTTAGGACAGTACACACTAATTGACCTTTCGCAAAATCCTGCCCCAAAAACGGGCATTGTCCAATCATACCTCATGGCAACCGTTGCTGCCAGATATTCGCGGGACCCATTTCTCGCCGTTCAAAGCCGATAAACGAGATAAACACCTGGTGCTAAGCCAATCTAACACACAATTACCATCCGTCTTGTCGTTTGCCACGGGTTCCATGAGCTGCCGTTGCTGGACATCGTCACAAAAAAGAAAAAGCTGTTTTTTACCGCTGACATACAGTATATGGCACATGATAAAACATGCATGACAAAACAAAGTCCAGGTTCAAATCAATCAATCAATCAATCAATGGTTTTGTATAGCCCAATATCACAACAGGAGTTGCCTCATAGGGCTGCACCGAACATTAAGGCAATAAAACAGAGCAGTAAATAAGACAATGTAAAGTTCAGGTGAATCAAGTATCCAGGCAAACATAATGTCCAAATAAGAGTCAGCAGTGGGTGGCGACGAGCGGCGCGAGTGTCCCCTGTCCTTAGACTCTCCAGCACGGCAAGGAAAAACTCAAAAACCCAGGGGGAGAAAAGAGAAACCTTGGGGAGAACCACAAAAGGAGAGATCCACTCCCATGGACGGACAGGCTATAGAGACCCAGGCCGATGGAGTCCCTTCAGCAGACGGGCCAAGATCACAGACCGTCTAGTCCATGTTAACAATCCAAAACATTACATTTGAGCAGCACAGATTTCCAGTTTCTCAGTGGTTTTTGTGTATCGTTGAATGAGTCTCGAGTCTCTAGAAAAATGGACTAAACATGATTGAACTAAACATAAGTGCTGTTCGGGGCGTTTTTCCTCTGGGCGCAGCTTGTTCACACTACTGTGCACATTCATTTGCTTTTACTCACGAGCTGAGAACACATTTGACAGTAACTGTTTGCGATTCACTATTTTTCGGTAAAAATAAATCTGAAGTTGCTTTTAGTAGTCTCTCAATGACATTTTAAAGTTTGTATTTATACGAAAGATCTGAAAATGTATCACACTCCTTTTTGGACTTCCGCCAATAAGACGCCCCTGATGTTTCAACTAGTGCTGCGTGGTACTAGCCTGGCTAACATCAGACTGTTGTGTTTCGAACTGCACAGCAGTCTGGGGACCATGGCCGAAATCTTCGCATGTATTTGGGGACCAATCACAGACAAAAATAAAAGTTTATTTACGGATCCAATATAACAGCAGCAGACGCGACGCCATCTTTCGATCAAGCTTTAGACCGTGTCATACGTCATCTGATACGATGATACGATTAGCTATGGCTACGTGCAGTAGTGCGTGCTGCATCTACTGTTCCTTTTCATCGACAAACCAACCAAAGGCTGGTCATGTACCTCTTATAGTGTCGACAACCCACACCACTTGAAAGCAGCACAGCCTTGTATGTCTGCCTCTGTCTTCTGATCTCTGAACATATACCTACTGCAAAACAGGTCAGAGCCGTGTAATCCATGAAGCTCCTCGGTGTTTAAGTCCACTCTCCATCAGCAGGCTCATTCTGATCATTCCTAGTCTCAAATGACCTAACGTTCGTATTCGCAGCCTCTGATTGGAGGATGGACACAGCGGAACACTTCCTTGATTACCATGCTAGGATGTAGAGTGGTATTTTGAGCTCTGGAGGAAAACAGACAAAATACGGTTTACTCCAACAGGCATGGAAAGTAAACACTACACTATGAAGCAGGATCAGTGGCTTAGTGAGGTAACGTCAGGGTTAGCCCTGGTTTAGTGATACTATGAAGCTGGATCACTTTCTGTGAGCTACATGACCTGCAGCAGGGTCAGTTCCCGTGAAGATAGTTCTTAAACCAGAGAAAATAATCCAGCTGCTCCCCTGCTCTTTGTGCTGAAGATCAACCCACAGACTAGGGCCGTCAACAAATGTATTACTCATATTACTCATATTACTCACATTGATAATAAAAGTAGTATTGAGAATATTCATTAGAGCAGGTATGGATACTTTCTGTCATTTCCTCTGGTGCATGTTTAGCACAGAGCAGCCCCTCCTCCTGCACGTTATAAAACTTTTACTTGAGGCAATAGATATGGATAGGAACTGTAGAATTAGCCTTAGCCTAGCCGCTTCCTTTCGTTTACATGTATGAGTTAGCATTGGATATTAAGCCGCTTTTCTCTTAAAGCTACCCTCAGCTGCTCCATTTTGCCGGACCAGAACGGTTGCATTCTCACATTGCATCGTTAGATGCAACTTTGTCCCACAGACGAGCCCCACACCTCCCTCACCTCACAGCGCACCCCCATCACAACACACTAGACTATTATTAAACATTGTTTGGTGCTTTGAATGAATGCACTGTAATGTGACAGAAGGCAGAAACAGACCGTTTTAACATTATTATGTTTTTTTTTAATCAGGCAAAACATTAAGAACCAATTCTTATTTACAATGCTGGGTTTGGTCATGGGCCAAATTAGTTTATACAGTAGGTTTGATCACCTAGTACAAAATAAATATTTAACTCTGAAATACTGTAACTGAAAATGCAAAGAAATCGATACTAAATAGTTTGAAATTTTAGTATCGTGACAATAAGTACTACAGACGTTCGCGTTGGTGTCTTCCACAAAAGGATTTCAGAGATTTCAGGGAAAAATCCTACAGTCAATGTTTTCACCGTAAAATGTCTCGCCTTAAAAGCTAATCCATATTTCCACACGGTCCAGTGGACTCTCCGCGTCCGCACACCTCCGTCCTCCTGCTGCAGTCGCTCTGCTCCACTGCCCACCTAATGCCCTAACGCCGGCTGGAATGTCAGAGGCCAGTGGTGTTTTTGGGTGGAGCTCCCAGGTCCTGGGCACAGATACTGCACACAATGTGGGTCAGGAAGTCGTGGGACCTTGAGGCCCGTCCCTCCTCGTCGTACCAGCCCGGGACGGGGCGCTAAGCCGTGTCACCCAGGGGTCCCATGGGTGTTCTAGACATCACACACACGCTGGTCTACACAGAGTTAGGGTTTCTGAAGACTTTTGGTCAGCTTAGACAGGCTAGTTCACATTTTACAAATAATAAAAGCACACAAACCATGTCAGAAGTCTCATTTGCAGAGTTAGAATAATCTATGGACCTCGGGTAAAAAAGAGAAATGGCTATTCTTTTACATCATGACCTCCACAAACATAGCCCTCTCACAGGCAGTACCACAGAAACAAATGTCACTTGTCAATGAACCAATCAAAACTATTACATAAGATAATTGTGTCTGTTTTTAATGCCACTTGACACAGACGGAACCAATATTGTCAAGACACTAACATTTCAAACTTGATTTCAATACTGAAGATAAAAGTTGATTCTCGATACCGATTTCGATATCATGGCAAAAAAATACAAATCCCCTTTTTAATATATATACCATATTTTCTGTAGGAAACATGTGTCTCGTCTTCCATTTGCCCTGAATTATCTACTTTACAGAACACTCAACACTATATGTTTATTTGGTTTTATCATGTTCTTCAAAAATCTAAATCTAATTAAATTCTAAATATAAACTATTTACTGACTGGAATAGTCCTATGACCATTATGTTAATACACTGTCTGATTCTGCCTTAAATGGTAAGCTAACAGTCACATTTGTTCAAAACAAAGCACCAAACAATGTTAAACTGTCCTTTAACATTCCTCTGAATATATCCAAGAGTCAAGTTACAGATAGGAAACATGTAACTATAATTTACAGTTGGCTCTGGTATCATTTCATTTTAAATTTTAAGAGAAAGCTTGATATCCAGTGCCAACTGATACATGTAAACGAATGGGTGTTGCTAAGCTAATGTTAGCACTTCGACAATGGATGCATTTAGTTTAGAACTTTATTCAGGGTTTAAGTGAGTACTTTTAACTCTAGTTTAAGTTTTGAGCACAGCCGCAGGTTCCTTCCTGCAGGAGGAAACACAGAAAGTATCGATACCTCCACAAATGAATATATAGCTTCGTTACCACTTTTAGTATCAATTTAGTATAGAGAAATCAATCTTTTTGACAACCCTAACATAGAAGCAGACAGCAGAGCTGGCAGTGAAAGGGCAGAAGTGGATGATTATGGCTTACAGTCCATCAAAATATTCCACTATTATAAGATTTTTAATTTGGGGTTTGTACAAGCTGAGCCATAATAATCAAAATGATAACAAATAAAGGTTATACATATCTCACTTTGCATGTAATCAGTCTATCATATATTAGTTTCACAGTTTAAGTTGAATTACAGAAGTGAATGCACTTTTTAACAATATTGTAATTTTCTGAGTTTCACCTGTAGACCTATGGTGCCAAAAGACTGTACTAGAAGAAACTCCTCTGATTAGCCTACTACTGCTGTAATAAAGGACGATGATCGCGTGGTGCGGTTCACTCCACAGGTCTGGTGGAGCTGTGCTGAAGGGCTGCAGAGGAGTGAGCCTGGTGTACGGAACACCAGCAGAGAGTGACTACAGCTAATATAAGTTGCAAACTCCGGGAATAAGTTATTTCTGCGATAAAGAGACTCAAGAGACAGTGGAATATTTATCAATAAAATGTACTCAGAAACGGTTTATTTAACATGGATTTTTCAAAAATGAAGAAAACGACTTGGATTATTGCCTTTTTGTCAGAGAAAGGAAGCTATCAATAAATTAACAGCTCAAGCTAAAGGTTAGTAATGTTAGCAACTTTTCACTGTAACCGTTTATATTCAAGTCCTTTATTCATGAAAAATACACAACACTAGGGATGGGTATCGTTAAGGATTTATCGATACTACTACTCTTATCGATACTCCTTATCGATCCGGTACTTTAACGGTACTCTTATCGGTACTTTAACAGAAAAATATACTGTATATAGGTATATTGAGACTACCGTATACGTAGGCATTAATCCTTGGTCTATATTATTTATTTATTACTCTTTATTACTCTAAAATACTTCTTAATGCTTTTTTTTTTTTTTTAATCATTATTATTATCTAGTAAATCAAGGCTGTTGGTTAGATTTGGCTGTAGCTCCAAATGAGTCCAAATGTGCAGTAAAATAATGAACTGTTTTCTGCTTCTCAGCTTGTGTCCAGTGGGGTCGACACTGGCTCGCGCTGACGTGCACGTGGGAGCGCGCACGCATGTGCACGTACATGCCACTGTGTACGCCGTTTGTGGAAAAATAGACTCCACCCGAAACTCTTTAGTTTGGGTATTTGTGAAAGAAGAAAAGTGCGAGTGGCTCGTCTGTCTGTTCAATACGAAGTCGTTACGTTTAGCTTTTTTACCGCGGGTTAGCGGTAGCAGCTCGTAACACCGCGTGTCTTTCCCGCGCGCACCTGTCTCGCTGCACACGGCTGTGGAGGGGAGACAGGGCAGTGGCAGAGCGCAGGGATGGGTGGACACCCTGCACTCTCGTGTGGGGTAGCAGGGATGAACAGATCCGATGCAGCGAACGCATCCATGAGGGCGGAGTGATTATTTGAGCGCAGCAGCCCCGTTAAGAAGACCGTTAAGGCTGGAGCTTATCGGTCCGGGTGGACCGACACACGTGAGCCCCGGGGCCGTTATGATACCGGGGTTCGGTACCCATCCCTACACAACACATAATTAAAACAGATGTTTTCATTCATTATGTTGTGTTTAGTTCAAAGACTCTCCCAGTGCATTGTGGTCTATATTGACCCGTCGCTGCACACGACTTTACAGAATGCATTGTGGGAAATGTTGAGGGCACTACTTTTTTCTCTCTGAGTGGACATTGGGACACAGCCAGAGTTTACAAAATGAGAAGAGCAAGAACGAACTTTCGAAAGTAAACAATCAAGCTCCTCCCTCTCCCTGATGATTGGACCTGACAGGAGAGCTCGTCTCATTGGCCCAGGGATTCAGAAAAGGGAGGGACTTTAGAACAAATACATTTTCATTATGATTACTCACATCATGTCCAATTTTAGACCCAGACACTCAATTATACGCAATCTATGATTATGTACAACATGTACATAATAAACTGACAGACTTCTGCTGTTTGTTAGTTTCTCACACAAGGATCGATTGTGTGAGCCGACCGAATGAACACAGTCTTAAACAAATGTTGAATGTTTTTCCAAATCTTTGAGCATACAGTCCAACAAGGTCCGTTTAAAGCGCAGTTACTGGAATGTCTGTCCCACCTGCTCTGTTCTGAACCCTCTCCGTGTATTTTTATAGTTGGCAACGGTTAAAGTGGCTTTGAAAGACTGAAGGAGGCTTTTGTACCTCTGTCCTGTGGCACGACGGGGAGTAATGAGAAGGCATTCGACTTCAGAGAGCTGACCTCGCTCACGTCATAGCTCAGTCTGACAGCGCCACAGGGTCGTCCTCAGTGCACAGTAACAGGCGTACAGGTAGGTAACATTTTGACAGTCCCTGTGGGCACGTTCGACCCATACTTCAACCTGACCTTCTCCACTGAGCTCACACCTGTCTGTTTATGGAATCACTTGGCCTCGCGGATGCGCCTGTTGTGTATGTTTTTAGTGGTGGGGGAAACCTGCACAGACACGGGGAACTCCATGACCGACACAAGATCTAAGCAGCTAACTGTTGCAGCACCGCGCCCCGACATGGAGCGAAGGAGGTCCAAACATACAGGGCTTTTCCACCAAGACTTGGTTTTCCACCTAAATAAGAGCTAACAAAGTGCTACATGTTCATACACGCACCTATTGCCATAGCAACGCATTGGGAAGTCAGTTGGCACATAAAAAATGGATAGTAGCCTAATCCTACTGCTACTGCTTCTGGTTTTATATACAGAAAAAAGGGAAAAAAATCAGCACATAGTTCATTCCTTAAATCCGGGTGTACACTGTGTTATTTCAGCCGTCTGCGACAAACACTCACTCGTCATGGAGGAAATCTCAAAATCTTGGGTCTTAGTTCGTACAGTGAGACAGGGACAAAGATTTAAAATAGAACCGTTGTACAACCAAAGACGAGCCGCGACCGACATTAGAATCAGAATCAGAATAGTTTTTATTGCCATTGTTTGAGAACAGGTTCACAAACTAGGAATTTTTCTCGGTACAATCGTGCAACGTGAAAACATTTAACAGAATTAAGATAAAAATAAACTATAAAACTTTAAACTATAAGGCTTTAGGGGGCATGCATAAAGAATATTAAATAAATAAGATACAAAATAAAAAGTTAAATATGGTAAGACGACAACAATTGACATAGAACAACGGCGGGATTATATTTACAGATGTGTATGTGTATAAAGTAAAGTGATGAAGTGATATAAAGTGAGCCTCCTGCCTGAGGGGAGAGGGGTGAATAGTCCAGGGTGAGAAGGGTCAGCTGTGATCCGACCCACACGCCTCCGGGTCCTGGAGGTGAACAGGTCCTGGAAGGATGGGAGCGCACAGCCAATCACCTTCTCAGCAGCAGCACAATGCGCTGCAGTCGGTGCCTGTCCCGGTCTGTAGCGCCGGGGAACCACACGGTGATGGAGGAGGTGAGGATGAACCACACAGTGATGGAGGAGGTGAGGATGGACCACACGGTGATGGAGGAGGTGAGGATGAACCACACGGTGATGGAGGTGGTGAGGATGAACCACACAGTGATGGAGGAGGTGAGGATGGACCACACGGTGATGGAGGAGGTGAGGATGAACCACACGGTGATGGAGGAGGTGAGGATGAACCACACGGTGATGGAGGAGGTGAGGATGAACCACACGGTGATGGAGGAGGTGAGGATGAACCACACGGTGATGGAGGAGGTGAGATGACACGGTGATGGAGGAGGTGAGGATGGACTCGATGATGGCCGTAGAACTGCACCAGCATCTTGGAATGCAGCTTAAGTTTCTTCAGCTGCTGCAGGAAGAACATCTTCTGCTGGGCCTTCTTGATGAGGGAGCAGATGGTCGGCTCCCATTTGAGGTCCTGGGTGATGGTGAAGGAGTCCACGATGGAGATGGGGGTGGGAGAGTCTGTCAGGGCGAGGGGGGTCGGTAGGGCTGTGTCTTTCCTGAAGTCCACAATCATCTCCACTGTCCTCTGGGCGTTCAGCTCCAGGTTGTTGTGGCTGCACCAGGACACCAGCCGGTCCACCTCTCTCCTGTAGGCGGACTCATCACCGTCCGAGATGAGCCCGATGATGGTGGTGTCATCCGCAAACTTGATCAGTTTAACGGACTGGTGACTGGAGGTGCAGCAGTTTGTGTACATGGAGAAGAGCCAGGGGGAAAGTACACAGCCCTGAGGAGTTCCAGTGTTTGTAGTCCGAGTGTCCGAGATGATCTTCCCCAGCAGCACGTGTTGTCTCCGGTCCGTCAGGAAGTCAGTGATCCACCTGCAGAGGGAGTCGGGCACGCTGAGCTGGTAGAGCTTGTCTCGTAGCAGTCCAGGGCGGATGGTGTTGAAGGCAGAGCTGAAGTCCACAAACAGGATCCTGGCGTAGGTTCCTGAGGAGTCCAGATGCTCCAGGATGAAGTGAAGGGCGTCCAGGAGGGGGCGGTGATGTCCTTGAGGTGGGGCAGGACCCAGCGCTCAAAAGACTTCATGACCACAGACGTCAGCGCCACTGGCCTGTAGTCATTAAGTCCTGTGATCCGTGGCTTTTTGGGGACAGGGATGATGGTGGATGTTTTGAAGCAGGACGGCACGTGACATGACTCCAGGGAGGTGTTGAAAATGTCTGTGAAGATGGGAGCCAGCGGATCCACGCAGTGTCTCAGAGTGGAGGGGGAGACGCCATCCGGCCCAGGGGCCTTCCGCGGGTTCAGTTTCAGGAACTGCCGGCGCACTTCCTCCTCTTGGATGGAGAGAGCAGGAGGGGACGGAGGGTCTGTGGTGGCAGAGTTGACATTTTGGAAACGCTAGTCACAGAGTGAGCCTAGTCTGGCTGCAGCTAGGACCTCTGTCAGGCGTCTCGTCAACAATATACAACATCTGCACCGCCGCCACAGTCACAAGCAACACAGGCCAGGATGAATGGGTCCGACTCTGCATATTACAGACTTTCCCTGCTTTTTTTCACAGAAAAAAACACTGTTAGCATGCAGGACTTGCCTCAGGTAAACACACGGCGTCTGCTCCTGAAACTGCTGCGACAAAACTTTGGTTGTCCGCTCCAACAGAAATACTGAGCGCATTCTGAACAATGTATCCTACATTGCTTTTTGCTGTTTGTATGAATTGCTCTTAAAACAGCACTTAAAGGACCCTTACCTGATTTTTTTATGACATTAAAAGAGGAAGGCACTAAATTTAAATATTAGTTAAGGTCTAAACTCATTCCTGTGAGCCCTATTTCCACACCAAATGTTAAAAAGCACTCAGTGCTCCACACTGGGGCAGGAGTCACTCTGTGAAAGAGGTTTCAAACTATTGATTTATGTCCTTCCAACAGTCACTGTAAAACAGAACAACCTTAGTCCATCTGTGGATTATTAGCAAACTGCAGCCAATCCATCTTCAGAGGAACTGTCAGGTGTTGGGCAGCAGAGTGGTTAGCACTTCTAACTCACAGTACAAAGGTCCTGTACTATGTGGAGTTTTACTTGTTCTCCTCCTCACAAAAACAGTTTACCGTGTCTCTTAGATCACCTTTGGAGTTCTTAGTCTGAACGGCCATACTCTCAGCTGATCACTGACCTGCCTACTGATCTGTCCTGGGCTGAGTTCCAGCCTCATTAGCATTAGCATTAGCATTAGCATTAGCATGACAGAGCCCTCCAGGCCTGGGGCTCAGGAGGCTGCGTTACACGTGGGACAGGTGAAATCTCAGACCAACATCTGCCACATGTGTGATGTCGGTAGTCTAGTGGTTAAGGCTGCTCCTCTCCTCTGCTGAATGTCTCTCTCCTTGCCCTTCGCCCCTTTGCATTTGAACATAAGAGAAGCACATTCAACTTATTAGTGGAATGTGCCAAAATTAACACCAAAATAACAAGCGACCTCAGAGCAAGCCAACAACAATCAAGTATTGATGCTAATTCTCCTTGACTTAAAGGTGCATTATGCAACATTTACTAGCGGCTGTATGAGAGGCCAGCATGGCGCCTTTACTTTCCATCACAGTGGTCACTAGGACACTCCAGGATCAATTGTCTGAAAGGTTAAGGGCCATAGATCGGTGGTGAGTAACCATAAGCAGAGGCTTAAATCCACACCGTTTATTTATGCTTAAAACCTTCATGGTAGCTTTGTCTCACAATAAAATGTTAGTTGTTAGGTTAGAATTGTGTAGAATTATTACATTTCAAATAAAAATTACCATCTCTGGTGATGTGTACTGATTCAGCAAGGAGGCTGAGGGCCACAAAAAGTTGGTCTGAGGGCCGCATTTGGCCCCCGGGCCGCACTTTGGACACCCCTGCTATAGAGGATGTACATTGATAGAGAGGGGGAGAGGCGCAGGTGCAGCATGTGAGTCCAAGTGAGCTGCCGCTCTGTGTCACGTTTACCAGGTGTGTTCTCCTGCTCCGCACACAAGCTCTGTTTGCAAACGGTCTGACAAACCACTTTCTCCCATTTTCATCTCGTCTCATTGACGTAAACTTATAAACGTCGCACCATGTTTTAGTCCCCAAAGAGCTATTTTTAGCTCATCATCATCATAAAAAAAATGGGACGTCAACGAAATGATATCGTTATTGTCTTCGCTGATGAAAACAACACTGCACTAAGGCCTCCCCAGGAAAACTGTCTTGCCTGTTACTTTTTTCTTTGTATATGCTTCAACTGGGACACATCATTAGAGATCACAGTAGCCGCGGTTCCACATAACACGCTTATCCCACATGCCTCGGTCTAAGTACTGGCCTTGTCACGCATCTACTCTACCCAGTGCACGCGAGGGTGTCCAGTACATAAGGATCACAGTTGTTGTGTGTGGCGCTCCTGCAGACGCTCACGCTAGGATACACATTACTGAAGCAACAACAGAACGGAGCCGTGTGAGCCGTGTGAGAACAATGTGGACAAATGCTGCCTTTTGTTGGGGTTTATGGACTTACTAGCTGTGACCTGGCGTACGGCCGGGCTTCTGCTAGTCTGCATATGTGATGTTCTGAAATTATGAGTTATTACAAAAAAATGTCCTCCCAAGTCCCTATAACCCGTCACTCACTATAGATATAGACCCGCACTAAGTAAATGTGGATGTGATCTTGTAGGGGTCGCAAATTAAATTTCACCAAGGTCCGAATTGAAAAAAAAATTGTCAAGCAAAGGTCCGGAACATACGGGGTTAATTCAACGTTATATGAGGATTTTTAAGCCTTTATTAAATCTATTACTGTGATTAGAAAATAATGCAATTAATTGAATCCTGTAATTGTTTTTTTTGCTCTAAAGATACGTTTTGGCTCCTAAATAGCAGAATGCATAGGCTACTGTAGCCTCTGTTATACACAATGTGCACAGAATATCTGACAGTGATGTGTTTCTGCTCTTTGCTCAGTTCAACACACTGAGCCCTGCTTAGGCCTGTTTCACACCGCACGCGGACTCGTGAACGAATTGACGAGTGAACCAGTCTGCGCCATCATTCGCAAGGCTCGCTTCAGGTCGCTCCTGTTGTGCAGATGAGAAAGCTCTTGTGTGTACAGACCGACGCCGAGGCGGCGCGCAGGGAATCGGCGGGCCGCTGCCGCCTCCGCTCCTGAAAACAAAAATGGAACTCGAGCGCATTTTCCACGTGTGGGCTGCGCAGCGAAGCGACTTTCAGCACCAAATATGCATAAATCACTTTTTATGAAGCAATTTCACGTCTATCCAATCTTGTACTTGGAATACATAAGGAAATATAACTTTAGGTCAAGTTTATTTTTCAACTTTAGGCGTATTAATAACATCATTTTCCAAGTACTACTACATTTAGATTATTTTTTGTAGGATATTAAGGAGACATCAGTTGTATTCCAATCTTATAATTAATAGTGCTGCTTTAGAATGAACCATGAGGAGTTGTTTTGAGTCCAATACTACTTTAGGCGCTTCGCCCCGCTCCGTGGCAGTCTGAATAAATGCCCCTCGCCGCCAGGTAGTTCGGCCACAAAGGGCGCTCGGCTCTGCGGTCGGCGTGCGGTGTGAAACAGGCCTCAGACCTGCTCGCGGCCGATCGGGAAACAGCTGCGCTATTTGCGTATTATGACCGCGCGTGCATATTTAATTAGGGAGTCCTCTGCTCTTTTTTTTAGCTAGCCATATTTCAGTCATTCCAAAACCGTTTCTAAAAATGTAACAAGTGTCATGGAGCTAAGATGTAGGACTTTCTCTTTCTGTTCATCTGGGCTGTAGTTTACCGCTCTGCAGTCAGAGAGGGAGAGGGAGAGAGAGTGCACTCGCAGCCGCTCGCTCGAGGGGATTCACGGTCGGGTCCAAGTTTGGATCTAAGGTTCGGGTCCGGACAGGCTGGCACATGGTCCACCGTTTAGTGACCGCTGTTGTAGAGGATATTTTGCCCCCCTGTAGGACCGTCACATCTCTGGTTTATAGAAGTAGTTTCTGTTCAGGACTCTACGCTGCCGGCTGACAATGTGTGAGAGGTGAGAAAACATGAGGAAACTGCCCAGGTATGAAGCCCCGCCCCCTGGGCCCCTCACCACGGTGGGCGGGCAGATGATGTTACATGGGGCCCATTAGCGCTCCCTGCTCCTACCTGTCCTCTCGGCTCGACTCGATGTAATTACGCAGCAGCGCCTCGGGGCCCACAGCTCAGTCCCAGACCAGAAACCACACATTCTTACAGGAACAGTAGCCCCTAAAACCAGCCAGGAGACACAACAGCACAGGCTCTGGACGGCCCACTGTTCAGTCAGGAGACACAACAGCACAGGCTCTGGACAGTCACTGTTCAGTCAGGAGGAGACACAACAGCACAGGCTCTGGACGGCCCACTGTTCAGTCAGGAGACATAACAGCACAGGCTCTGGACGGCCACTGTTCAGTCAGGAGGAGACACAACAGCACAGGCTCTGGACGGCCCACTGTTCAGTCAGGAGACACAACTGCACAGGCTCTGGACGGCCACTGTTCAGTCAGGAGACACAACAGCACAGGCTCTGGACGGCCACTGTTCAGTCAGGAGGAGACACAACAGCACAGGCTCGGACGGCCCACTGTTCAGTCAGGAGGAGACACAACAGCACAGGCTCTGGACGGCCCACTGTTCAGTCAGGAGACACAGAACACGCCACTGTTCAGTCAGGAGACACAAGCACAGGCTCTGGACGGCCCACTGTTCAGTCAGGAGACACAACAGCACAGGCTCTGGACGGCCCACTGTTCAGTCAGGAGAACACACAGCTCTGGACGCCACTGTTCAGTCAGAACACAGCACAGGCTCTGGACGGCCCACTGTTCAGTCAGGAGACACAAAGCACGGCTCTGGACGGCCCACTGTTCAGTCAGGAGACACAAAGCACAGGCTCTGGACGGCCCACTGTTCAGTCAGGAGACACAACAGCACAGGCTCTGGACGGCCCACTGTTCAGTCAGGAGGAGACACAAACAGCACAGGCTCTGGACGGCCCACTGTTCAGTCAGGAGACACAACAGCACAGGCTCTGGACGGCCCACTGTTCAGTCAGGAGACACAAAGCACAGGCTCTGGACGGCCCACTGTTCAGTCAGGAGACACAACAGCACAGGCTCTGGACGGCCCACTGTTCAGTCAGGAGACACAAAGCACAGGCTCTGGACGGCCCACTGTTCAGTCAGGAGACACAACAGCACAGGCTCTGGACGGCCCACTGTTCAGTCAGGAGACACAACAGCACAGGCTCTGGACGGCCCACTGTTTCAGTCAGGAGACACAACAGCACAGGCTCTGGACGGCCCACTGTTCAGTCAGGAGACATAACAGCACAGGCTCTGGACGGCCCACTGTTCAGTCAGGAGACATAACAGCACAGGCTCTGGACGGCCCACTGTTCAGTCAGGAGACACAACAGCACAGGCTCTGGACGGCCCACTGTTCAGTCAGGAGACACAACAGCACAGGCTCTGGACGGCCACTGTTCAGTCGGGACAAAAGACAGGTCTGCGGCACTGTTCAGTCAAGGAGACACAACAGCACAGGCTCTGGACGGCCCACTTTTCAGTAAGGAGACATAACAGCACAGGCTCTGGACGGCCCACTGTTCAGTCAGGAGACACAACAGCACAGGCTCTGGACGGCCCACTGTTCAGTCAGGAGACATAACAGCACAGGCTCTGGACGGCCCACTGTTCAGTCAGGAGACATAACAGCACAGGCTCTGGACGGCCCACTGTTCAGTCAGGAGACACAACAGCACAGGCTCTGGACGGCCCACTGTTCAGTCAGGAGACACAACAGCACAGGCTCTGGACGGCCCACTGTTCAGTCAGGAGACACAACAGCACAGGCTCTGGACGGCCCACTGTTCAGTCAGGAGACACAACAGCACAGCTCTGGACGGCCCACTTTTCAGTAAACATACAGCAGGCTCTGGACGGATGCATCGGAACAACGCACAGGCTCTGGACGGCCCACTGTTCAGTCAGGAGACACAACAGCACAGGCTCTGGACGGCCCACTGTTCAGTCAGGTCAGGTCAGGAGAGGAGACATAACAGCACAGGCTCTGGACGGCCCACTGTTCAGTCAGGAGACATAACAGCACAGGCTCTGGACGGCCCACTTTTCAGTCAGGAGACATAACAGCACAGGCTCTGGACGGCCCACTTTCAGTAAGGAGACATAACAGCACAGGCTCTGGACGGCCCACTGTTCAGTCAGGAGACATAAGCACAGTTGACGCATTTTCATGAGACAAGCACAGGCTCTGGACGGCCCACTGTTCAGTCAGGAGACATAACAGCACAGGCTCTGGACGGCCCACTTTTCAGTAAGGAGACATAACAGCACAGGCTCTGGACGGCCCACTGTTCAGTCAGGAGACATAACAGCACAGGCTCTGGACGGCCCACTGTTCAGTCAGGAGACACAACAGCACAGGCTCTGGACGGCCACTTTCAGTAGGAGACAAACAGCACAGGCTCTGGGACCGGGCCCCACTTGGTTCAGTCAGGAGACACAACAGCACAGGCTCTGGACGGCCACTGTTCAGTCAGGAGACATAACAGCACAGGCTCTGGACGGCCCACTTTTCAGTAAGGAGACACAACAGCACAGGCTCTGGACGGCCCACTGTTCAGTCAGGAGACACAACAGCACAGGCTCTGGACGGCCCACTGTTCAGTAAGGAGACACAACAGCACAGGCTCTGGACGGCCACTGTTCAGTCAGGAGACACAACAGCACAGGCTCTGGACGGCCCACTTTTCAGTCAGGAGACACACAACTAGCACACCAGGCTCTGGACGGCCCACTTTTCAGTCAGGAGACACAACAGCACAGGCTCTGGACGGCCACTGTTCAGTCAGGAGACATAACAGCACAGGCTCTGGACGGCCCACTTTTCAGTCAGGAGACACAACAGCACAGGCTCTGGACGGCCCACTGTTCAGTCAGGAGACACAACAGCACAGGCTCTGGACGGCCCACTTTTCAGTCAGGAGACACAACTGCACAGGCTCTGGACGGCCCACTTTTCAGTCAGGAGACACAACAGCACAGGCTCTGGACGGCCACTGTTCCAGGGCCACCACGGCTCTGGACGGCCACTGTTCAGTCAGGAGACACAACAGCACAGGCTCTGGACGGCCCACTGTTCAGTCAGGAGACACAACAGCACAGGCTCTGGACGGCCCACTGTTCAGTCAGGAGACACAACAGCACAGGCTCTGGACGGCCCACTGTTCAGTCAGGAGACACAACAGCACAGGCTCTGGACGGCCCACTGTTCAGTCAGGAGACACAACAGCACAGGCTCTGGACGGCCCACTGTTCAGTCAGGAGACACAACAGCACAGGCTCTGGACGGCCCACTGTTCAGTCAGGAGACACAACAGCACAGGCTCTGGACGGCCCACTGTTCAGTCAGGAGACACAACAGCACAGGCTCTGGACGGCCCACTGTTCAGTCAGGAGACACAACAGCACAGGCTCTGGACGGCCCACTGTTCAGTCAGGAGACACAACAGCACAGGCTCTGGACGGCCCACTGTTCAGTCAGGAGACATAACAGCACAGGCTCTGGACGGCCCACTTTCAGTAAGGAGACATAACAGCACAGGCTCTGGACGGCCCACTGTTCAGTCAGGAGACACAACAGCACAGGCTCTGGACGGCCCACTGTTCAGTCAGGAGACACAAAAGCACAGGCTCTGGACGGCCCACTTTTCAGTCAGGAGACATAACAGCACAGGCTCTGGACGGCCCACTGTTCAGTAAGGAGACACAACAGCACAGCTCTGGACGGCCCACTTTTCAGTAAGGAGACATAACAGCACAGGCTCTGGACGGCCCACTTTTCAGTAAGGAGACATAACAGCACAGGCTCTGGACGGCCCACTGTTCAGTCAGGAGACATAACAGCACAGGCTCTGGACGGCCCACTGTTCAGTCAGGAGACACAACAGCACAGGCTCTGGACGGCCCACTGTTCAGTCAGGAGACATAACAGCACAGGCTCTGGACGGCCCACTGTTCAGTAAGGAGACACAAAGCACAGGCTCTGGACGGTCCACTGTTCAGTCAGGAGACATAACAGCACAGGCTCTGGACGGCCCACTTTTCAGTAAGGAGACACAACAGCACAGGCTCTGGACGGCCCACTGTTCAGTCAGGAGACATAACAGCACAGGCTCTGGACGGCCCACTGTTCAGTAAGGAGACACAACAGCACAGGCTCTGGACGGCCCACTGTTCAGTAAGGAGACACAACAGCACAGGCTCTGGACGGCCCACTGTTCAGTAAGGAGACATAACAGCACAGGCTCTGGACGGCCCACTGTTCAGTCAGGAGACACAGAAGCACAGGCTCTGGACGGCCCACTGTTCAGTCAGGAGACACAACAGCACAGGCTCTGGACGGTCCACTGTTCAGTCAGGAGACATAACAGCACAGGCTCTGGACGGCCCACTGTTCAGTCAGGAGACATAACAGCACAGGCTCTGGACGGCCCACTGTTCAGTAAGGAGACACAACAGCACAAGCTCTGGACGGCCCACTTTTCAGTAAGGAGACATAACAGCACAGGCTCTGGACGGCCCACTTTTCAGTAAGGAGACACAAACGCACAGGCTCTTGACGGCCCACTTTTCAGTCAGGAGACACAGAAGCACAGGCTCTGGACGGCCCACTTTTCAGTCAGGAGACACAGAAGCACAGGCTCTGGACGGCCCACTTTTCAGTCAGGAGACACAACAGCACAGGCTCTGGACGGCCCACTTTTCAGTCAGGAGACACAAAGCACAGGCTCTGGACGGCCCACTGTTCAGTCAGGAGACACAACAGCACAGGCTCTGGACGGCCCACTGTTCAGTCAGGAGACACAAAAGCACAGGCTCTGGACGGCCCACTGTTCAGTCAGGAGACACAACAGCACAGGCTCTGGACGGCCCACTGTTCAGTCAGGAGACACAACAGCACAGGCTCTGGACGGCCCACTGTTCAGTCAGGAGGAGACACACAAACACAGGCTCTGGACGGCCCACTGTTCAGTCAGGAGACACAGTACCTGTAGTTCTTGGTTAAATTGACTGAAAAAAAGATCTTAAAGAGACGTTCAAAAGAGCCAGTCGGTCATGAATGTCACATCACTAAATTCACTACGTTCACTTGCAAAGTCCAATCTGACTAGTCAAAAAAAATTCGACTCCAGCTAGTCCCAGTCACATGACACCGAACCAAATGTCCTTTTGGGAACTCTCGGCCAGCAGGGGGCAGGGGCTTGATGGGCGGTTCTCCTTTGGTTGTTATGTTGCTTTCAGCAAAGAGCTAGCCCAGTTAGCCCCGTTTAGCACAGGGTGCTTTCAGACCACACTGCTGTTCTGGGGTTAACTGTGAGTCCTACAGTCTTTGACTTAACACCCACAGTTTACGCCAGGGTTTTCCCCAGTGATTAAGCTCAAATCAGGGGTGTCACGATTTCAATTTTTTGAGTCACGATTATTGTGAGAAAATCAATTTTCGATTTTATAATTATTAATTGTGTACGCCAATGTGCGATTCGTTTTAAAAATTTTGAATAATACTGCGCCTCCACCACTGAGAAAATGTGTCCAGCTCTGTTCTGAACAGATGACTAGGAGCTCCAGGTCCAGGAGTCGCAATGACTGTAGACTGCCTAAACGTAACTCAGCCTTTGCACAGACATCCTTCTCATTTAAAGGCGTCAAAGAATGGAACAAACTCCCACAGAATCTGAAACTTTCCTTAGACCTGAAGGATTTCTCTCGTAATACAAAAAAGTGCTGTTGGAAAACCAGTCGTGTCAGCAGTGATAACTGTAAATGTAAATATGACTGTTAGTGATGTTTTATTGTAGTAATTTTAGCATGATTCTATGTGGACTGATGCTGTAACGGGTGAATGGTTGAATGAATGAATGAATGAATGAATGAATATTTGTATTTCAGTGGTTAAATATATTTTATATTGTACATGTTGTAACTCACCTGCTCAGGGACTGCAGATGGAAACTAGCTCAAGCTAAATCTGGTGCAAAGCATCTTTAATTAATGCTTTTTGTACATTGTCACTGTTGAAATAAACCAATAAACTAAACATAAACTAAACTAATAAAGAAGCAGATTAGCACTCGGCGGCTAACGTTATATGACACTCAGAGCCGGTGCTGGCCCTTCTGGGGCCCTAAGCAAAAATCCACCTGGGGGCCCTACAGTACCTACACATTCCATGGCTATTTGACGAAGAGCGAACCCATTTACGGTCAAAAACAGTTCCACTGTGGAGTAGAGCAGGACAGAAGTGGAACATAATGACCTCCATTCAGGCCCTGCTCCTCTGTGTGAGAAACACTAACCACTTAGCCACTGTCATACTGGGGTTTAGGACTATTAGTCTATTTCCCCCACTTTTTAAAATGGTAAATGGCAAATGGTCACATTCTCTCACCCACAGTTTGGGAACCACTGATTTAAAACTAACTGAAACCTGCACCTGACAGTTATTTCTGTGTCACCACTGAGAATTAGCCTGTGAGTAGCCCCATTCGCACATTCAGAGAACTCGAGTTACTGTCAGTAACTGTGCTGATGAGAACCGTGTGGATTCAACTCCTCTTTGAGACAAAAAGGCCACGTGTATCTCGACAAACTACTGTCCTGATTCTCCGCTAGAACAATAAGAAGAGTTTAAATGAGTGTGGCGATGCAGCCCCGAGTCCGTGCAGAGAAAACATGAGAGCAGCGCCCGGGACTCGGGTGACATGCAGCCGTGGCCCGCGCAGGAAGGGAGGCGAAGCGAGCACCGTCCGGAAGACAGACAACCAAGCTGGGATGCGAAGGGGAGAAGCAGTCACGCCTTGGAAGTGACGGGGAGAAGGCGGTAGGTCTCTCCTCCTCATCCACTTCAGCAGACTGCTGTGTTTTAGTGTTATATGTGGCAAAGTAGGCGGAGAGAGAGTGAGCGCTGTCAGAGAGCCTGTCCCCGTAACAACGCGTTGATTAATCAGTGAAACAACACCGTAGTTTGACTGAGATGCGGGGGCCTTGGAGCTGCGGGGCCCTACGCACCTTGCGTAGTTTGCGTATAGGAAAAACTGGCTCTGATGACACTATGCTACAATAGGCTATGGCTCTTTGTGGAAGAGAATTGTGTGATAAACTATAAATTCAACAAGAACAGCTTAAAAGGCTGCTTTATATGTAACTTATTTGCTGTGCTTATTTCTTGTTGTGATTTAATCTTAGCTGTGTCTCATGGCCCAACACACAAAGTTAGCTCCTCTCATCCTCGTTGTAGTAGTCGTGCGCAGCTTTGGTGAACAGCAGCCTGGCAGTTTCTGGGACAGGGATAGCCCAATCCAATTCAACTAACCGGTTACATTCGCTCTCTCGTGCGCCGTTTGTAGATTGTTACTGAGGGACTTCCGCATCCCGTGAGTGACACTGCTCGTGAACAACACGTGACGCAAATAAATGAATCTGATGCACGCGCTCAGTTTGATTTTTCTGATGCCGCCAATGGGGGCGGAGGTCCCAGAGTGATCCCCTCTGTATAAAAAAATATATAGCACAATCATATGGGTCTCATTTTATAAAACAGCGTCAGAGCCCAGAGGCATCAACTGTTGGCGTCCATTCACCAAAACATCGCACACAAATGACAGAAGTAAGCGACAGCAGAGAGGTATTTGTAAGAAGGTTCAATACATACTCAGTTCACTGAGTGCCGCATTGGGCCCCGGACCACACTTTGGGCACCCCTGCGCCACATCTTAGTTTAATGACAAAGTAAAAAATAGACCTAAATCACACAATAAGATGTTTATTTTATATTTTACTAACAGTTTGCCTCATTGCTGCCACTCCCGGACAGTGACTAAACAACAAAAACTAGACCTGCCTGGTCCTTCACAACGCTCCATAATAAAAGTACAGTCATTTACCAACCGCCTCAAACTGCGGGGGCATCTTCAGCATCATAAAACCTTAGGGACCGTTTATCCTTCACTTTAGGAGTTCCAGACTTGGACTTGACATGATTTTTTAATGAACACGCCTATTCTAAAACTAAACCATGCCATTCTTTCAGACTAATATGTCACCAAATAAAACCACACTTTTAAACCTGCCTCTGTCTGATTCCAATTTGACCACCAGTACAGACACTTCTGGCCATTTTCATTTTGTATGAAAACACCAGCGCCGTCCCGAGACCTGAACTGAGCACTTCCCTGTCTATAGTGGGTTCATTACGGTGGTGTTGATTTGCTAGTATTTTGTTAGTTGTAAGTGAAAGCTTGTTTTATTGGTTTTGCCTTAACGTTCTTCTCCTTTTACTGACATTCTAAAAAACATCTAAGAAACTAGAACATGAATGGTGAGGTGAAAGAATGTGTATACGTTTCATCACTGACTTCAAATGGCTCTTTATGTTGAGTCTGAGTCGGTTTGAGCTAATCTAAAATCAGATTAAAGCGCTAATACCAGTGGAACAGCCGAAATCCCACTGGAAATTAGACAAGGCAAGACGAGGCAAACTCAGACATGTCCAGTGACGCCGGCACATCCTGTCGCTGAAACAATGGAGGCGCAAGACTTCACCAAAAAACAAACAAACAAACAAACAAACATGTGTCCGGCCACGAAAACAAGATTCCAAACACTTTATTGTGCGACAGAAATACGCTGCACAGTGTCAGTGGGTCCAGTGTTGCCTTTACTGAAGCCTGGCAGTTCCGAACAATGCAGAAACAGTCCAGATTTATTCTCGTCGGTGCCAAAAGAACCGTGCGTAAAAGTGTAGCTTATACGATATTAGGTGTGCACGGCGCGCCGGGATGTCTCGTGACCCCTTGCTGTCCCGTGAGTAGCTTTGCTTAAACCGTAGTGGAGGCTCTGAAAGTGAACTGTTTAAGTCGAGGGGCGCCTTTCTCGGTTTGATGCGCGTAAAGAAGGCTCGACCCTAGGGGGACTTTCCTTAAAGAAACGCGTGTGTTTAGGAGGTGAAACAGCAGTGTTAAAGGTCTGCAGACACGACACCAGCACACACTCATTTGATCAGAGTTTTCCAGGTTAAGTGAAGAAGAGGCAGTTTCTACAAAACAGGCAGCGGAGACGGTTAGGAGCACATACCTTCAAAATCCGATAAAATCCCTTCCAGGTGGTCGTTGACCGACAGCTCCGACATGTTGGGTCGGTCTGGGCCAAAGCGAGCAAAGGATGAGCGCGGAGACGGGCAGGTGCTGGTGCTGCTGCTGCTCTCACTGCGCCCCGCTGGTGTGTGGCTGCTCTGCGCCGCTGTTGGTGAGTGAGTGACCGCCCCCCTCTCCCGCTCCAAGGCTCCACTGCCCAGGGCCACGGCGCAGGGGGGCGGGCTATCCTTCACGCAACACCTGGAAAGAGTCATTTCTCTTTTTCTCCGGGGTTTTCACTGCGGGACAGAGAGGGTCTGTTCTTTGAAGGCCCTCAGGGCCGAGTTGACCATCAAATATGCAGCTCTTCCGCGGTTCCCACGAGAGCCCTACAGTCTAATGTGGTCTGTCCACCTTAGAGGGCAGAACCAGTGTGGGGGTTACGGTTACAAGAGTTATAAAACTATATGACTTTTTTCAGTAACTAATGACCTCAAACGGTAAGCGGGACAAGTCACGTGATGCAGTGGGACATGGAGGGTCAGACAATTCCAACTTAGATCAATGAAGAGCCCCACACATACACACATAAAGATATAAACAGGTCAGAAATTATTACTAATTCGAAAGATAGCACACAATTTTGTACAATTTATGCACCATTAAAGCTTTTTTAATCTATGCATTGAACATTAGATTAAGCAGTCAATTTTGGATATTTGAAAATTGGGCAAAATAATTGTATGAAACAGACAATGGAAATAGTGAAAAGTTCATGGAAACATGCAGTTGAATGAGCTTTGGACCATACTTTTTGTATTTTTTATGAACTTAGTTTAGTTTAGTTTATTTATTTGTTTGAGCAGTTAACCTGCTCAAAGGGAGTGGGCTGAAGCCAAAGGCTTATAAGCGCCCACCCCAAACTTATGGCATAAAGGTCATGATTGTAGATTTCATGCTAACTTGAAACAACTTTTTTTCTGTGAAATGCACATTTCCTTTAAAGCAGTACATAATCAATTGCAACTTGCCTGCCTTCGGACCGGAGCCACCAATACACACTAATGGTGCGTACAGACCAAACGCTGACACGCCACCAACTTCCATGTTAACCCTATGTAGACGTGCTTCGACGCGCGTCGAAATGTAAGCAAAGATGTCCGCGCGTATGAAGCGTTCCAAATGCGAGCAGATGAGGATAAACGCGCGTCAAAGCCAGTGAGAACAGCGCGGTACAGAGCAGCGATGCCCCGCCCACTGCTTCATGCACTCAAGTAATCACAATCTACACGTGCGTTCATTTACGCCTTGTTAACCAATCAGGGACTGGGCTCAAATAGTGAGCACAAGCGTCACCTGTTACCTGCAGCAGTGGAGCAAAAAGGGCATACGCAATATATGCCTTTCATAGGGCGCCAATAGTGATGTGTTCTTTTTAACAGTCTGTGTGTGTCGGTCGTGAACGATCCGGCTCTTTTGAACGAGTCTTTACAGTGAACCATATGAACGGTTCGCGGAGTATTTTTTTAATTCCTCTTTGGGGAGGGGCGTCACTTTAGTTGCATGCACTTTTTAGTGCATGCTTATTTTGCGAAACAAAAGTCACTGCTGGAGTGGGGCAGAGAGGAGTGCAGAGGGACTGTCATCTCCACCGCCCACGAGGAGCTCAAAGTGAGCATAAGGCAACAAGTTTGAGAAATAAAAGTCCTAATGAAATAATAAACACGGTTACAGAGGAGATCGCGTTGAAGCAAGGACAAGTTGATCATGGCGGTTTGCGCTCGGCCTGAGTTGTATGACACGCCTCCTAATTATGACGCTTGCAAAACTTCACGCGCAGCAAACAGGCGTTTCTCACGAGTGTGAAGCGGAAATGTTTGGCGTCCAACTAGAGGCTGACAGAGCGTGGACGCACGTTCGGTCTGAACGCACCTTAATGGAATCACGAAGAAGAAGCTAACAGGCTAACAGGCAAAGCTAACTGCGGGCTAGCGCCACTTAAACAGTATTTACAGCCAGGTTTGAGTGAAAAAAAGATCTCCATTGTGTAATTGGATGAACAATATCCCTCTGTCCCTTTGTCTTTTCTGTCAGGGTAGTATTTACTCTCAATTAATGAGTAAAAAAAACATAACTTGCTACGACACCTGCAGTGGCGCTTATGGCCTCTAGGGGCATGAGTTACTTAGTACTGCTTTAATGAATCAAATGGTGGATAATTTGTCATTTTCTGTGTGAATCTAATATTGAGAAAGTGGGACATTATAAATAAGTGGGACAGAGGGACAAAGGTCTAAATGACGGTGCAGTGCGACAAAAACAGGAGTAACTACACAAAATACTGTAATATATTTGTCATTACAATTGAAGAAACCTAAATTACAAGTGCATTGAAATGGTTTGTATTCATGCATGAATGAAAAAAGAAACAGCACAAACAAATCAGGTTGAACACGGGTGAATAAGATCTGCAGTTTGTAGCTAACGAGAGAGAGAATGATGGAGGAAAGCGAAGGAAAAGCAAACCTTTGACTTTCCCTTTGCTCGGTGACATTATCACTATTTTCACTTTATATTTTGTCAAAAGTAACAAAGTGTAACTTAGCTACATTTTGGAAACAATAACATGTAAGACGAACATATTACATTTTTAGAGCAGTAACTAATAATGTAAAATATGTTACAATTATAAAGTAACTTTAAAGGGACTATACGGAGGTTAAAAATGTTCAAACTTAGTATTTTCCTAATGTGTAGAATGAGCTCAGACCTGTTCACCACAACTGCCTCTAAAATCCTGCACTGTCTTCAGAAAGGTGTTCATTCGGGTCCGAAGTGCCGTCATGCGCGAGCTTAACATAAAGACTGCAGTTACGCGTACGACCTGAGGCGGCAGTAGTGAGCATAAAATGACCAACTTGCATCTAGTCTCTTTAAAGTAACACTAGTGTGAACAAACACACCTGCAGTTTTTTTTATTTCCAAATGTTACAAAGTGAATGTTACTTCATCACAGCCTGGACTGTCAAAGTGGTCTTCCTGTCCGCCTCCTCACTGGGACCGTATTATTCCTCTTCATTGGCTTCCTGTACATTATAGGATTCAGTTTGAGCTTTTGCTGTTTTAACTGTCTTCATGGCTCTGCTCTTCTGCTGGAGGCTCCTCTCTGCGAGCTAAGGGGGACAGGCAAAGCAGAAACTCTACATCGGGCATGACGCTCGCTGATGTGGCAAATGTGGCGGCCATCTTGTGACTATGTCATCAATGCAAAACCAAGAGCAACATTTTCCTTCATTTTCAAACATCTGTTTTTTTTAGTTGTGTTGTTAGCCTTATTAGCTTTGTTTTCTCCATTCATTCCCAGGGTTCAGTGTAGCATTCATTGTATCCCATGTTCAATAAATATCAGTCATGT
This sequence comes from Neogobius melanostomus, assembly GCA_007210695.1. Lineage (NCBI taxonomy): Eukaryota > Metazoa > Chordata > Actinopteri > Gobiiformes > Gobiidae > Neogobius > Neogobius melanostomus. Next base: position 104,857 of record VHKM01001109.1, on the reverse strand, counting down.
GGTGTTTAAAAGTACAGAAATACTCTTTTAAAGTAGGAAACAAAAGTTATATTTGATATAAATATAAGTGAATGATTTGAAGTTTTTGACAGAGAAAGATCCATGAACAAATGGAGCTAAAGTCTGTGCCTCCTGTAAAACTGGAATGACATTAGAAAAACAGATCTGACATAAGGTGAGTCACAATGATCAAAGAGTCATGAAATAGATCAAGACAGTATGGAGGAAATAAGTGTTGTTTCCATTTGATGACATTGCACTGGGTTAGAAGAGTCAGTCACAAGATGGCCGCCAGAATTACTATTCATTGAAAACGTAGTACTAAAGCTCAAAGCCCTTTGGGGACAGTCACGGCTCTCAAACTGTGGAATGAACGACCTCTCCACAGGGCCGCCTTCACCTACCCATAAGCCCCGGGGCTAACCATCAAATATAGCCCCCCCCCCCCCCCAACCTGGGAGGCCCTACTCATATTTCAATAAACAGATCAGCACACGTACTTATGCTGTTTATCCACTTTAATCAATATAACAAATCAAAATGTTATACTTTAAATAAACCAACAGTGCGCTCTTCCAGTCACTTCTACAGACAAAACAATCTTGTATCGCACGGACTTGGTTGCTTTTGCACTTGCATTGTTATTGCATTGTATCAAATGTGTTTGTTATGTTTATTTTATTGATTATGGGGTCAGTGCATTGAAGCTTCTTCAGCCGTTTGAGCAGAATGTGTATACTGCTCAAATAAACACTTTGAAGTCTACAATATATATTGATTGATAGATGCAGCAGTTCATACAACATCCCATTCAATAATCTATCCACCCATCCGGGTTTTATTTTGTTTACATATTGGTTACAAAGTCTTTTTCATGGGGATTTTTGATCTTTTTCATTTTATTTTAAAATAAGCTGTTTAATAAGTGAAAGAAGTTTGTAAAAAAAAAATCAAATTTATTTATTTTGAAATTCAAAACTCAATAAATCAGACTAAGAATCAGATATAAAAAAAATCCCCCTGAAAATCTAATCCCAGACATTGTTTAGTCCGAGGCTGTAAAGTTTAAAGTCTGTTGGTGCTACGTATGTGGAGAGATTGAGTTTACAGTTTCATAAATAAATCAATCTGTGGTGAAACACTGAACTAGGGATTTTTTTACTTTATCCAGCCACATTCACTTCCCTAAGGTGAGCATTAAAAACCATAAACACCACACTGAGCCACATGCAGATATGCAGGGAAACGTCTCGCCGCAGTGATGTTGTGTGGACTCAGTCGTCTGCATGTACCGGCCTGAACTCATCTCAGTCTGAGAGCGAACCGCAGACTCATTAAAGAAAAGGCAGGAATTCAGTGCAAACAAAGTGTAACCTGAACGCAGCACGGCCCTTTGACTCTCACTATCAGCGCATCAGACTCACGCCCACGTTTGTGCACCGCGTCCACAGAGAACTCAGACCGTGTTACTGTGATGGATGCTCGGGTTGGTTTGTCTCTGGGCCTATGGTTTAATACTGCTCCAAATCTGGCGGACACCGGGGCTATTTGTCACACTTTTCTTCCTACAGTTCACTGCTCATCAACAAAAAAACGAGTCAGAGCTGCAGTAAATGAAAGCTTTAACTCTTGACTATAAGGAGACTTCACTCCCTTTTTCTGCCATATAAACAGTTATTAACCATCAAACACTATTGTTTTTAATGGAGTTTTTGACTTTGAAATATTTTGTTTCTTGAGATAAAAGGACAAAATAAGTTTTAAAATAGTCGCAATGTCAGATGTGTTGATGACACTCATTTGAACTAATTGTTCTATAATGAGTTATAAAATGACCCAAACAAAGGCCTCTATAAAAGCTAATGTTAAAATAAAGTGATCAGAAAAACATAATAGACACATATTATGACCACTATTTTTACCCCATGTGACACTAACCCCGAGTGTCCACTTTACGAAACGGCTGCAGATAAACTTGACAGCTATCCCAGACATTAAAGTATAAAGACAATACAAATGTGTCCTCTCATGTCTTCAGTCCAATTGAGAAGAAGAATACCAATACACATGTTACAGCGGGAACCATATGTTTACATTCACTTCATAAAAAGACACCTTTTCCATTTTTTTCTCACTGTCTGACATGAAACCAGAATTAACTTTTTTTTTTTTTAGGTAAAGTTGAATTTTAAAAATTATTTCTATTTGTCAAATTCCAGAAAAATGAGAGATAGAACCAACAGTTTACACACATTTCATTAATATTTGGTAGCATTGCCTTTAAGCTGTATATTTTTGGGTCAAACGTTTTGGATTTCCTTCCACAAGCTTCTCACAATAGTTGGCTGGAGTTTGGTCCATTCCTCGAAACAGAACTGGTGTAACTGAGACACATTTGTAGGCCACCTTGCGTGCCTATGCCTTTTTAGCTCTGTCCATACATTTAAATGTTTATTTTTTTATTTGGTAGGGACAGTGCAAGTTAATGAACAAGCCACACCGGATTGTAGCCTTGGGCTAATTTCCATCCGTCGTCCCCCATGCGCACTCTCAAATACACTCTCATTCATCCTGGCCTATTGTACATGTTTTTAGTGGTAGGGGAAACCAGAGTACCCGGAGGAAACCTACGCAGACACGGGGAGAACATGCAAACTCCACACAGAAAGGCCCCGGCCTTGGTGGGAATCGAACCCGGACCTTCTAGCTGTGAAGCACGAGCGCTAAGCGCTGTACTACCGTGCCCCTGGACTGAGATCAGGACTTTGTGACGACCACTTCAAAACATTGACTTTGTTTTCCTTAAGCCACTTTGTAACCAGTTTGTCAGTTTGCTTTGGGTCATTGTCCATTTGGAAGACCCATCTGTGCCCAAGCTTTAACTTCCTGCTGATGTCTTGAGATGTTGCTCCAATATTTCCACATAGAGTTCTTTCTTCATAATGTCATCTATTTAGTGAAGTGCACCAGCCCCTCCCACAGCAAAACAACCCCACAGCATGATGCTGCCCCCCCGTATTTCACAGTTGGGATGGTGTTCTCAGACTTTTTCTTCCAAACGTGACAATGGTCATAATGGCCTTTTTTTTTTTTTTTTTTTCATCAGACCACAGGATATGCCTCCAAAATTAAAGTCTTTATCCTTTCATTATTTGCAAACTCCAAACTGTTTTTTTTTTGAGTCAGGGCTTCTTCCTGGCAGAGTTCCCTCTCAGTCCATGTCGGTACAGGACTTGTTTCACTCTGGATAATGACAAACTCTTACCAGGTTCAGCATCTTCACCAGGTCTTTTGCATTTGTTCTTGGGTTGATCTTCACATTTCAGACACAGCACGTTCATCTCTGGGACACAGAACCCGCCTTCTTTCTGATCTGTATGATGATTGGTCATTTCCATCATTGTTTTAACCAATGAACCTGAACCTTCAAGTGTCTTGAAATTACACCCAAGGATGAACCAGACTTGTGCTTCCAAGGACATGACATCGTCATCTGGGCTTTCTCAAACTGTTTAAAGGTAGAGTAATCTTAGTGTATGTAAACTTCTGATTTTGTAAAAAGGAACAAAAACATTTTAAAAAAAAATCTATCACTCATGTTTCTGGCATTTAACAAATAGAAATAATTTTTAAAATTCTACTTGACCTAAAAAAAAAAAGTTAATTCTGGTTTCATGTCAGACAGTGAGGAAAAATGCAAATGTATCTTTTTATAAAGTGTATGTAAACATATGGTTCCCGCTGTATATATCAGCACCAGCATATATAACCTGTGTGACAAATAGCCCCGGTCTCCTCTACAAGGTTTGTCCAGGACCTCATTTGATGCTGTTGGTGCCTCAGTGTTGGCCTCACAGGACAGAAGGTCCCGGGTTCGATCCCCGGTGAGGTCTTTCTGTGTGGAGCATGTTATCTGTGTTTCCCCTAACACTAATAACATGTACAATAGGTCCGGATGAGTGCTTGTGAGTGCAGGACCAAATAAAGTAAATAAATCGATTTCATCATCAGAGTTCCTGAAGACTGATGTTAAACACCTGTGCACTGCTTCAGTCAGCACACGGCCCTGTGCTGACAGAAATGTCTCCTTTGAGTCCGGAAGATCTTTTGATGTGACTTTTAAAACATTACAGCTTCATGCATCATTCATGTTCTTTCCACACTCTGTGGCAGCCACAGCCGCCCTGGGGCAGACTGAGGTCCTGTTTACTCGGTCGCCTGGAAAATGCAACTCATGCTGTATATGTTTGTACATAAATAAAATGCAGAGGACTTTTCTAAAAAGCTGGCTGAGTCTTATGTCAGTAAAGTTGTATTAGACACCCATTTCTTCTTTAACATCACTATGTTTTAAAAGAGAGCTTTTCATTTTCCAATAAGAAGAGCTTCATGTCTTCAACACCAGGAAAATGCATATAGTTACAGCTCTGTCATCAGTTAAAGGCATTGAAAGAATATTTATTATAATACTATCTTTATTCAAAGATTTTGATACAAGCCAATAATCTGGATGGGACCTCAAGAGTTTATTGTCAGCAGCTGTGTTTAAAGAGTAGTGCCATTCCACAGACTGTGTACCTCTTTATACGCTGCCCCTACAGGCCAAAGCTGCAACTGCACTTATGGTAATGCAACAAGCCTCTGCTAACTCCTATGGCAAGAAAATCCAAATCACCTCAAATAACCTTCAGCAAAGCTGCTGAACACTGAGCCCTATCCTCTAGCTCTTCTACCGCATATAGATCTTTTAATTATTGTTGTATTATATTTATTATATTATTATTATTATTATTTTTATTATTTTATTGATACATATTACCTTTATCTGTCGTCTGTTCATCACTATTCACATGGCAAGGCAAGGCAAGGCATGTTTATTTATGCCACACATTTCGTACACAAGGCAACTCAATGTGTCCCTCTGTGTTTCAGATGACCGGTCATTAGTGTCTTCAGCCCTGTCCAACAGCGACTGAAGCTGCAACAAGGACTGGACATTCTGCGGTCTTGGCCCGTCTCTGAGGGACTCCCATCAGCCCTGGGTCTATCTATCACCTGTGCGTCCATGGGAGTGTGGTTCTCTCTGAGGCTTCTCTTTTCTCCCCCTGGGTTTTGGACTTCTTCTTTGTCATGTAGAAGAGTTTAAGGACAAGGGGACGCCTTGGGCACGATCCATTTCCATTTGGACATCACATAGTTGTTTGTGCAGCCCTATGAGGCGGCTCGTGGAGTGATATTGGGCTGAACAAAACACTTTGATTTGACATGTCCAGTTGACGTGAGCATGCAGCAGCTGACAGATAAATCAACTTGTTTCCATGACGCACTGGTCCTTCATTTTCTATTAGTCTAATTTCAGTCATCAAAAAAGAGCAAAATACCTAACCTGTAAGATGTCTAACTCTGCATTTTGTCAGTAAGGTTGAGTGTAATATCCCGACGAGCTAATGAAGTGGAGCTAAGCCTCAGCCGGGCCGAGGGGAGCCCCAGGGCACACTGCTGCACTCATCCATCTCCTCCAGGACAGAGGCGTTCTAATAAATGTGCTGCCTGACTCTCCGAAACGCCTTTGGGGACGGCTTATGGCAGACAAGTGAACGTTCAGTGTAACAGCTCTGGTGGACAGTCCAGAACTTTGCAAAACCCCGCCCCCAAAGGGTCAGTGTCCAATCACACGTCATAGTAAGGTGTTTATACTGTAGATGTGTTTAAGGCTTGATTTATACTTCAGCATCTAACCCACACTGAACCACTGAACGCACCTCCAGTCTCCCTCTTCCATTGATATATTGTTCCTATGCTTTAGTGCGTTTGTGTTTTCACTTTTTGTGTTATTATAATAATCCAAAAATATCATATCGTGAACGCAGAAGAGAAACATGGAAGTTTTACCGATTTTGCCTGTGCCGGGAAGACGGCCTTACAGTGGACCGGCCGACTATAAATCATCTAAAACGTGTCAATAATCAGCCCATTAAGAGCTATAAGAACAATCCCACAATCCCCTGCTGTCTCTGAACGTTTCATTCAATAAAATATGAGCTTTGTCCTAAATATATGAAAGTATAAAGCAGGTTATGCAGCGTTAGAGTCACAGCAGCATGTCGAGGTTTAATATAGGAAATCATTGAACTTATGGCAACATTACTCACTTTTGTTTCTATTTAACAAGAACAAAACTTAAGTCACATGGATCATTTGCATAAGATCCACTAATGCAGCCGTCAGTGGGTCAGTGACAGTGATGTTGATAAAGAGTTCTGACAGTTGCTGAGATTATATTTGTCCGGTTGGTAATTGTCGTTAAAGTCCTTGCATATATTGTATGTCTGTGTAGGCTCTCAGTCGTACAGGAGTTGTCCATCTTCAATGAAGGTACTTGAGTCATCTTCTGTACACTCTGTACTACAGTGTACTACAGTGTACTACAGTGTACTACAGTGTACTACAGAGTACACTGTACCTTCATTGAACATATATTGTATGACGTCACTTCCTGGTTGTTCCTCCGCTGGGTGAGGAAGGTTCAGATGGTCCTGATGCAGAAGCAGCAGCTGAAGCTCCTGCTCCTCAAGGTCCACCTCATGACGTCGCCTCAAAGGCAAAGGAGAAGGAGCGATGTTGCCACTTGCCCCTGCTGAAGATGATCCTGGTCTCTGAGAGCGCCTGAGCCAGACTGGCCAAGTTGCTTTTCACGAACTACAAAGGCCAAAGGATGATGGGAAATGCAGTGCACTGACAGCGGACTGACAGATGATTGTGTTTTGATCAGAAACGTGTCGCCTCCTTTGAGCTGCAGACATGCTTCATATTGAACAGAACGTGTCCAACATAAACACAAGTGCATATGACACATTAAGGGCTCAGGCATCAGGGGAAGCATGTTAAACTATTAACCTGCAGAAAGAGCCATGTTTGCTCTCTCTCTTACAACACGCACATACGTGTCTTCTTTTATTTATGATAAATGTATAAATCACGTGTTTAAAGCCCCACACGGTTTGAGAAAAGCCTCTGAAGTGCCGTGACGCGGCGCGCTCTGGTGTGTGTCGAGCTTTAGACACAAATTTTGCTGAAACATAGTTAACACGATTATAATTAAAGAGGGGGTATTATGTAAAATGGACTTTTTCAAGCTTTATATCATGTTATTATGTCATTCCCTCATTAAACACATGCCTGGAGTGTTGTCTTGGCTCATTCACATATTTTTGAGTAATCAGTAAAAACTTAGACGGCAGCCATTTTAGGTGTAGCTATGCCTCAGTCCTCCTAGGAACGCCCCCACCTCCTGGAGACGCCTCTGGACCTTTCGTCACCAGCCAAGCCACCAACCACTGCTCCTCAGCTCAGCAGAGCCCCTCCCCGCACAGTGTTGTTGTTTAAAGAGTAACTAAACACCAAATCAAGTTTTTTTTACTGATAAACTGTCTCAATGGGTGTCTCATAGTGTTGTCTACTGGTCCCTGACATTATTCTGACATTATAGCACAAACATGTGTAAAATCCTAACTTTGGCCTGAAAACGAATGGGTTGCGCCCCCTTCAGGGTAAACTCTGCTACTAAATTAGAATTTCCTGATTGGCTGGAGAGTGTCCACGGCCTCCACAGAACGTCATAAGCCGCACCAGCTCCACACATCGTCATCAGGTGCTGCCCATTGTCCTGCCCCTGTACCTGTGGTTTATAACCAAGTCCCTCCCACGTAATCAGTCTGCTGTGATTGTGCCAATGCAAAGGCCCACACACTCACCCCCCGCATGTCACCCCCAAACTTCAGAGACCGCCTCTTTCACAGCACTTTTTGACTTTTGTTTGTGGGTGAGGAAAGGCTTTGGCCCGTTTAGTTACTCTTTAAATGCCACAGCAGTGTGCTGAAGGGGGCGTGTCGGAAAGCTTCTTAAAGAGACAGAGGCCTATTTCAAGACGTTCAGTACAGCCATTTTGAGAGAGCAATTTTATTCAAGGCAGTTATTTTAATTTACTGCATATACAGACCAACAGAAGGTTACGTCATCATTGTAGTATGCTATAGACTGGTGCTATGTGATTGAAAAAAGCATAATACCCCCTCTTTAAGATTTTGCTAAAGATTGTACCCAGCGTTCTTCAGTTTGGCCATTTTTGTGATGTTTATAGTTTCACTTCCTTATTGGACACCGACAGGAAGTGACATAGAAGAAGGTAAACTATTTGAAACTATTGCCGTACAACTATGTTAAGTCAATGGGAAATGAGTCAAACTGCTCTGGAATGTTACCTCCATCTATGTCACTTCCGGTCAGGAGCTTAAAAATTGTAATAAAATAACTTTTCTGCCCAACATTTCTTCATTAAAAATGCTGCTTCACTGAAGTAAAATGATAATTATGCAACTGATGTAATCCATCTAAATAAGTCATATTTCAAAAGCTTTAAAACCTGTGATATGCATTTTAAGTGTCAAAAGGTAAGAGGAGTCTGTCCTCTGCTGTCTGTGTTGGGGAAGCAGACACTTGGACTGTGACATAGTACTCAGTTACATTTACTCAAGTACTGAAGTCACTTTCTGAAGTAACTGTACTTTTGCAAGTAATTGTTTTCATACAGTACTTGAGTACAGTTAAAATGATTCAAACTCATGTCTCTGTGAGTAAATCTTTAAGTGACAAATCTTTGCTGTAAAATACATGTATTTTGTTGAATTGACCTCTTAACTCCCACCTGAACCGAGCACATTTTCTACAGTTTGGCTTTACCCAAATCTAAAAGGTTCATAAAAACGTGTCAAAACAGCAACAACAATGAGACGAAAACAAGGATGAAAATGCAACAAAATAGTGATGAAAAAGTCACGAAAAAGCAATGGAGAAAAAAAAGTTAAAAGTAAACACGGCAACAATGCCAGGAAAAAGGTCTGTTTAGATCAGCTGTGTAGGTCTTAGCTTTCAAATGAGGCGTTACACTGGCCTATAGGCTGTAACCTTTTAGATTTGGGTAAAGCCGGACTGGAGAAAATGCACTCAGTTCAGGTGGGGGTTAATGTTTAGATATTTATGGTTTCCTTTGAAAATAGTACAATTCCCACATTATTTCATATTTTGTTTTTCATCATTTATATGAAACTGAAACATAAATCAGACTTTTACTGCTCAAGTCAAATGGACTTTTTCACTCTTACTCGAGTCATTATTTGGGCCGCTACTTTTACTTCTACTTGAGTACAATTATTGAAAGTAACATTCTCTTACTCGACCCATTCTGGACACAGAGACTAGTTTATCGGCACATTTCAGGGTCATTGTCACTTTTATTTTTCCCACAAATGTCTGAGTTTACAACTTACCAAAGTTTGGACACAATATTGAACATTCGATGCAAAATGATGTTTTTTTTAATGCCTCAAATGCAACAAATCTATGTATTTATCATTTATCATTTACAAACACGTGGAAACATTAGCTGAAGCACATTAGGATATTACACACACACTAAATAAATACTGAAAATGTCGTCAAAACATGAAGCTGAATGTGTTTTGGAGCAGACATTGAGAGTTTTTCACGACTTTACGGCATAAAAGTTGAAACATATAGATTTAACATGTACTTGAAACATGACACAAGTACGTGATGTTTTGCTGCCATCTAGTGATCATCTCCACTTTGTCCAAATGATTTTTTAAGCAGTGTTTTACATATTTTAAGAAACCACAAATGAATTGCACTGGTCCTGTGGGCTGTATACAACAACGCAACAAAGAACGTGACAAAGAAAGAGATAAAAAAACATGACAAAGCGACAAAAAAGCGATGATTATACGTCAAAAAAAATACAACAAAATATAAAAGCAACAAAAACACGACAAGGAAGTGATTAAAAAGCCACAAAAATGCAACAATAATGCGACAAACACGTGATAGAAAAGCAATGGAAAAGTGATGAAAAAACAACAAACGTCACAACAGGAAAAAACATGAAAAGGTGAGAAAAAAGCAACACAAACACTACCAAAAAAAGAACAACTAAAAAGCCACAAAATGCACAGACAAAAACAACAAAGCACGACATAAATGTGGCAAAAATGTTTTGATGAGTTTTGGTCGGTCTTAGCTTTCAAATGAGGCGTTACACTCTGGCCTATAGGCTGTGAGAGAAGCTTTCAGATTAGGGTATAGAGTAAATGTGCTCGGTTAAAGCGGGGGTTCAGAGGTTTTTCACTTTTACTCTCTTTATTGAGCACTTTACGTGATACAGTATTTGATTCACAGAATAAGTGAAGCTTGTTTAGTTTGTATAAAAACACATTTACATAAACCCCGACAAACAGATCACACAGTTCAGTCTCCTACTGTTGGCCAGGCCCCGTAGACACGTTTTAGTCTGTCCCTCTGTTCTGTTAACCCCTTAACCCCCACCTGAACCGGGCACATTTTCTCCAGTTTGGCTTTACCCAAATCTAAAAGCTTCTTGAACCCGCTGTTGTGGGTTGAGATGAACGAGCACTCTGTTGTACCCAAGCCAGCAGTTGGGTCTGCAGTGGTTCGGAAAGACTCATAAATGATAAAACAAAGTCACAGTTTATGGATATGATTACATTTGAAGATTCTCCCTGTTCAAATGTTGATAATTTGTTGAGCTCTTATACATCAGGTGTTTTAAATGTCTTGGACACCATAGCCCTGTTATGGATAAAATTGTTAAAAATAAGCAAAAGGCCCCGTGGAGAAATGACGATTCGGTCAAAGAACATAAAAGAGAGTGCCGGAGAGCCGAACGAACATGGCGCAAGTCAAAGCTCCCGGTTCATTTTGAAATTTACAAAGAAAAGTTACACGTATTCAATCAGACCTTGCGTAGAGCAAGAGAAAAGTATTTCTCTGAAATAATTTCAAATGGGCAGCACGGTAGCACAGCGGTTAGCGCTCGTGCTTCACAGCTAGAAGGTCCGGGTTCAATTCCCACCAGGGACGGGGCCTTTCTGTGTGGAGTTTGCATGTTCTCCCCGTGTCTGCGTAGGTTTCCTCCGGGTACTCCGGCTTCCCCTACCACTAAAAACATGTACAATAGGCCAGGATGAATGAGAGTGTGTTTGAGAGTGCGCATGGGGGACGACGGATGGAAATTAGCCCAAGGCTACAATCCGGTGTGGCTTGTTCATTAACTTGCACTGTCCCTACCAAATAAAAATAAATAAATAAATTGCCATGGTAACTCTCGTGTTCTGTTTGCCACGGTTAGCAGACTCACAAACCCTCCAGTCTCATTGCCCCAGGAATTCATTTCTACATCAAAGTGCAATGAGTTTGCTAATTTTTTTAGTGACAAGGTCCAAGCCATTAAAAACGCTATTAGCTCTTCACTACAAATGGTAACATTTCAACCTGTAGCAGACCTAGAGCTGACATTTTTTACACCGGTCACTAACGACATAGTGGAGGATGTTATCTCTGGTCTGAGCTCAAGTACATGCTGCCTGGATGAACTACCAACTAGATTTTTAAAGTCTGTGCTGAGAAGTTCATCAAAACAACTCACGCGTTAACACCTCACTCCAGACTGGAGTTTTCCCAAAGGGCCTAAAAACAGCTGTCATCAAGCCACTGCTGAAGAAGAGTGGTCTTGATGCAACAGAAATTAACAACTATCGGCCTATATCAAATCTGCCATTTATAGGAAAGTCTTGGAGAAAGTGGTTTACAGCCAGCTTACGGAATTTCTTCTTGTAAATGATGTTTTTGACATGTTCCAGTCGGGCTTTAGACCCGCCCACAGTACTGAGACGGCCTTGATCAAGGTAACAAATGCGCTGCGTTTGACACAGTGGACCACGGGATCTTACTAGAGAGGTTAAAAACCTGGGTGGGAATCTCTGGAAAGGCTCTCGAGTGGTTCAGATCCTACCTTGAGGACCGAACTTACTATGTCACGATGGGCAACTGTGTCTCAGACCGGATGGCATTAACCTGTGGGGTTCCCCAGGGGTCGATTCTGGGGTCCCTTTTGTTCAATTTGTAGCCGGCTAGACTATTGTAACGGCCTGTTCACTGGCCTTTCTAAACGAGCTGTTCGACAACTGCAGTATATCCAAAATGCAGCTGCTCGAGTCCTGACAAGAACTAAGAAATACGACCATATTAGTCCAGTGCTCCGGTCTCTGCACTGGCTTCCTGTCACTCAGAGAATAGACTTAAAATAGCTCTGCTTGTGTATAAGTCCCTTCATGGTCGGGCACCAAAGTACATCTCTGATATGGTACAGCTGTATGAACCATCTCGGGCCCTGAGATCCTCAGGGAGGGGTCTCCTGGTGGTTCCCAGAGTCACCAACAAACATGGTGAGGCTGCATTTCAGTTTCACGCAGCAAAAGTCTGGAACAGCCTCAGTGAGGACGTGAGACAGGCCTCGTCCCTGACTATGTTAAGTCCAGGCTGAAAGGACACCTTGTTACTGCTGCCTATGGCAGTTGATTGTATTTTACAAATTTTAATATATACATATTTTAATGTATTTTTTAATGTATTTTTTAATGTATTTTTAATGTAATTGTATCGTGTTTTTAATGCTTTTTATTGCATTTTTATTGTGTTTGGGTGTCTGGTGCTGCTGTGAGGCACATTGAGTTGTACATGTACATGAAATGTGCCATATAAATAAACTTGCCTTGCCTTGCCTTGCCTTAGAAACAGGCAGTGACGAGTGATGGAAATACACCGGAAAGTAACGCACAGTGATGAACTGTTATGTACAGCCTGGCAGCTCGCAGTGGAGACGGACAATAGTTGGACTATAATTTGGAAGGAAAAGGGTTGAACTGTGAAGGAACCACCTGCTCTGGAGAACTAAACTAATGCTGAGACAAGTAAAAGCTGATTCATTATAAATGTATGAACTATTCTGGAATAATTCTCTTCCTCCTGAGAGAGGAGGTTTGAAGCAGCTGGACCTCTTATCTCTCCTACGCCGTCAACACTTCCCTTCAAGGCCAAGCCACGGAGCTAAACCTGATAAGGACTGAGCTCTCTGGGTCATATTTTGCATAACATTGACTTTCAGATTGTAAATAACTGCACACACATAAACATGCTCCCTAACCACGCCCCCATCGTTCTGCATCTGCCTCAACACGTTTCTTCAGCCCCGCCCCCTGGTCAATGGCCGGTCGTCCTTCCAAAACTCCAGCGCCTGCCCTGGTGTACTGTGTGTTTCCCATGTCTTGATGTTTGTATGTACTGTATGTGCTTTGCCTTAACTTTAACCTGACTGTAAATGAACATGCCTTGCCTTGAATAAAGTGTCAAAATAACTATGAAACGAGGATGAAAATGCAACAAAAAAGCGACAAAAACATGGTGACAAAAAAGTGACAAAAAGAGATGAAAACACGCCAAAAGCGCTGTTGTGATCACTTCTTTAGGTCTTAGCTTTCAAATGAGGCTTTAAACCACTGGTCTCCAGTCGAGCGGCTTTTAGGAGAGAATGTGCTCGGTTCAGGTGGGGGTTAAGAGGTTATAGGCCTGGAGCGCCTCTGAGAGCGCCGGGAGATCACACGTGTGCGTCCTGCTCCTTCATCGGCCGCCTCGTTTCAGCCGCGGGTCTGTCAGATCCAGGGTCTGGGATCCACAGGACACGCAGGCGCTACAGGAGAGAGAAGAAAGTCCTTCAGCGTCTGCTTTTTAGTTTTCACAGCTTGAATTTCTTAAATAAGGATAATAGAATAAGAAGGAGCTGGCTGTTTGAGTGCCTCACACTTGATACCATGATATTTCCCGCCTCATTATATCGAACTTCAAAATGTGCTATTGTGACAGGCCCATCTCTAAATTTCATAAGTTTCCCTGTTCCCCTGCAGCGTCTGGCCCTAAACTGTCGACTGAAGTGATCAAAATGAGTCCTAACGCTGCCGTACCTCTCGGACAGGACCTTTGGTGAGGTAGATCTTGGTGACGGCCCACAGGGGAATGGGAACAATCCCGGACAGGCTGAGGACCCACCCCAGACTGTAGGCCCAGCCCGGGAACATGGAGCCGTCACTGGAGGTCAGAGGGTCGCTGTTCAGGAAGGAGCACACCAGGAACACCTGAAGGACACACCCACACTTCATGTTTCGATCATCCCGGTTTACAGCTGGGTAAAGTTAAGCAATACCACTCTGGTATCGGGAAAAAAGTTTAGGTTCCACTGGTATCGATAAAATGAAAGCTTCAAAAGCAAGTACTGAAAAAATCTGGTATCTTTAGATCCAAGTTTTAATGCAGCATTAAAGGAAGTGACTTGTTGTTTCAGCTTAAATAAATAATTATTTTCCCCATTTCTTTCAATCTTTTTTCAAAAATTGTTCTTATTTTCGCCACATTGTTCGCCCTAATTCCGCCCATTTGTATTACTAATATTTTCCCCTATCCCCCAATGTATTCCCCTATTTTGTTCCACATTTTTGACACAATGTGTCCTTATTTTTGCCACAGTTTTCCCAATTTTCCCCCTTAAAATTATTCCCCGTTTTTCACACATTTGTTGACATTAGAGATGAACCTGATATTGTCAATTTGCAGATCTTCCACACATTATTGTGCTGTTTTCTGGTTCTAGATGACAAATGTTTTAGTATAGGTATTGGAAAAGGTATCGTTCAGGTATCGAAAACTAAGTACCTTCAAAGTACTGGTATAAAAAAAGAATGGAACGGTAACCAGCCCTGCTGGTGGTACATTGCATTCTGAAAAGTAGTGAGCAGTGACAGGTCTTTGAACTAAACACGAATGCGAGTGGTGCAAGGAAGAAAGCGAATGTTGAGAGGCTGGTGATTGTTTTATCAACAATTGATGCTGAAGAAAATCTGGACATGCTATGCCTAGTTTGAAAACTCTTAACTTGTAGAGGTCAGTCACTGACCCTTTTGTTATGGCTCATTAAAGTGACAGACTGTAAGATGAAATGTTTTACAAATGTCAGACTGCGAATAATTTAGTGCCTTAAGTTAGCAATATTTAATAACAATATTTGTTCTAAAGTCCTTCCTTTTGCAGATTTCAGCAACTAATCAGAATCACTCTGACCAATGAGACGAGCTCTCCTGTCAGGTCCAATCAGGAGTGAGTGGGAGGAGCTTGATCATTTACCTCTCCTCACTTTGGAAACTAGGAGTGTGTTTCTGGTCCAATCAGGAGGTTGGGTCTGTGTGGAAGACCTTCTGTTAGTGAGTGTTGTCTCACCAGACAGAGCAGAGGGGAGATGTACTTCCAGCACAGTATGAAAAGAGAGGGAACCCGCTGTCCGGTCATGGCTTTCACCTCAGCACACAGACGCTCAGCGCCTACAGGAGAAAACATCATCCATTACTGTATGTTCTTCTCCTGCCTCATCACGAAGGACCACCCTGTGGCCGAGGGTTCAGAGGAGTATCCTGGCTCTGAACAAAGTGTTTAGCCATGTCATTCATCTGAAATGAATCCATGATTAATGCATTCACTACTTTTGGATTCATTGTTTGTTAAAACGTTTTGGCAGCACTGATTTTAAAGTGAATCTGGTTTAATGTCTGGAGAATAACAATAGAACACCTTCATGCTATTTTATAAATATCTAATAAGTAAGGCGTAATCATTGAATGAATTCTACACAAGTTACATCCTAACACTAGCCTGGCTAACGCCAGACTGCTGTGTGCGCTCGAATCTTTTCGAACTTCACAACAGCCTGGGGACCATGGCCGACATTTTTCCATAGATTTGGGCACCGATCACAGAACGAGGAGGGACGGTAAGACGATCATAAGACTACGAAGACGACGCACTATTTGACATACAGAAGCTTGTAGTTTGTTTAGGGATAAAAAAATAAAAAAAATATTTACAGATCCAACATGACAGCAGCAGACGCGATGCCATCTTTCCATCAAGCTTTAGAACGTGTTCTAAATAGTTTAGCTCAAAAGTTTACAGCAGGTACGTCATACGTCATCTGATACAATGATACGATTGGCTATGGGCGACGTGCAGACGCATGAGAGACATTCGTAGCGCCCAATAAACGGCTATGGACAATCGTAACCACACCTCTCCTACGAGAAAATGAATTGGTGGTCCCCAGACTAAATATCACTTGTGATTTTAGTCTGGCGTTAGCCAGGCTATCCTAACACAAAGTTGTACTGCTAATTTAAAGTTAGAGAAAACATACTGCTCCTGGGATGGCCCAGCAGAATCCATGGCTGCCCAGGCCGTCTCAGACCACAGGAACCCTTTCATCATAGGCCTTTCATCATACCTATGATGGAAATGTACCATACCCACTGTGAAATATGGAGGTGGTTTGCTGATGCCACTGGCTCCAGCAGAATAAAGTGAAGGTCCCGTTAGTAAGGACCTTCACTTTCATTCATTGAACCACAGTGGGGAGAGCCCAAATGTACAGTTCATGCAAAACAGCCCAGGAACTTACAGGAACTGGAGGCTTTTTGCCAATAAGAATGGGTTACTTTATCATTAGATTATATACAGAACCTTCTCCACAACGTCCACAAAAGACTCCAGGCTGTCACTGATGTTAAAGGGGAAAAACACAGTATCAGGTCATGTTGGTATTTTATTTTGTTATGGTGATTTGAAATGAGTTCACACTTTTTTTTTTCACACAATAAATGGCTTCACAACATCACTGACCATGAGTGAAAAAAGTGTTGTGTGTTTTCATTCATATTCTTTGAGAAATGGCCAAAAAATTTAAATGAATAAAAATCCACCAGTGTAAACCTATTAGCACAACTGTAAATAGAAACATTTGATAATGACCTTCAAATATTCATTATAAATGCACAATCCAGCCGCTAATTTAAAGCCAGTTAGCCTCCTTGGATGTGGAGCTTTGTGCCTCATAACAGAAGTGATAAAACAGTGAATCTTTCTGTAAACTTCCCAAAGGGCTCACAGAGGCTGTCCACAGGCCTTATGAGACCTATGACCTGCGTTTTTGAGCTACACCACACAGTTTTGTCCATGAAAAGAAATCTCTGGTTGTCCTCTCGCATCCAGGTGTGCACTAAAGATGGGCAATAGGTTATGTTCGTGTTCTAGAATTCTATTCCAGTCGAGCAGGTGCCACAGTTTTTGAAAGAAATTTCCAAAAAGAAAATGTCCAAATGTTTCCCTTGATCATTATTTGACAGTGATTGGATTCACATTCTACTGATTCTACTGACCAACATCAAGCACATGTTTTAATATTGTCTTCACCTTTGGATGCCTTAATGAGGAAATCATTAGACCTAAACTAAGACTAGAAATATATCATAGTTACTGACTCAATTTTAAACTATAGGCTCCTCAGAATGTGGTGATGTCATGAACGCAACCTATATATCGTCTGGATAATAGATCATATCTATCTATTTGGAAGAGATGAAGATATGCACATTTACATTATCACGTTTATCTACAATTTCAAGAAATAGAAGTGTAACAAATCCTCTTCTATTCCGACATGTCTTTGACTGAGCGACTCGATCCAAACAGACTCACCAAATGCCCAGCCCACTGCTACACACTGGATCAGGCAGATGAACAGGAGGCTGCTCCCGGTGGCACCGTAGTAATCAATGAGCTGGAACTGGTACACTCCACCCTGACAGAGCAGACGTCAGGATTTAGTATCGTCACATAATACAGGCACACCAATCATGATGACATCAAGTTCAAACGCCTTCATTGTAACTGTGATTAATGCATGGAGACAGAGAGCTCAGAAGACTCTACTTCACTTCAAGGTGAAAAATGGTCGTAATATTGGATTGTGACGTTAACTCTTTTATTCACCAGACGCTGTGGCTCGTGGTTCTCTAAAGTTACTAGCCACCAACTGTTAACAGAGGTTGGAAGGGTTGGAATTCCTCACAGGGAACATCAATGGGAAGCGAGACAGAGGGCAGGCCTGGAATGGACAGCATTAAGATGTGGAGACGCTGGCCGCTGGCTGCTCTGCTTTATGACCACGACACTAGAGGCCGCCATTGCTGTAGTACCGCCATATAGCCGCTAGTCTCCCATTAGGAATCATTACACTTTAGACACATTAAAAACAACTTTAGAGCCCGGTGCCTAATTTTTTGGAACTGTCTACAGCTAGATATTCCTCTGATTACACTGGGTTAGACACAATTAAAGGCACCAGGCTGGTTATTGTAGGATACATTTTAGAATTCTCCTACTTAATGAGGGTCGGACTGTTAGCATTGGAGCTGCGCGAGCTACACGTCACGCAAGGGCGGAGTCTACAGTGAAGATCCCGCCCTTTTGCCCTTATTAGGAACATGCTTCATCAGAGCTGGGGAGGAGGAGTCTGTAAATCCGCCATTTCCCCTCGAACGTGGTCATTATGGTAAACGGGGAGGAGTGAGGAGGAGTTGTCTATTCTTTTTAAAAGTCTATGGTTGAGACTGGAAAAGAAGAGAGACGATTGGCATTCCATGGGTTTTACCCGTGCATATGAAAACTGAAAGTATTTTATCTGCACTCTTGCCTTTTACTGTAATTGATTAATTTTTATGTTGATGTTTTATTGATTGATTTCATCTGTTTTCTTGTAATTTTCTGCAACTGTGAAGCACTTTGAATTGCCTTGTGTATGAATTGTGCTCTACAAATAAACTTGCCCTGCCTACTGTACCTCACATGATATGGCACTGCGAGAGAGTCAGCATTTGAAGTTCCTAAATAACTGCATTAAGCACTGGTCTGTGGTCCTCCCAATGGCCGACTTTGGCTGCCATTGCTGTAGTACCTCCATATAGGGGTGGCAGAACAAGCTAGTTTTACATTGCATAGCATTGGACTTTAGACACGTTCCAAACAACTGTAAAGCCTGATGCCTTTTTTTAAAACTGTCTACAGCTAGATATTGCTCCTGTGATAACACTGGGTTAGGCACTATTAAAAGGACCATGCTGTTTTTTCGCTAGAATTTTTTTCAGAAATCTCGTATACTAATGGGGACTGTTAGCATTGGAGCTGCTATGACTGAACTACACGTCACACAAGGGCCGAGTCTACAGTGAAGATCCCGCCCTTATGCCCTTTTTAGGAACATGCTTCGTCAGAGCTGGGGAGGAGGAGCCTGTAAATCCGCCATGATTTCCCCTCGAACATAGTTATTATGGCAAATGGGGAGGAGTGAGGAATGACGGTCTCTTAATAATATGTCTATGGGCCCTCCTCACACTTCAGTATGTGGCCCTCAGTGAAAACAAGTTTGGACACCCCTGATGTATAGATGCCGCACGTATATAATTATCAACTTGTGGTCCAGTTCATGACTTAGATGGGTGTCTTGTATTATATGCTCACTTATTTTAATGCAACTGCATTACATTTAATAATAATAATAATAATGCATCGGTTTTATATAGCACTTTTCTGGACACTCAAAGACGCTTTACATTGCACTATTCATTCACTCCATACTTGATGGTGGTAAGCTACTATTGTAGCCACAGCTGCCCTGGGGTAGACTGACAGAAGCGAGGCTACCAGTTTGCGCCATCGGCCCCTCCGACCACCACCAACCACTCACTCACTCACTACATTCGCTAGGCTTCCTGGTGTTACCAAACGGTCTCCCATCCAAGTACTAACCAGGCCCTTCCTGCTTACAGGTGTATCTATTCGTCCTTTATATATTGCAGGAAACAAACCCATATGCCATGTATGTTTCTCTAATGTTTCCAATGTAGCCTTGTTTTTGATCATTAATTGTAAATGATAACAGTGTGGTGCTCATGCGTAGGTTTCCTCCGGGTACTCTGGTTTCCCCTACCACTAAAAACATGTACAATAGGCCAGGATGACTGATGTGTGTGTGTGTGTGTGTGTGTGTGTGTGAGTGAATGTATGGAGGTGGTCAGAGGGACCGTTGGTGCAGATGTGTGCAGTTGTGACAGCACTTCTGTCAGTCTCCCCCAGGGGAAACTGAAGCTACTAACGTAGCTTACCACCAGCGAGTGTGGAGTGAATGTAACATGCTCTCATGTAAAGCGCTTTGTGACCATGTGTGTGAAAGGCGCTATATAAATAAAGATCTTCTTCTTCTCCTCACGGTAGAGATGGGCTCCTCCCTAAATATTACACATATTATACTGCCATGTTTGATACTCCTTGGGGATTTGTCGACTGACTTTGAAAGCCCTCTGCTGGTCTACAAAGATTGGGAGAGTTACCGATGTGACCATAGGTATCTGCATGATGAAGCAGACGAGGCAGAAGATTGTGAGGAAGATCTCCCTCCTCCATGGTCCCTTCAGGTGCCGCGGGAACAGGTCGATGAGTGTGGAGATGATGGTCTCCAGCCCAGCAAACTGAAACAGAGCCATAATCAGGCACACATGATCCTTATTTTAGCTCTTCGTTTCAGGCAGAAGTCAGCACCAACCACAAATTATGAAAGCAGGATTCATCCAGGCAGAAGCAAGTCAAATGTAATGCTTTTTAAATCCCAAATACTATATTTTAAAGAAATAGGCCACCGTTTTTACATACTGAGATATGTTCTTACCTTAGACGAGTTCATTTGTACCTGTCTGGTCTTCACTGTGCCTTCAGTCACGTAAACACAGCACAGACGGCGTTAGCATTTAGCCTCTCTCTTCTCCTCTATAGCTCCAAACGAGGTGAAGATAGAAGCTACCAAACTCTTCCACGTTTTCCCTATTTAAATATGGTTACATGAATGTTATACTATAAAGTATAATTACACAAAATTAAACAATGTAGATTTTCTAAGCGGATAAAAAGGGGAACTATATTGTAAGGTGTAATAATACCAGGAGTAATTCGGCATCCGCGCAGTGATATCTTCACTTTACTGTGGGAGCCGAATTACTCCTGGTATTATTACGCCTTACAATATAGTTCCCCTTTTTATCCGCTTAGAAAATCCACATTGTTTAATTTTGTGTAATTATACTTTATAGTGTAACACTTCACGTAACCATATTTAAATAGGGAAAACGTGGAAGAGTTTGGTAGCTTCTATCTTCACCTCGTTTGGAGCTATAGAGGAGAAGAGAGAGGCTAAATGCTAACGCCGTCTGTGCTGTGTTTACGTGAGGGGGGCACATGTGGAGACCAGACAGGTACAAATGAACTCGTCTAAGCTAAGGTAAGAACATATCTCAGTATGGAAAAACGGTGGCTATTCCTTTAAGGCAACAAACGCAGATATTTAATTTCTTTCATTTCATCAAACAGAGGAAAGAGGATTTGACAAAATTGAAAACCTTTGAGCCAGCTGAACGGGGGGCCTGTTCAGCTGGCTGTTATATGGTCTAAGGCAGTGGTCCCCAACCACCGGGCCGGGGACCGGTACCGGGCCGTGACGTATTTGCTACCGGGCCGCAGAGAAATGGGGGAAAAAAAGAAAAGAAGAAGCATTTTCTGCTATGTCTCTTTGGCCTGTCCACACGCCAATTAGCTCGTATATACGAACTCCTGATAGAAAGTCTCCCTACAAATCCTTTGGACTCGAGTTCATCTGGTTTTGTTACAGAGTCAGCGCAGCCTCGTGCAGCTGAATGTGTACGTCTTTCTGTCACCAGCGCAGCTGAGCGTCTGCTCTCTCTCTTTCCCCACAGCTCGCGCTCATTCTTCTAAAAGCTCATGGCGTTGCAGCCTCACAAGTTTTCATCACAACCTTAATGCTTTCACAAGACGGAGAGCCGTATTTATCCCACTGCTGCAGCGCGAGGCGGACACAGGAGAGAAAACGAGAGGCCTCGGCGACACAATCTCTCCTGTGTCCGCCTCGCGCTGCAGCGCTGCGATCAAAGGGCTGCGTTGCACGCTGTAAAAACGTGACCCATAGTCTGTGCACGTGTTTCTCAGCGTGCTCCCCAACCATCTCCCCCCTCCCCCCAAATCCCTCGCCCCCCGCGGGTGCCCACCGGGCCGCAATTTTGGGTTCCCCGGGGTTTTTTGGGTTCTGTACCGGTCCGCAGCAGGAAAAAGGTGGGGACCCCTGGTCTAAGGCATGCAGCTGAACATGTCTTAGACCATAACTTTGAACTTACACTATAAATTATAGAGTGATGTCATCATTTTCCAATAACTATAGGTTTAATAGTAAATGGACTCAACTTATACAGCACTTTTCTACTTTTATGCAGTCACCCATTCACTCTCTCATTCATATACCAATGAACGCAGACACTGGAGGCAAGTAGGGTGAAGTGTCTTGCCCAAGGACACAACAACACTGCGCATTTGCGGGAAATAGGATTCAAACCCACGACCTTCCGATCTCGAGATGGCCCGCTCTACCAACGGAGCCACCGTCGCCCTTCTGGCATTGAAGTCTAGCGTTTAATGCCAGTTTGAATGACATTTAAAGGGATAGTTCAGGATTTTTGACATTGGGCCTCATTTCCTAGTTATCCAGAGTGTTGTTGATGTCTGGAGATATTTTTCTTAATTTCATGCAGTTCTTATATTTGAAGAGCTTAGTGTGTGTCCAACAGCTGCACAAACAAAACGAGTAAATGCACCAGGGCCAAATGTGAACATGTTAAAGTAGAGCTAATGAAGTGGACGTACCAGGCAGAGCTGTCGGGTATAACGCTGCTTTCAACACCATAGCATTAATATTTCATGTTGTTTAAATTCAAATAATATGTGTACCATGTTTACACACAGCCTTTTGTGCAGACAGGGTTTATTTACACTTTTGACAAAGTTAAAAGTCAACAATTGAATTAGGCAAATATTTATGGGAAAAGTAGTTTTCCTACACCAGTAACTAAACCAGGTCCGGACACAGTTTAAACTGGAACTATACAAAACTAGAACTGAACAAAGAAAACCTGGGACTGCATGATATAAATTCCTTACATTACATTAGCTAAACTCGTTTTTTTTAGCTGCAAACAAAGCCTCTAGATATGAAAAATGAAACACCAAGCTACCACAGATGATCATGTTGAAAAGCTTGTTCTGCGATAGAAAACTCCAGTACGACCGAGAGCTGTGATAATAGAGTGAGAAAAGGAAGCAGTGAAGAGCAGTGATCTAAATGCAACACGACATATATATATATATATATACTGTATATGATGAGAGTAATTTAGTGCCAGTGAATGACCTTCAGTGACCATATTTGGGTCATTGCTAAGTACAAAGACTCACCACAGTGTCCAGGCCCAGCATGAGGAGCATGATGAAGAAGCAGACAGCCCACAGCTGAGGCAGGGGCATCAGGGCCACAGCCTGAGGGAAGGCTATGAAGGCCAGACCAGGGCCTGAAACACACAGCAGCACACCCATCCGGAGGGTTATCCTCCCATGTTTTGATTTGATTTGGAATTTATTTGAGTGATTATTCACATTATTTACATTAACATTGTAGCAGTGCAGAAAATAAATAAAGTAACAAAAAAGTAACAAAAACTCAAAAGGAGTAGGCCGAAGCAAGAAAGCTTATAAGTGCCTACCCACATATTCAAAATGAATTTACATTCCGGTTACAGTGATACATCATCTCGTACAATATAACACTAAATTACAAATTCCTGGATTACACAATTACAATTGTCCACATTAACTTTACGTACAGCAGCTTTGCTAAAGAAAAACATTCATGTTTAACAAAAAGAAAATCACATGTGATTACAAGACTACCAAAGTAAGAAGACAACACGAAGATAGAAATGTATACAGTTTACCAATATGTATAAGCATTTATTTTTATTTTATTTTTATTTACAATTTGTACTTTTCTTTACTTTTCCTCTTTCCCATTTGCTTAATAACCATATCCAATCATTACTTATAAACACCAGTCACCATTCTATTAATTGATCATTGATTTAGCTATTATTAAGTATTACATAATCAACATGACCCATTATTATTGACATTCCCATTTCCACCATAAAAATATTGGTTGTGATTGTTTTATTATTTGTTTTGTTGTTTGCCTTGTTTAGTGAGGTGCCTTTAAAAAGCCAGGGTGTAATGTGGCCAGTAGGTAGAGGGCAGTAGCCCCCACCAGCAAGCCTCACCCTGCTGCCCTAACTAGTTATTGTTGTGAGACAGTTCTGAAGGTAGAGAGTCGTACCTGAGGTGACCACCATGTCGACAGTCACGCCCTGCTGCTTAGCCATGAAGCCCAAAGTGGAGAAGACAGCGAAGCCCGCCACAAAACTGGTGCTGCTGTTGAGCGCACAGAGCCACAGGCTGTCCCTGTACAGAGAGGCAACATTCAGGCACATGCAGAGACAGAGCCTTTAGTGTCTTCATTTGGCTTTTACATGATCAACAGCCACTGAAAATGACAGTAATGGCTGCTCATTAAGAGCCTAGATGTTCATCATTTCATTTTGCAATATGGAGAAAGTTTTTTCCCCATTACAATGGCTTTTTCACGCTCCGCCATTACAATACACTGTGTACCATCTTTGTTGAGTGGATTATAAATACACAGCATGCTTGGTTTGGAGTTTTGGAGAAATGACCAAGAGACCGTCCATATAAGCAAACGCAGAGCAATAAAAATGTATCATTTTTACTGTATATGTAAATGATTTTTATTTTGTAAGAAGAAAACATGATAAAATAAAAATGTAGTGTCTAACCTGGACTTGGAGAGACTATTTAATGCGTTTGTCTCCAGTTGGTTAGACTATTTTAACGGCCTTCTAAACAAGCTTTAGAGCTGCAGTACATCCAGAACGCTGCTGCTCGAGTCCTGACAAGAACCAGGAAATACGACCATATTAGTCCAGTGCTCCGGTCTCTGCACTGGCTTCCTGTCACTCAGAGAATAGAATTTAAAACAGCTCTGCTTGTTACAAGTCTTTTCATGGTTCAGCACCAAAGTCCATCTCTGACATGTTAGAGCGTATGAACCATCTCAGGGAGGGGTCTCCTTGTTCCTAAAGTCACAAATAAACACGGTGAGGCTGCCTATGGCAATTGAACACTTTTTATCAAATCATATTATAATCATATATCTACCGTAGGTACAGTTGTGCTCAAAAGTTTACATACCCTGGCAGAATTTTTGATTTTTTGACGTTTTTCAAAGAATATGAAAGATAATACAAACAGTTTTTTTTCACTCATAGTTAGTGGTTGTGCGAAGCCATTTATGATCAAACAACTGAATTTGCTCTTTTAAAATTTAATAAAAAAATAAAGTACCAAAATGACCCTGGTCTAAAGTTTACATACCCCAGTTCTTAGTACTGTGTATTTCCCCTTTAACATCAATGACCGCATAGAGTCTTTTGTGGTTGTTGTGGATGAGGTTCTTTATATTTTCTAATGGTAATGCAGCCCATTCTTTTTGGCAAAAAGCCTCCAGTACCGGTAAATTCCTGGGCTGTTTTGCATGAACTGCACGCTTGAGCTCTCCCCAGATATTGAGGTCAGGAGACAGAGATGGACAGTAACAGGACCTTCACTTTATTCTGCTGGAGCCACTGGCATCAGTAAAACACCTCCATATTTCACAGTAGGTATGGTACACTTTACATCATAGGTATGATGAAAAGTGCACCATACCTACTATAAACATTTGAGCACAACTGTACTGTATATTTGTGTATATTTTTCTTTCTTATATTTTGTGTTTTGTGTTTTGGTGTTGTTGTGAGGCACATTGAGTTGTCTCTGACATGAAATGTGCTGTATAAATAAACTTGCCTTGCTTTGAAAAGGGGTCAGCCCTATGTTCCCCGGTACCTATGTTCCCCTACCTATGTTCCCACCAGCCCACTATCCTTAAGGTTAGTGGCTAGGGCAGGGTCAGGGTTAAGCTGCTTGATATATGTATGACATTTCACTCTCATGACTTGTGATTGGTTAAGTATCAACTCACCTATGGGGAAAAAAAATCGCACCCGGGGAACATAGGACCCGGGGAACATAGGTATGCACCCCTTTGAAAATGTTAATCTCAGAAACAGCAGATCCCAGGAACAGGATCATATACATATCATATACCATAGACATCTCAGTCTAGAAAAGTGCAGTTCTAGTAACAGCAAAGATACTGCACAGAACCCTCAGGCTCAGACCAATGGGACAGGACCTGAGCTTGGAGGAAAAAGACACCGCCCGCAGAGGGTCACTTCGGCTGTGGACTGGGAACCAGTGAAGCAAAGATAGAATTGGAGAGATATGATAATGCTTTCATGAATCGTTCTGATCTAGCTGTAGACGAGTGAGCGAGGGCAGACTGAGGGTGTTACTTACAAGGCGTTTCTTTGTTTTGTTCTTTTTTGTCAATTATTCTCATGCTCTTTGTTCTCATTCCTTCCAGAAGCGATAACCAGTGTTGCCACATATTACTTTAAAAAGTAACTTAGTTATATTGAAAGTAACTACATTATATTACTGGTTGTTGCCAGTTTAGTGTAGTATTTATGATCTACTGTAGTTTAGGTATTTGACCACTAGAGGGCACTTACTGCTATTGATCGAGTCTAAGTTTGTTTGTTTGTTTATTTGGTAGGGACAGTGCAAGTTAATGAACAAGCCACACCGGATTGTAGCCTTGGGCTAATTTCCATCCGTCGTCCCCCATGCACACTCTCAAACACACTCTCATTCATCCTGGCCTATTGTACATGTTTTAGTGGTAGGGAAACCGGAGTACCCGGAGGAAACCTACGCAGACACGGGGAGAACATGCAAACTCCACACAGAAAGGCCCCGGCCTTGGTGGGAATCGAACCCGGACCTTCTAGCTGTGAAGCACGAGCGCTAACCGCTGTACTACCGTGCCGTGAGTCATGTCACTGCGCTGCTGTTCACCTCATGCTGCGGCCAAACACATTTCTCATGAAGATTACAGCCGTGTCTGACCTCAGATCCTGACACTGACAATAACTGCCTCCTCCTGCATTAGCTGTTTGCTTCACATCTTCACCTGATGAACTCTGTAAGTTTGACTGTCGTGCTGCAACTCTAGATGTTTCTTAATTGGATGTAGTGTCTGAAGCTTGATAGCCTAACACTTTATTGTCAGCACTGAGAGTACAGTGAACCTTTGTTATTGTTATCTTTATCCAACACAAACTCAATAGTGACTATTCAGTATTTCCACTGAGAAACACTCCTCTCTCTCCTCCTCCATTGTTGTTTATGTTTATGCCGTGTCCCAGCCGAAAACGTGACTTGGTGAATAGGTTACGTCACTCTTGCGACGCAAAAAGAAAGCAAAATATCTTTTCACAAGGAAAATGAATAAATAGTAAGCACTGTCTAGGAATGCGTTAGATACTTGTTACTGAAAAAAGTAGTCAGATTAAAGTAACGCGTTACCGGCATCACTGGTGATCTTGTTTTTAATTGATGAAAAAACTGCTCTGTTGGTCATTGGACCTGTTTTTGACGTACACTTACCATTGAAGTCAAAAACATACATGTAATGTTGTGACTCACTTGTAGCAGTTGTTTTGCTTCTTGTTGTAGCTGCTTAGTATGATGATAGTTCCAGATGCCAAGCGTAGGAGAACATGACCTGAGAGCAGGCATCCTGCCAGACCTGGAAACACGCACCAGTAAAACATACGTACAGCCCTCAGACCTCCACTGTTGCCATTATGTACCTAGTTATTTGAATGGAATCAATCAGAATAGAAATATACTATAAAACAAACCTTTTTTCTAAAGTTGATAGTCCATGTTTTGTCATTTTATATAAACTAGTGTAATTTGCACTTTTCTAAAGTGTCTGTACTGCCCGTCACGGCAAAACGGTCAGTTTGGCAGTCGCTTTATTGGCCCTTACTGTTCCACTCTGTTCCTCATGGCACAGACCTCGCCCCCTGCACATCCCCATCATGGTTCTCCAGGCACTGCCCACTTTGGACAGTCTTTTTGGACTGGTAGTATAGACATTGAGGGCCTGATCTCCGCCTGGCGCACCAACAGTGTTAGTGCAGACAACAGTGACGTCTTGCGTGCAAACAAACAGTGTGCTAATGCTTGCGTGGCTTAGAGAAAATGGTCCGGCTGAGACAGGGTGTGAGCACTTGCTTCTTCCTCTTCGTTGCCCTCATCTTTACATGAGCATCGCGCACGGCCTCATGTACTTCATTCAGCATTTAGGCTACATTTTTTTAAGCTCTCGCAGGACAAACTAGAAACGATGTCCCAGTGTGAGTTACACATTAGCCGTGTCCCTAGTAAAAGAGAATGTAACACGGGTGGGAAATAAGCTATATTTCCTCTTATGTCATCCCTTTACATTACCTTGCATTACCTGCGCCGTTCCCACGTTTAATCTCGCGAGCGTAACGTCACCGCTCACGTGACCCGCTGCAGCCTATCGCGCTCTATATTATCCAGCGTTCCAATATGGCTGACAGGTGCGGTGGCTAAGCTTCGGGGAAGTTCGAAGCCAGTATGTGTAAAGTTCTGGTTTACCTTCCTAGCACTATAACAACAGCTTGCAACTAATTGTTGTTAAGGGCTGAGTTGTGACGGGAGAGTGTGTCGATGCTAAGATATTAAGCGGAGTTGGTAAGTCAATCCTTGCTAACGGTAGCTACTAGCCGCATCCATGTATTTCTTATGGGTGGTTAGCATTGGGTTTTAACCCCGTTTTCCTCCATGTCTCTGAATGAATCCAAGTCATATTTATGTCGAGTCTTCATTGTATGTATGTATATGTTGCTCCTCTGGGGTTCAGAGGGCATACGTGCGTGTGTGCGAAGTACTAGCTTGCCTGTGATAAAAGAATAGAGAGAGCACATGCGTTTAGCTGCTTTTTTACTTCAGCACAAGAGGATTGTTCTTCCTCTGCGATGCCTCAGCTATTCTCTATCAATGCGCGTCATGCGCCATCTAGTGGTCAAGGGTAGGGACTACATCTAACTCAAAAGAGATGTATGTAAACCAAATGAGGTTTTATATGAAAATAAAATAATTAAATGACAAAAATAAAAATTATAGGGGTGTCTATTTTTACTTAGACTATTTCCAGGCCTCTACATATAAATGGTGACTAAGTGTTGTGGCGTTTTAAGGCCATCTGAATATTTTCTTGCTACGGTAAAGACAATGAATGAACACTGGTGCACAGTTACACCGGTCATAGTAACAACACTGTGTACGTTCTCATTTGGTTCTTGTGTATATGTACTATTAATATGTATATTACACGTATGACATTGTTGATTGTGGTTTAGTATTGTTAATATGAGCAGTATTAAGGTTGATAGATAACGATAGATTACTTTGATGTGCGCACAATGATTAAACTCAGGGTCCTGTGTTTTACGCAGGCCAGGTCCCTAAGTCTTGGATGGCGAGCTGTAGATAGGCCTCGAGCCCGAGCCCAAGGATCTCCACCTCTCAACTAACCTGAACTCCACCTGCTCTGGTCGGGTCGGTAGGCGGCTTATGGCCAAAACCCCTTGCCCCGCACCTCACTACTCTGCGGCTCTTTGCACTATCCCATACACACCATTTCCATAAACTGAACTCTCACTATGAACTGTCATATTCAAATTCCCAAACTGTGTGAACTGTTGCGTTAGAACTGTGACTGTTACAGAACTGTCAACAGTTTGAATGAACTCCATGAACTTTTGATATTAGCTTTTATATGAATTTGCATCAAATGAACTAAACCTACATTGTTTGTTTACATCTCTTGTCTATCATGTCTATTTGAATGTCCATTCCTGTCCATGTTGTTTGTCCCGAATGTCTATTTTTATGTCCACCAGTAAATATTTAAATAACATCAGCACCATTTATAAGCAAGTATTGGTCTCTGTCCTATCTCTCCGAGAGTCTTATTCTAGACTTGGATTAGCCATAATAACAAGAACTACTATACTAGCTAAAGTACCTGCTACAAGAACATACAGCCAGTCCTGCGCGGGGCAATTCCCACATGACCGAAATGTGATCAGAACACCAGCACGTGCGCCCACCGACCCAGGCCCATTCCAGTCTGGTACGGCCTGTAGGGCTGTTGAACATTACATCACCATTCACCACGGGTGTCTGTCCAGCCCATGTACAGCCCTGTTCACTGCATCAAGACTGGAGCTGAAGATTTCACATAGCGCCCCCTATCAGTGGCACAGGCTAGTCTAGAGCCTGGGTTTAAAACACTAAATCTGGCCCTGAATGTGACTTCTGTAACCTGCTACAGTTACTACGGGCTAGCTATTCATTGTACTTATTAATACTTTGAAGCGCTACTACACACCTGACCCGGTGTGGGGCTCACTCTACAGTTTTACTGTAAACTTGATACAAACATTCCTTTGGATATCTCCATGTTATATTTTATAGTCTATGCTTGAATTAGACAGTGGAGTTCTGAATGACGATAGACATCTTACTAATTAGGAAATAACTTATTTTAAAGGTTATTGTCAACATAACCTGCTCCTAAAGTTATCATGCAGGTTACAGTAACTGACAATTCTCCATCATTTACAGAATATTGTTGCTGTTGTTACAGAATAGTTTTGCTCTGATGGAAAATTTGGAAGGCCATCCGTTGTTTTGGCGGATTGAAAATGGTGCCATATTGCAAGTCCAAACGTAGCACAGCTGTACCCCTGAGCGCAGCCTCTGGGCTCTCTCTAAAGCTACATCACTGTGGAACACTGCATGGTTCCACTTTGCCTTTCGCACGGCAACTTAACAGCCTTTAATGCCGTGATGATGCACGCTCACATCGGAGTGGAGCGACGTGGATAAATACGCACAGGACAGAGAGAGGAGAGAGAAGGCGGTGTGGTGCACCAAGGTGTAGGCCAGGCTGACGCACCACATGAACTGCTGAATATTGCCCCGTTGTTTGTTTAACATTAAGTTAAAATTGAGTAAATGCAAATAATAAGCTCTGCATTTGTAGTAGTGAAATATGAGCCTTAAAGTTGATGAGCAGAGAATGCCTTGACACTTTAACGTATGTGTTTTAATGTGTTTTTGTAGCAAAATGTGTGTTACATGATTCTGTTTAGTGTTGCTTCATCCTTCATCTCACTTTCGTCCTAATGATTATTACTCTTATCATTAAACACCTAAAACATTAATATAATGAGAAATAAAAACAGCTCATGAGATTTGTTTTATGACCCTGTTTGTCAAAATGACAGAGTGTAACTATCCCTAGCAAAACCACTGGTGCAGATGTAACATAACCATATATAGGAGTGCTGTTTAGGGCTGCTCTGGTCAACAGCTGCAGTTGTTTTTGGCCTCTCTTGGCCCGTAAAAAACAAAGGGATGATCTCTTTGCCCCTAACAGCACTATGCAAATGTAAACCAATGCTGTGCTCACCTCCAAGTCGGCCAGGCGGGAGGGCTCTGGGTACAGGTAGTAGAACACTCCATCCCAGGCTCCAGGCAGTGTCAGGCCCCGCACCAGCAGCACGGCCAGCATCACATATGGGAAGACCGCTGTGACGTAGACCACCTGAGAGACACAGGGTGCATGGTCCTTTAAACACACGTGGACCGGTCAGACAAACTCCCATGAACCCTCCTGAATCTGGAGTTCATAATTCAGTTTCTTACAGTCCCTGGAATAGACCTTACAAGGGTGTAACGGTACACTAAAATGTTGTTTCGGTTCCCCCACAGAAATAACTTACAAATCCATCCATCCATTTTTCCACTTGTCCGGGTCGGGGCAGCGCGGAGCTGCCATATCACATTGCACAGCCATGGCTCCTTGCAGGTGGTGGGTCCACGGAAGGACGGCCTCACGGTTCAACGGCTGTGGTCTTCTAGGGGCTACCAGTGTAGGCAGACACTGGAGGCAGTGGGTGAAGTGCCTGCCCAGGACACAACAATGTGCACAGTCAGGGCGGGATCGAACCACGACCCGATCATGAACGACCCCTACATCTGCGCACTGTCCCCCAACTTACAAATGTCTTGTTTAAAACATACTGGGCCAGATCTCGTGTGTCAAAACGCAGGATGTAGCGTAACATTTTAGGAGCGCACTTTGTGATCTTGCCACTCCAGACTAAGTGCATTTAAGTGGGAAGTACTGGGGTGGAGACACACTTTTTTCTCCAACCAGATCGACTCCGCGGCCTGGAAGGGCAGGGAGAGGACTTGTGGGGGAGTGGAGGGTGAACATGTGCATTTGTTTGTTTCGCATTTATGCCATGCGCGGGTCGTTCCACGCCACAGCAGACGGTTGTAGCTCTTTCTCACTTGAGACATGAACATTGTTTAGCTGATGGGGTAAATAAAGTTTTTAGTTTGACCTTTGACAGCCTAAGGCTTAAGGAAGAACACAAGGCAGCGCCATGTAAATGAGGAAATGAAAGTCAGCAGTGCTCCAATCGGAGCAGTCACCTCCTCTTGCAAGGACTGCGCACCTCGTGCGCCAGGCACAAGATCTGACCCAATGAGTATTCAAAATTATTTAAAGGAACACATTTATGTCGCTTTGAAAATTAAGTACAATTTCTGGAGATTTATCCATAATATTAGATTATTTTTTCAATCATCAGTCAGGTCCATAAATATTGGGACATCGACTCAATTCTTATCTTTTTGGCTCTATAAACCACATAATGGATTTGAAATGAAACAACAAAGACGTTCTTAAACTGCAGGCTTTCAGCTGTAATTTTAGAGTATTTACATCCAAATCGGATGAACGGTGTAAATATTACAAGCGTTTTTATGAGAGCCTCACAGTTTTTAAGGGACTATTTGTAATGGGACAAAGTAACAATTATGAATCGAAGGTTTTCCTGTTTAATATTTGGTTGCAAATCCATCCATCAATTTTCTTCAATTTTTCCGTTGCCGGGTCGTGGGGGCTGTTGGAGCTGCACCAGCCCCTATGGCTCCTCCTGCAGGTGGTGGGTCCACAGAAGGACGGCCTCATGGTTCTAACCGGGCCTGTTGGTCTCTCATAAGGGGCTTTGTCTGATACATGATGGCACTTCGGACCCGAATTAACAACTTTTTGAGTGACAGTGCAGGATTTTAGAGGCAGTTGTGGTGAATAGGTCTGGGCTCATTCTACACATTAGGACATGGCATAGACATCACCAAACGCTGGGTTTCATCCCTGGTGATGCTCTCCCAGACTTCTACTGTAAATGTCTTCAGTTTCTGCTTGTTCTTGGGACATTTTCCCTTCAGTTTTGTCTTCAGCAGGTGAAATACTGCTCAATTGGATTTATGTCAGGTGATTAACTTGGCCATTGAATAACATTCCACTTCTTTGCTTTAAAAAGCTCTTTGGTGGCTTTGACACACATGCACCCACCTCCTGGAGAGTGTTGTTGACCAGTTGTTGTGAAGGGTTTTTCTTCACCAGGGAAAGAATTATTTGGTCATCCACCACATTTGTCATCCATGGTCTTCTGGGTCTTTTGTGTTTTTCAGCTCACCTATTTTTTTTAAATAATGTTCCAAACTGTTGAATTAGCGATGGCTAATATGTTTGGTATCTCTCTGATTGATCTTGATTTTTCAGCCTAATAAAGGCTTGCTCCATTGATAGTGATAGTTCAATAATTCGTATTGAGAATTAACAGCAACAGTATACAAAATGCAAATATCACACTTGAAATGAACTCTGAGTGGGATAATGAGGGAAGAGCAGACACCTGGCCATGGAACAGCTGAGCAGCCACATGTCCCATTACTTTTGGTCCCATAAAAAGTTGGAGGCACATATAAAAATGCTTGTAATTCCTACACTGTTCATCCAATTTGGATGTAAATAGCCTCAAATTAAAGCTGAAAGTCTGCAGTTTATGTAGATCTTTGTTGTTTCATTTGAAATTGTTTGTGGTGGTTTATAGAGCAAAAAGATTAGAACCTACATACGTATATAAACCTACATATTTAAGTATAGCTACAATGATGCAGTGGTGATAACTGTGCCAACGGAAACAACGACAAAACCATCAAACTATACCACGCCGACCCACATATACATACAGGCAAGCGTGTACGGGCACACACAGGTACACACACAGCACACGCACAAAAGGAAGAAAAGTATGTATTTATTTATTTGTGATGAGTCCTATGCTTTGTGTTGCATTTAAAAAAACAAGGTTTGCGTGGGCAGCTGTCAAGAGATGTGTTACCTATCCCAGCTTCCCGGCACCCGTTTACCCTTCACTAGTGATTGACAATGTTATGCCCTAAAATAGGTGGTGAGTTTAAAAAGACAGGAGTTACTGGACGGTATTACGCCCCTGACATTCACCCATTCCTGCTTACCCTATACTGATGTGTATGTATTTGTGATGAGCCCTATGTTGTATGGTGCGTTAAAAAAGTGAGGTTTGTATGGGCAGCTGTTGAGAGGTACGTGGCCTCTCACAGCTACCCAACGCCACTTACCCTGTACTAAGAATTATTACTTTTTTCCCCTTTATACGTACCATAAGCATGCCCGTACACGCCCACACACACACACACCATACACCCACAATCTCGCCATAGCCCCGTCAGCACCGTCCCACCACTACATCTCCCTCATCTTTTTTCTTTTTGTCTCCCCTTTTTTTTCTCTTTCTTTCCTTCCCCTCTTTTTCCTTCCTCTTCTTTTTCCCCCTTTTCCTTCCCTTCCCTTCTCTTTCCTTTCATTCCTTATCTCTTCCCTTTCTTTTTTGCAGGAATAAAAATTAATAAATGAAGATAAATACAATTTTTACCTATATGTGCATAATCACACAACAACAAACATGCATTCACATATATACGTAGAGGTACCCAAAATCCACATATATACAGTACGTGTAGACACATACATACAAAATGTATATACATACCATACAAATACCTTCACCTGCCATGCATATATGTCCTTTCATGCAACTGCAACAAATATACATACATATGTACGTACAAACATACCCCCCCCCCCCCCACCACCAAAAAACAAAACAAAAAAACAACGCGAGTATCCAATTAGTTTTTTTTTCTTTTCTCTCTATTTATTTTTATTTTATTCATCAATATTATTTAATATGCAGAGAGTATGACTATATAATGTTTTGAAGATTTCAATTTTGTCTTGTATGGTGTACATTGCTTTCTCCATCTCCAATATATTTTTAAGAGCTATTTTCCAGGATTGCAAAGTTGGTGTTACATTTGCTTTCCATATTTTGGTAATTTGTTTAATAGCGGTTATTCTCATGAACAATGGGACATCTAAACTTGGAATTTTATCCATAATGTCTAGACACAATAGGTTTTTGATCTCCAAATGTCCTCTTATGTGCAGTAGTGTTTTTATCGCATGTTTTACTTTTTCCCAGAATGGTAAAACAATTGGACAGGTAAATAACATATGGGTAAGATTTGCCCTTTGTTCTCCACATCTTCTCCAACATTTTGTCTCCCATGTGGGTAGATATTTTTCACTCTGTACTGGGCTGATAAAAAAAACCTTACACACACTTTCCAGGCAAATTCTCACCAATATTTTGAGTGAGTTACTTTAAAGTTTCCTTTTTACCCATTTATCCCAATCTTCTTGTTCTATTTTAATATTCATTTCTTCCTCCCATTTACACTTAGCCTTATTTTCTACTATCATATATTCTTGTAATAATTCATATATTTCACAAATCTTTCCTTTATTTTTATTAACAAGATATTTTGTTAATTTATTCTTGTTGTGTTTCAAATGCTTCATTAAATAGCTTCTTATTTGCAAATATTTAAAGAAGTGCTTCTTGTCAATTTTAAATTTAGATGCCATCATTTCAAAGGAGTTTATAGTGTTGTTTGTTACCATCTGAGTGTATGTTATCAACCCTTTATCTGCCCAAACTCAAGGATTTTATCCAACTTGTTTGCAATGAGATCTGGATCGTGTCTCATTTCTCTAAGCATAACCAATCCATTATCAATTTGTGTTACTCTACAATTGTTTTTCCAGCTTTTTAATGTACTTAAAACACAAAAGTTCTGTCCCTGATATTTTTTCAATTGAGATTTTTCCAGAAAGGGAAGTGTTCTTAAGGATATATCTACCAACGCCCTTTCGATATTAGTCCACTTTGGTTCTCTTTTTGTATTCATCCATTTTATAATTATGAGTATTTGGGTTGTATAGAAGTAATTCTGTAAATTTGGTAACCCTAATCCACCCTCCTCTTTGGGTTTTAACAGGAGTTTAAATTTGATTCTATGTTTTCTGTTGTTCCAAATAAAGTCTGCAATCATCCTGTTCCAAGAGTAAAAATTAGTTCTTGACAATGATATTGGTATTGCTTGAAATAAGAATAAGTACTGGGGTAAGACCATCATTTTAATTATTTCAATTCTGCTTAGTATTCCCAGTGAAAACAGTTTCCATCTATTCATGTCCATTCTTAACTTTTTTTCCAATGTACCATAATTCAACTCAAAGAGGTCCCCTAAGTTATTGGAGATGTACACACCTATATATTTTACTTTTGAAGCTTCCCCGTTGAACTTATACTTGTCCTTCAGAGCTTTTGTGAGGTAAATTATGATATCAGCGTATAACGCTAATTTATGTACCTTGCTCCCAATCTGAATTCCTATTATGCTTTCATTTTGTCTAATTGCTGCTGTGAGCACTTCTATATACATTACAAATAATAACGATGAGAGAGGATCTCCTTGTCGAGTGCCTCTTTGGATTGTGAACCGTCTCAATAGCGTTCCATTTGTTTTCACTCTGGAGGTAGGATTACTATATAGTGCTTGTATCCATGACTTCAATTTGGGCCCCAAAGTAATCTAACATTTCAAACAAAAAGGGCCAACTCACTAAATCAAAAGCCTCCTCGGCATCAATTGTCAATAATTTCAAATCCAGTTTATTTTTTGTGCATAATCCATTACATTAACTGTTCGTCTTATGTTATCTGATAATAGTCTCCCTGTAAATCCACACTGATCTGGGTCAATTATATCTGCAATACAATTGCTTAACCTATTGGCAATATACTGTATACCTGTAATTATCTTATGATCTGTATTTAAAATGAAAATTGATTCAATCTATAATATGGTTTTCCAAGAATATAAGGCTTTTGTCCAAGGACCTAACAACCACATGATTTAATCTGTAAAGCACTTTGTGATCCACCTGTGTATGAAAAGCGTGTTAGAAATAAAGTTTGATTTATTGATTAACGTCTTGACCAGACACTCCAAATATTTGGGTTTGTTGAAGGGTTCTCAGCTTACTCCAGAGCTTTGCCCAGATGAAGATGAGGTGACAGCACAGTGTCTCTCTTCACACTCGTATCAAAGTGACATGCTTCACTGATTAATTATCAGCAACCTGTCGCCAAAAGTGTCCAGGTAAAAGCTTCTTAGTTATGGTTACAGGTACACACCTTCCCTGTGGATCGGACTCCTTTCCAGATGCAGAAATAGCAGATGACCCAACAGACAAAGAGAGACAGCAACAGCTGCCAATGCACCGACCCCACGTCCTGGATGCCTTGGGACATGGACAGAATCCCCCTCCTGAGAGGACATTATTATTAAGTCATTGCCTTTATTTGTTTCAGAGATCGTCACCCTAAACTCTTCACAAGGGATTATTTTTCATTCATGGTAGTGGCAAGCTATGTATGTAGCCACTAAAGCACAGTTGCTAATTTATCATATAGGCAAGGTGGGTGAAGTATGTGGAAGGGCTCAAAACTTACACCGGCTGTATTGGAACTGCAGAACCTCTTGTTCCAGTGACCAGTGCTCTTTCCACTGAGCCACTGTCGCTCCAAGCTTAAAGCAGCTGGTATAGAGTCCGGATGTAAAAAATCCCATTAATTATTTTTTTTAATGTATGCTAAGAGTTTAAAGCAGTTCTAAGCAACTTGTTTAACTTAATAAATCCTTTCCGTAGTCCCTCTGGGGGTAATGCAAGTGTTAATGGGATGATTGGGGGGTCTTTCCTCTCCCCCTGGTGTCTCTGGACAGAAATCCACAATTGCAACTTTCCCTGGACCAAATAGGAGTCACAAATAATAGGGCTGAACGATTAATTGCATTTGCAATTTTATCTCGATATTACACAACGTGATTTCGTAATCGTAGGGCACGCGATTTTGGAAGTGAATGGAGCAGCGAGATATGACAGCAAAGTCCGCTCCGCCGCGTGCTTTTGTTTACGTCTCAGTCTAGTTAAAGGATCTGTATCATGCTATTTTAGCCATTCCAAAGTAAAGTATAGGCATATATATGATATATTGTACCTCTATCACTATGGAGTACTCATTTTTGAGAGAAATATAAGTATTTTTGGGGGTATTTTCCCTACCCGGAAGACAAGACGCTTCGATTCAGTTAACTCCGCCCCTCTCTCCGCTCATTCCACATTTGCAGTATTATAAATATAAATATGCTGCAAAAAGTGAAGTTACTTCACATAATGCAGTTATAAGGAGTTGACATGTGCAAAGCAGTTTCATAAATGGCTAACACACACCACACGCTAACACACACGCTAACACACACGCTAACACGCGTTTTGATTGACTCACCGCTCAGTTTGGCTTCCCCATGAGATCGCGTTGGTTATAAAGTTAATCTACTTTGATTCTGGCCAAGGTTCACCAAGCATCCATCAGGTTGGTTGATATAGTAGCTAGCTTAATCCCGTAAAGAAATTCCAACTTCTGGCGAGTGCACTCTTCTTTAGGAAGGTTGAATAGTCCTGTTCCTCTCGTAGCCAAACGCCATCCGTGACATTATCGTTGGGTAAGAAAAAAGAACAGGTGTGTCCAGAGTAGGTTAGAAAGAGCTCAGTCTTCAAAACAACACTTATGCTCGGATCCAAGGCTGCTCCAGCCGTGGGTGCGCTTGATTAGCGTCGTGGGACAGCACAGACGCGTAGGAGAGTTGCTGTTTTTTTTTTTTTTTTTTTTTTTTTTTTTTTTTAAAGCGTTTTATAAATAAAAATCAGGCCGTAAGGCATTACATTACAGACGTAGAGCACTTCCGTTCCGCTGTGACGACACAACTGAACAGCTCAGTGGTTTACCAGGAGAGGGCGGAGCAGCTGCTCAGAGAGCAGGATTCAGGAGGATTACTTAGAACTGCGTGAATGAAGCCAAAAACGCTCTGGGGTGTTTTTGATAAGGAATAGCATAACAACATGGATAAAAGCTCCAAAAAGTCGATTTTGCATGATATAGACCTTTAAGGTGCGCGGTAGATTGTGGATGTACAGTGAAAATATCAGCGTTTATCATGCAGCCACCACGAAGGACTATTGCTTTCTTCTCCGTTAGCATTGCGTTAGCTTCAGCGCTCATCACGCCATTCTCTCGCTGCTACTACACGCTCTGATGATCACAGAAACTCCCTCACTCCGGATTCACATGTCTCTGCCTCCACAGAGATATAGGTGAGCCTGTGCTGCTTGTAAAGAGTAAAGAGTCGTTTGTGGCTCAGTTTAGGAGGCTTATGTTTAGGAATGTTGTGGATAAAGAACTTATCTCAAAAGCATAATGACGGTTCATGACCATAAAGTATCGGAGGCGATGTGCCATGTGCCTTTATTTACCTTTGCATCTACCGCATATGCGCTCCGTAGGTAGTACAGATGCAAGATATAAACACTAAACTGCTGTATGAAAAGTGTTGGAAACTATGATCCGAGGCAGGACTCCGTGTCGTGTCTTATTTTGCTGAGTAAATGTGCTGTTTAAGCTGAAATGTCACTAAATGGCTGCGAGTCAAAGAGAAAGTAAAGTGTCTGTGTTTGGCACCTCATGTCGCCATCTCCTTGCGTCACTGTTATTCTCTTTCTTCATATTGTCCAAAGTTACATCCCAAAACCAAAATTCTGCTCCCGCATCGAAAGCAACTACGAGTCACAGCTCAGACCGGGATTTGATTGGCCGAAATAATAATTTTGTATTAATTGGAAGTTTGATTTCATAAAACTTTTACAACTAGTTAAAGCAGACGTTTGTTCTTTTCATGCACTTTAGTATGGCTGATGTTACTGACTGGATCAATGAGTTTATCTTTTTTTTAATTATCTATATACTGTACTGTTAAGTTCAGACAGTTTTTAAGAAGTGCAGTTCACATTTTGAATAGGTCAGGCAACAATTTTGTTTGCTTTATTTAGTGCTTTATTTGTTTGTCATTGTACAAGCGTACAACGAAATGCAATTTTAGATAGTTTAGTTTAGTTTATTTATTTGTTTGAGCAGTTGTCCTGCTCAAAGGGAGTGGGCTGAAGCCAAAGGCATAAGCGCCCACCCCAAACATAAAAACAACATTACATTTAACATTTTCACTTCAAATTAATCTAATATTGTTTATTATGAAACAGACTGATTTATTGCTTGTGTTAGGTGAAAAATACATACGACCTTGCAACAATAATCGCATATTTAATCGCAATATTGAAGAAAAAAATTGCAATTAGATTTTTTCCAAAATCATTCAGCCCGAACGAATACACACTAATGGAATCATGAAGAAGAAGCTAACAGGCTAACAGGCAAAACTAACTGCGGGCTAGCTCCACTTAAACAGTATTTACAGCCAAGTTTGAGTGAAAACAATTATTTCCATTGTGTAATTGGATGTACAATATCCCTCTGCCCTTCGCCTTTTCTGTCAGCGTAGTATTTACTCTCACGGACAATTAATGAGTAAAAAAACACAACATGCTACGACACCTGCAGTGGTGCTTATGGCCTCTAGGGGCATGAGTTACTTAGTACTGCTTTAAAAGCACTACACGGCTAATCAGCTCTGTGCTAACTCATGGACATTAAATACAGAAGGTTAAATTGAAGATTTACCTAAAAGGTTATAAATTGGATAGTTATAAAAATCATTTTGCCATATTTTCAAGAATTGAGTGTTTTCTTTCTTGTAAAATATGCACACAATAGTCGGTAGTTAGCACAGAGCTGATTTGTATGCTAAAAATGAATGGGACATTTTATGTCTGGACTCAGGCACGCGTGGGTGAGTGGGACTGTTCTTCTTCTTCTTCTTCTTAGCTTCTGAAATGATCTGAGCATAGGGGGCGATAGGAGGTGTCCTCACACATTACATATGTGACCAGTCACAAGAATGAGGGACACAAGTCGATTTTGAGCATTTTGAGATTTTCACAGATTATTAAAGTGTGGTCTCCAAGCTTTCCAACGATGTGTAACTGTTGGATAAATATTGCTATTCTCTATATTTTGCTTGTCTTACACTCATAATCTGCTGACTGGAAAGATGTTACTAATGCTTCTGCTTTGAGTTACAGATTTTGGTTTATAAACAGAAACATTGAGCAGCCGTGTCCAAAACCGGGACTGTCTCAAGGACGAGAAAAATGAATACTGTGTAAAATACTGTGTGCTTGCAAATTGTTTTTACTGCTCTGGTATGCAACCCCCTTCCCTTAGACCAGAGCATACATTGTATACTAGGGATGTGAAAAACTAAATAAAAAACAAGGGTAGGCAACCAGAGAACTCAGAGCGGACACGGGAGGTTTGGCCCCAGCTTCGTTTGTAACTGAGTCTTAATCTCTGTCTGTCTCTCCTTGCAAGTAAAATGGTAATCTGTCTTGTCTCGCTTTCCTTTATTAATTATTGTGTTTTGTTGGTCCACCAGCCCCAACAGTAACACATGGAGATCTGATCATATTTGGAGGTGTAGCGGTGATTTGAAGTTAACAACTCCAAAAAGCCCAAAGGCTGAAAAAGCTCTCCAAAGTTTTGGGCCATTCTCACCTCTCTGCTGTTGGGAGTGACAATAGGGCTCATTTACACTCAATCCCTCAAAGCAGTAAAGCACAGGGAGGGAGCAAACAACAAACCATTGTTTACCAGTTTCATTATGTGTATCAGTCTTATTTTTGGTTTCATGTATTGATCTCACCTCACAGCAGAAGATTGTTATTGTTCTTTGTAATTTTTTAATGTCAATTGATAAACTGTCACTGGCTTGAGAATGTGTTGTGTAACACTGTAACTTTTATGTTAAAAAAGAATTTTAATATTAAAATCAAAAACTGTCATATATTGTATACAGTATGAGTATAAATCCAAGTATGAATCAGAATAGATTTTATTGCCATTGTCATTTTTTGCTAATGATAAATAATAAGCAATAAACTATGGAAAATAAAAAGAATATATCAATCAATAAAGCAAATCACTCAAACATTGCTTAGAGAGCGCTTTTCATACCAGAATAATAAGATAAGTTTACAATATAAAAACAAGAGAAGAGATCTTTGGGTATTTTAATGTTAAAATGAAACAAGATGGCGCCGCGGATGGTTGCCTTGGAGTTTACGTGCTCTCTATTGTTTGTTTTTGTGCGTTACTTGTGTGTCCGCGTGCTCTTACACTCGTGAAGAGCTACTGAACATCAGATCAATGACCCCCACGGACTTACTACCAGTTTTTTTAGCGTCAGCTGCGGATTTGGTCAATTTTTGACCAAAAGAGGAAAACGCCGCCGGAGGGGAAAGCGAGCGGGAGCTCTCGTGCGTCTAAGAAGGCGAGGAGCGCGCACACCTCTTTACCTGGCATCTTTCTCTCAAACGTCCGCTCACTTCACAACAAGATGGACGAGCTAGCGCTGCTGATGAGAAGAAACAGGGATTTCTCCACATCATGTGTTTTGTGCTTCACGGAGACGTGGCTCAGCGCGAAGGTCCCGGAGGCCGCTGTTCAACTGGAGGGCTTCCAGATGCTCCGCGCGGATCGGGACCCGGGGCTGTCCGGGAAGGCAAAAGACGGTGGAGTCTGTTTCTATATCAACAACAGCTGGTGCTCTGATGTGACTGTCATATCCCAACACTGCTCTCCTGCTCTGGAATACCTGATCATTAACTGTAAACCTTTTTATTCACTGCGGGAGATAGTCTCATTCATTCTGGTTGCGTGCTATTTACCGCAGAGGGCGGAAGTGCACGCAGCTCAGCGCACACTCGCGGAGCAGATTCTGACCGTAGAGCGGACTTTCCCGGAGTCTCTCGTCATTGTGCTCCTTAACTTTAACAAAGGGAACCTCAGCCAGGAATGACCCAAGTACAGTTTATTAAATACCCCACCAGAGAGGAGAACA
Organism: Neogobius melanostomus; assembly: GCA_007210695.1. NCBI lineage: Eukaryota > Metazoa > Chordata > Actinopteri > Gobiiformes > Gobiidae > Neogobius > Neogobius melanostomus. The sequence continues at coordinate 61,828 of VHKM01001109.1, read as the reverse complement.
CGCTGGATCACTGTTACACCACCATAGAAACGCATACTGTCCCCCGCGCTGCACTCGGAATTTCAGATCACGTGATGGTTCACTTAATCCCCTCATACAGACAAAGACTGAAACATGCTAAACCGGTAGTGAGCACATCAAAGAGGTACACCCCTGAAGCTGTGGAGGAGCTGCGCTCATGTATGGAGACTGCAGACTGGGAGGCATTTGGGGCTGCTTCCATCAACCTGGATGAATACACGGACATCGTGACCTCATATATCCAGTTCAATGAGGAGCGCATAGTACCAACGCGCACCAGGGTTTGTTATGAGAATGATAAGCCCTGGGTCACACCCAAACTCCGGCAGCTGTGTAAGGAGAAAGAGGCAGCTTTCAGAAATCGAGACCAAGACCAATACAGACAGGCAAAATACCACTTTAGGAGGGAAGTGGGAAATGCCAAATCTGTATATTCAGCCCGTCTCCAAGAGCAATTCTCCTCAAACGACCCGGGAGCAGTGTGGAGGGGGCTTAAGGCCATCATGAACTATAAGCCCAAGGCCCCCCGGGCTCTGAACGACCTGTCCCTCGCCCAGGGTCTGAATACACACTACTGCCGCCATGAGCGCCCATCAGCTCCTCACTCTCCAGAGAACCCAGCCACCTCTACGCCAGGATCCTGTTTGTGGACTTCAGCTCTGCCTTCAACACCATTCTCCCTGGACTGCTACGAGACAAGCTCTACCAGCTCAACGTGCCCAACTCCCTCTGCAGGTGGATCACTGACTTCCTGACGGACCGGAGACAACACGTGCGGCTGGGGAAGATCGTCTCGGACACTCGGACTACAAACACTGGAACTCCTCAGGGCTGTGTACTTTCCCCCTGGCTCTTCTCCCTGTACACAAACTGCTGCACCTCCAGTCACGAGTCTGTTAAACTGATCAAGTTTGCGGACGACACCACCCTCATCGGGCTCATCTCGGACGGTGATGAGTCCGCCTACAGGAGAGAGGTGGACCGGCTGGCGTCCTGGTGCAGCCACAACAACCTGGAGCTGAACGCCCAGAAGACAGTGGAGATGATCGTGGACTTCAGGAAAGACACAGCCCTACCGACCCCCCTCGCCCTGACAGACTCTCCCACCCCCATCTCCATCGTGGACTCCTTCACCATCACCCAGGACCTCAAATGGGAGCCGACCATCTGCTCCCTCATCAAGAAGGCCCAGCAGAGGATGTTCTTCCAGCGGCAGCTGAGGAAACTTAAGCTGCCAACCAAGATGCTGGTGCAGTTCTACACGGCCATCATCGAGTCCATCCTCACCTCCTCCATCACTGTGTGGTCCATCCTCACCTCCTCCATCACCGTGTGGTTCATCCTTACCTCCTCCATCACCGTGTGGTCCATCCTCACCTCCTCCATCACCGTGTGGTTCATCCTCACCTCCTCCATCACCGTGTGGTCCATCCTCACCTCCTCCATCACCGTGTGGTCCATCCTCACCTCCTCCATCACCGTGTGGTTCATCCTCACCTCCTCCATCACCGTGTGGTTCATCCTCACCTCCTCCATCACCGTGTGGTTCCCCGGCGCTACAGAACGGGACAAGCATCGACTGCAGCGCATTGTGCATGCTGCTGAGAAGGTGATTGGCTGTGCGCTCCCATCTCTCCAGGACCTGTTCACCTCCAGGACCCGGAGGCGTGTGGGTCGGATCACAGCTGACCCTTCTCACCCTGGACACGGACTATTCACCCCTCTCCCCTCAGGCAGGAGGCTACGGTCCATCCAGACCCATACCTCCCGCCACTTGAACAGTTTTTTCCCTCCGCCATCAGACTCATGAACAATAACAAGACCGATAACCCAGTTACAGACTCATGGATGTATCTGCACTGCACTGTGTGGTGTGTCCACACTTAGACCCACTGCTATCACTTATCACTAAATCACTTTATCACTTTATATGCCTACATCTGTTAATACAATCCCGCTGTTGTTCAATGTCAAATTGTTGTTGTCTATATGTCATATGTAACTTTATTTTATCTTATTTATTTAATATTTTTCACGCATGCCCTAATAGCCTTATAGTTTTAAAGTTTTTTATCTTATTTTTATCTTAACTGTGTTATATGTTCTATGTCGCACGTTTGCACCGAGAAAAATTCCTAGTTTGTGAACCTGTTCTCAAACCATGGCAATAAAACCGATTCTGATTCTTCTTCTAAAACCGATTCTGTTACCCACAAAGTATTACGTCATGCTGTATGAATACTTGTGCACTCCCCACTTTTCAAAAATAACAGAATCATGTATCATTTTGCTTTCACTTCACAGTTGTCTGTTACTTGTGTGTGAACTTTCAGTAAAAAAATTCAAAATAAAACTTATACACTCTCATACACGAGAGGAAAAGGCCAACATCGCGACGTCTCGCCGCGCGTGGTCGTATTGTGTTTGTTTCACTGCACATTTTATGCCCAGTAAGTGTATCTGGGCATAAAACCGAAAATATGAAGCGGATCTCTCTCAAATAAGAAGTGGCTGAAAGCTAGGGATGCGCTGACTACATTTATGGAGTAGTTTGAGTTTGTAGAGATCTTGATTTTGTGTAAATAGCAGGTTAATTCCTCGTGACTATGTGGCAATACCAGTTTTATTAACTGTATTTGTAAATAATCGTATTAAATATAAGCTTTTTAAATATTGAAACGGTCAGCAGATGGCGCCACCACTCAAAATAAGTATAAAAGCCCACCCTCGTTCACACGCACTTCCTCTGTCTCCTCACTGGCGTCTTCCGGCCTGGTTGGGCTGAGATTGGATGGGCTGAGTTGTGTGTGCTGTTTCATGGGTCCAGGTAGCTCTTTGTTCGTTCGTTCAGTCTTAATATTGGTGTAGCTGCTAACACAGGTCTAATTTTAGCGTCGCGGGTGGTTGAGAGCTTCAACGCGCACCACTCCATGGCGTCCATTGCTTCTTCTCGGTGCATGGTGGCTCGGGGTCTGCTGGGGCCCTCCTGTGACGGAACTCGGGGGCTATCGAAGCACCGAGCCGGCCGAGAAGGGCTAGATGTGGGCGTGCGACGGTAGGATCGGCCTTGCCTGGTGGTTAGCCATTATTTTGTAACTGCTCCTCAGCTAACTTCTTTATTTACGTTCAGGTGGATCTAACTGCTGCTGTCTTGTTTCTTCTGTCTTGCTTTCTCCTTGTTTTGTCTTTATTTTGTTTTGTATAAACTGAAAAGCTAATGGAAAAACAACGTGAACTGTGAACCAACTGAAAGCTATGTTAACGCTGTGAAATGAAACGAAACGTGTGTCAACTTAAGTACAAAGAGAAACCTACGTGAAACATAGAAATAAACTAAACTGATGTACAAGGAACATGCTGCCTCTGTCCTTATGGGTCGAACCTGTGTGCCTTAAAGCACATTTTTTCCAGTTTACACTGGATGGCGTTGTCAGGCTTTTATTTACTTTATTTTATATACCACTCGTCATGGCACAACTACATGACTGTCTCCCATGCTAACACCGGCAATGTCCGGCATGTTAGCTAACAGCACAGCACACATTGGCACGGCCACCAGCAATGCGATAAAAAAACAAACTTTCACTCACCCGTCTGAAGTAACCTTTGCCTTTTGCTGAGAAAAACTCGTCGTAAATCCATTTTAAAGCGCAAGTAGTGCCGGCCTCTGATATTATAGTAAATCCATGTCTGAGTCTGAGAGCCACACAGGGGAAACTTAAAGGGGGGGTATTATGCTTTTTTCAATCACATAGCACCAGTCTATAGCATACTACAATGATGACGTAACCTTCTGTTGGTCTGTATATGCAGTAAATTAAAATAACTGCCTTGAATAAAATTGCTCTCTCAAAATGGCTGTACTGAACGTCTTGAAATAGGCCTCTGTCTCTTTAAGAAGCTTTCCGACACGCCCCCTTCAGCACACTGCTGTGGCATCTAAACAACACTACTGTGCGGGGAGGGGGCTCTGCTGAGCTGAGGAGCAGTGGTTGGTGGCTTGGCTGGTGACGAAAGGTCCAGAGGCGTCTCCAGGAGGTGGGGGCGTTCCTAGGAGGACTGAGGCATAGCTACACCTAAAATGGCTGCCGTCTAAGTTTTTACTGATTACTCAAAAATATGTGAATGAGCCAAGGCAACACTCCAGGCATGTGTTTAATGAGGGAATGACATAATAACATGATATAAAGCTTGAAAAAGTCCATTTTACATAATACCCCCCCTTTAAGAGTCATGAAGCCACACACGCACACGCCCCCACCGCGTGCGCTATTTCTCTGACAAAACAAGACTTTTTCAACCTGAAAACTGATCGACAATAGGCGTATGTATAAACCAGCCTTTTTTGCGTGGCATTTGTTTGCTAAAGAATGTGTCAACAACACAAACCAAAGCAGCTGTGCCTCTCCTCCTCCGCGGTGTTTACCCAGTATGTAAATAAACAGACAAATACTGGTAGTTTAAACATGGAGAGGCTACTTCGTGACTTCAACTGAACGATTCTGCCAAAAAGTGAAAATCACCAATTTCCCCCAAAAAACTTTGTTTGCGTTTTTCTCGAGACACGGGCTGCCGACTTGTGTCCCTGGTTCCCACGGCCACACCATGCACAGGGCGTCACAGAGACAAGTACTCACTCCCAGAACTCCAACACAGATGACCTGGTCCCGTTTCCAAGGGCCAAGCTCAGGTTGAGAGCTGAGGTCCTGTTCATAGAGGTTAGCTCCACACACCTGTCTGTTCACACAAGTACACGGTCAGTGCATTGCAGAGGTTGCATTCCCCCAAAATTGTTGATTCTTTTAAAAAGCAGCTGAAGACATGGCTGTGCAGACACTATGGGCTATGATTGTTTCAATCATACTTCAGATCACATCACAGCACGGAGTCAGATCTGCTTAAGGTACAACAATGACACTTTGCTGTCTTTGGATACAAAGCAACCAGTGCTTTTGATGATGCTGGACCTGACTGCGGCGTTCGACACCGTGGACCACTCAGTTTTATCTTCTGTGAAGCACTTTGGTCTTCCTGGTGTTGTAAAGTGCTTTATAAATAAACTTTGATTGATTGATTGTTTGTCATTTCATTTCATTATGTTTATTTGAGCAATTTGTGTGAAAATGAATAAACAGTTGAATGAGTGATGGTGAGTATGGGCTCTGACCGGTGTTCCAGGGGTTGCTGCAGGTGGCCCAGGGCAGTAGGGCTCTGAAGCAGTAGACCAGATACAGTAGCGCCCAGGCCAGGATGATGATGTAAAATCGGGAGTACATTTGGATTACCAGGATAGAGTACCCAGTTCCTGAGACACAAGCCACACGGGCAAACTCTCAAACAACACACACAAAGATCAATACACTTACACAGAGGCATCATGTTTATGGGATTTCTTAGGTTTTTTCATGTTACTGGAATGCTGCATTAAGGTTCCACACGGTTCACACATTACACAATGCCGCCCTCCATGAAAAACATTTGGACTCCTGAGCTACTCACCACGTTTGTCGACAAACTCTTGGCAAAGGCCAATATGTCCATGTTTAGCTCACTGTCGGCTGTTTAGATGCTTTTTAAGGATGCTACGTGTTGATGACTCTTAATGTGAACCGTTACTTTAGTTTGTCAGAAAAAATACAGACATAAAGCCCAGACATATTTATTATGCTATTATATACAGTATGTATTCACTGGTATCCAGCTGAGGTTTGGATGAGGGCCTCTTGTGAATTGGCGCCTTCATTCAGTATCGACAAATAGGGACTTTTCCAGAGGAGTAGTGCAGTAACTTAACTACAGTATTTACTTTGGAAAGTTGTGCTAGCCAACACTGTTAACTTTAGCATCAAGACACCCACATTTCTCTGCCGGTGAACTACTTACATCCGACGTACAGTTTTTAACAGCGGGTTAAATAGCCACATGCCTTTTTATAGATTTATAACGGAAAGTGTTTGTATTTCAGTGTCTGAATTAGTGCATGCCTTCCTTTGTGAGCTGAATGCAGGTTTTAAAATATGGAACCGTATTTGATTATGTGCATGCTGCTAAATTCATGGTGAGCCTAGCTTTTAAATGTGTGGCTATGTCTTTTGTATTTGTGTGCATGTTTACATATGTGCTGCACATACTCACCCTGGACAGTGGACACAGGCGGGTCCAGCATGTCACCGCCCCTGCTGACTGTACTGACCAATCGCAGTCTCCAACAAGAAGATGGGCATCCCTAACAGCACGGCGAACAGGCAGTAGGGGATCAGGAACGCCCCTGTACACAAAGGCCCAGGTTAACTCATGGGCATGGATTAAGAACTAGGGCTCAGTCCAAAATCGTCAGATTGGTCAGAGGTCTAAGCCAAAACCAGGCGTGCTTCACTATATGCCATGATGAGAAGTGTCTGAATATTCCTGTTAGTGAGGAAGGGAAAGGAGCCTGTGCTTCCTCTCATTGCTCCTTTAGCATAGGGACCTCTGGAGATTCCTCATCAGCGGTAAAGAGCTATGGGATGTCCCACAAGCAACTGCACTTCCCCAGAGTGTTCCCGGATATTGCCAATCTCTGCACTACTGTAGTTGCAAGACAGCCACACATTGAATTCAAGAAAATGATCTGCACGCTGCTTCATTTGTAGATGAGTATTTCAGGAACACTTTTGGACTGATGTCACAGATTCGGGAACAGGCCAAAACAGTTGCCGGAACACTCTCATTAAACACCATTATACCATCTCAAACAGAATCCCCACAACACACACGCACACACACATCCTTGTAATTCTACCTTAGTGAGGACACTCATAGACAGACCCTAACCTTGAATCCTAAGCCCCAACCCTAACCCTAATTTAAACCAAATTCTAACCCTAAAACCACATCTTGACCCTCAAACAAATAAGTGAGGACCACCCAAAATGTCCTCACTTTCCAAAAATGTCCTCACTCTGTTGGTTAAAAACTCAAACTGGTCCTCACAATGTCGCAATTACAAGAACACACACACTCACACGCACAAAAAGCGGGGTGAAGAGAACGGGTACCTCATTCAAATTAAACTCACTCTTGAAACCACACCAAAATATTTGTATAGTTTAATGAATTGAGTTTAGATGTAATAGTTTTATAATTGGTGCCCCGTCCCCCAGACCCTGAGTTTCCCTGCTCCGGCCCTGGAGCCTCAGCACACTTCAGCTCAGACTAGTGCTGGGCGATATGACGATACATATCGTGGGGACGATAGAAAAGTGCCTATCGTGCCATTTCTCTTCTATCGTTTCTATCGTTTCTAACCTAATTTAATCAATTATTAAAGCAAATATTTCATTAAATAGGCCACAAGAATGTATTAGTGTTGTCTTGTCACTATGCATCCTCTAAGTTTATATTAAGTGATTATAAACAAGAATAAAAAGAACTTTTTCGCAAAGAAACTCTGCCTTGTGGTTTTGCGACACCACCCTGCTTTACGATATCTCTGTCCGCCGCCACACCTGCTGTAGCAACGGCGACATCTAATGGACGTACACGCGGGGCTCTCTCTCCCTGTTAAACACCGCGTGGTTTCACTCTGCTTTACGCACGGCAACTAAACAGCTTTTTAGTGATGGATCTCACATCGGAGCTGAGTGAGAGCGCGTGGATCTGGATTAAACACACGAGAGAGAAGAGAGGAGAGGCGTGGTGCAGGAGGTAAGAGACGGATCAGGCAGCGCGTAGAGCAGCTAAAGACGTACAATACAAACTGCTCGCCCACTGTTTCTTAAACATTACATTCAAGTTGAGAAAATGGCGGTAATAAGCTCCAATTTACATTTGTGTTAGTGTAATATGAGCCTTGATATTGAGGAGCAGATGATGCTCTGAGTAAGTCGTTCTCTACGCACGAGTTTACACATTTCTGTTGTTAAATTCGTGTTGACTCTGGTCAGATCATGTTTAACCCATTTATCCTGCAGTCTCACATTTTTCCTGACATTGACAATATATGCTATATAAATTATCCATAGCAAAACCACTGCTTCAAAATAGTTGAAAAAAAGTAAGCAATGATATTTTTGTCAAACTTTCAAAGAATAACTGAAAACTGACTTTATTGTGGTATATCGTGATATGTATCGTTATCGTGATATAAAATAATCCATATCGTGATATAAGCTTTTTCCATATCGCCCAGCACTAGCTCAGACGTGTCTTCCCTCTCTGCACCTTCCCTTCACCAGGCCCCAGGAAACACTAGGGATGTAAAGGTTTGGTCAGGATCTGAACTTAAGACTGCTAGCGAATTTCTCATTAAATAGAGGCAGGTTTTTGTCAGATGCATTAATCCCATTCAATGGCATATATCAATCTGGTGCCCCTCAAAGACTTGATGCTCGACGCACAGTGCGTCATGAGCTTATTGGATTGATAACATTGGCATATTTCAAAGTGACAATGCCAGGATTCATCGTCAGGGCGGCTCTGCCCCACACAGCACCGTAGTAACAGATTACCACTGTCTGTCAGGTCGAACATGATTAATATTGTACCGGCAATTCAGGATTCTCTGATGACTCAAATCATTTTTATTAGGGTTTTATGTTAATGTCTTAACGTTGTCAATGAATAGAGCTGCTTGTGATGATAGACAATCTGATCGCCGTAAATGGTTCAAAGCTGTCAGAGGGGGAACAAAGAGGGGAAAATATACTCTCACCTTAAGGGCGCATTGTGCAACTTTTTATGTTAAAAGAAAGTTTATATTGCCGAGTATTTGACCTTTCAGTGACCCAGCGGCTGTATTAGCTTCATATAGTGAAAGAGTGGCTCAGGAGCAGGATACATGATTCTCACACATCACTACCAGATGTTGGTTAAAGGTTAATGGAGAAAGAACATCTTGTGACATGACAAAAGCTTATTGAAACAACGCCACAGTGAACACTGTGTGTTATCAAAGACAGTGTCTGAACAAATGCAGCCTGTGACCGTGTGTTGGTGGGATGTGACTTTAGTTTTATTGGAGGCAGGCAGTGTATAATTAACCTTAAGAATGTGCCGAATGTGTTGTCTGGGAGGAACAGGTCCGCCTGCATTTCTTCCTGTCAATTCTCCGATCTGTGTTCGGGGTAACGTATTACAAAAGTAATGAGTTACAAACATGTTACACAAAATAGGTGAATATATTAGTCATTACATTTCAAATAACGTGAGCTACAAGTGCATTTAAATGTGTGAACAACAAAATGAAAAACTCCCCTCAAATAAAATGCAGCATACCAGATCAAGTTGGACACTGGTGTATAAGATCTGCAGTCTGTAGTTAATGTCCTCAATACAAAACACAAGAGAATGGGGGAAAACGAAGGAATCGTTTATATTTTGCTAAAAGTAACTCAAAGTAGTGTAACTCAGTTGCATTTTTGAAACAGTAACATGTAATACAAACATATTACTTTTGAAAGCTGTAATCACTAATATAGAATAATACAATTTTAAAGGGATAGTTCAGGATTTTTGACATTGGGCCTCATTTCCTAGTTATCCAGAGTGTTGTTGATGTCTGGAGATATTTTTTTCTTAAATTCATGCAGTTCTTGTATTTGAAGAGCTTAGTGGCGCTAGGCTAATGCTAGGCTAAAGCATGTCTATGGTATCAGTTAGCCTGCATTAAAAACAGTCTGACCCACTCCACAGTGCACCTGAGGTAAATCACTTATAACACCAGACTAACCATATAAATGTCTGTGTTAATAGAATCATTTTTGAAATATAATTGACCTTGTATTACACATGAATTACCGCATTTTGAGGGACTATTTTCTCGCAGATCACTCCACCGCTGCGTTAGCTTACAGCCACGAAGCTGATGCTGCTCAAATATAAGTTATTTTAAATGTAAAATGGTTAAAATGATTCTATTAACACAGACATGTATATGGTTAGTCTGGTGTTGTAAGTGATTTACCTCAGGTGCACTGTGGAGTGTGTCAGACTGTTTTTAATGCAGGTTAACTGATACCATAGAACTGCGCTAGCCTAGCATTAGCCTAGCCTAAGCTCTTCAAATATAAGAACTGCATGAATTTAAGAAAAAAATATCTCCAGACATCAACAACACTGGATAAGTAGGAAATGAGGCCCAATGTCAAAAATCCTGAAATATCCCTTTAAGTAACTTGCCCAACACAGTCTGCGATCGACACCAGTGGCATGATCCAGGTAAAGCCTGAGACACTTTATGGAATAAACTCTCAGCTCATAGAAGCAGATACAGTCCCTACATTTAAGACTAGGCTCAAAACGTTTGCTTATGATCAGGTCAGTTAGGTAAAGCTCTAACCCACAGCCTGAAGTAAAGCTGCCTTAGAAGAAACACTACTGTGGGAAGTACGGTAGTACAGTGGTTAGCGCTCGTGCAGGGTTCGATTCCCACCAAGGCCGGGGCCTTTCTGTGTGGAGTTTGCATGTTCTCCCCGTGTCTGCGTAGGTTTCCTCCGGGTACTCCGGATTCCCCTACCACTAAAAACATGTACAATAGGCTAGGTTAAATGAGAGTGTTTGAGAGTGTGCATGGGGGACGACGGATGGAAATTAGCCCAGGCTACAATCCGGTGTGGCTTGTTCATTAACTTGCACTGTCCCTACCAAATAAACCAATAAACAAACTGAGCACTATCCTCTTATTCTCACTGCAGACTTTGTCTTATTATGATACAATATATATTTTTATCTGTAGTCTGTTCATTACTTAGCTGATTAATGTCATTTTAGTATCTTTAACAAGTTTGGCTATTTGTTATGTTTCTATAATTAATTTAATTCATGACTGACATGAATATAAAGTAAGGGGAAATTGAGCCTAAAGGTTTTCCAAAACTCATTTGTATTATCTATAGTTTACCCATCTCTGCTCTGGGCTCACATATTATCCAGACCATATAATCACTTTTGATCAGGTGGATATTTGCTTTGGGGACTCTTCGTCTTGGACAATTTACGTTATATTTTAACACTGGAAATAAAGGTGCGTTCAAACGTGTGTCCATGCCACATCCGCCTCTAGTTGGACGCCAAACATTGCCGCTTCACACTCGCGAGAAACGCCCGTTTGCTGCGCGTGAAGTTTTGCAGCGTCATAATTAGGAGGCGTGTCATACAACTCAGCTGAGCGCAAACCGCCATGATCAACTTGTCCTCCATGCTGCAGGTCAGGGGCGCAACTACCCTCCTCCCACACACACACACATGGCTCTTTGATGGTTGTTGTTTTTTTAAAGAAAGTGAATACCCTGTGAATTGACTTTATTTTAACGAAAATGTCACTATTTCACACAATATAACATCGATATTTCCCTCTATGGAGTTTGTTATCACAAAAAACAATCACACGGCCCGATTAAGCTTCTGTTGCTTCATTCACGTAACTTTTCCTCTCCCCTCTTGCACGAGGGAGCAAGTGACAGCCGGATCGTTCGCGACCGACACATCACTTTCGGCGCTCCTATGAAAGGCATATATTGTGTATGCCCTTTTTGCGCCACTGCTGCAGGTAACAGGTGACGCTTGTGCTCACTATTTGAGCCCAGTCCCTGATTGGTTAACAAGGCGTAAATGAACGCACGTGTAGATTGTGATTACTTGAGTGCATGAAGCAGTGGGCGGGGCATCCCTGCTCTGTACCGCGCTGTTCTCACTGGCTTTGACGCACGTTATCCTCATCGCTCGCATTTGCAACGCTTCATACGCACTGCAGACGGGTATTTTTGTCATTACTCTGGTGCAAACACTCTGCACACCGTGACCTTGCTTAGCGCCTTGAGCATCGCAGCATAGCCACAACACGGCCCACATAGATAACCGCGGGGTCAGCGAGGCCGGACTGTCTGTCGGGTCCCACAGATTTGCATATTGGACTGCAAAGCACACAATTAATATTGTCCCATCCATTCAGGATTCTCAGATGACTCGTATCATTTTTATTAAGGCCTTTATTGTCTGGAGATGGGTGGGCCGGTTCAAATAATAAAACTCCCAGGCAGAAATACGTGACCAGTCACAGGAATGGGGGACACAAGTCGATTTTGGGCATTTTGAGATTTTCACAGATTATTAAAGTGTAGTCTCCAAGCTTTCCAACGATGTGTAACACATGGAAATCTGATCATATTTGGAGGTGTAGCGGTGATTTGAAGTTAACAACTCCAAAAAGCCCAAAGGCCTGAAAAACCTCTCCAAAGTTTTGGGCCGTTCTCACCTCTCTGCTGTTGGGAGTGACAATAGGGCTCATTTACATCTCATTGGGATAAGCCACACCCCCTGTCAAACTCCCCCTCAAAGCAGTAAAGCACAGGGAGGGAGCAAAAAGGTTATTGCTTCCACAACAAACCATTTGTGACATGGCGCCTGTTGTGCTCCCTCCTGCCTGTTGGCGGCGCCCTGTATATAAATGGCCCATCAATTAGCTTCCTGTTCCCTGACCTCAAGCACTTCCTGCTTTGGTGCACCACCACTCCCATCTCAGTGCCCCTGTAGAGCGCATTAGATGCTGGCTCCCGTTACCTTCATGCCCTCACAGCTAGTATGTGTGAAGCTGTAGTGTTAAGTTCCACAGTGATACTGTGGAACTTGAGTGCCCGGTTTTTCTCGGCCGGACCCGCCCTTTCAGGCCTCCGGTCACTCAAAAGCGTTAAGCTCTGGACCACCGAGGCAGGTCATTTGATAGTTCCCAGCTACTTGGAGCCCAGAGACACTGCGAACCAACTGTTGCTCTGATGTTTGGACTCTGTGTAACCCTGAGCAATGCTCTGTTATAGCTGTTTAATTATGTTTACATCTGTTTAATTTGGACCTGTTTGGTTACTGGATGATCCCGGACTGCTTTATTGTTTCTGAACTCAATTCTGTGAACTAAAAGAAAGCTGGTGGGTTAACCAAAATAATGCTTAACTTGGACTCAACTGGTGAAACCTGGACCCTACAACGAAATGAATTGGTGACAAACTGTTTTACCAAACAAATGTAAAATAAAATTAACTTTATTATATTTTCAAAACGGAACAAGTGTCTGTCCTCAATTTAAACGAACCTGTGTGACCTTACTGGTAGTTCTGTCCATTTTCCGGGCTGACCACCCGGTGGCGTTGTCGCAGTCACATTGGTAGTTTTACATGGCTAAAGCTACCTAGCTCTACACCACCCTGTCACACATTGTTTACCAGTTTCATTATGTGTATCAGTCTTATTTTTGGTTTCATGTATTGATCTCACCTCACAGCAGAACGTTGTTATTGTTCTTTGTAATTTTTTAATATCAATTGATAAACTGTCACTGGCTTGAGAATGTGTTGTGTATCTGTAAGTTTTATGTTAAAAATTATTTTAATGTTCAAATCAAAAACTGTGACATATTATATACAGTATGAGTATAAATCCAAGTATGAATCAGAATCAGAATAGATTTTATTGCCATTGTCGTTTTTTGCTAATGATAAATAATAAGCAATAAACTATGGAAAATAAAAAGAATATATCAATCAATAAAGCAAATCACTCAAACATTGCTTAGAGAGCGCTTTTCATACCAGAATGATAAGATAAGTTTACAATATAAAAACAAGAGAAGAGATCTTTGGGTATTTTAATGTTATTGCAGTGCTCTGATTCATGAAACCTCACACAGTAGACTGTTTCTACACATCATCCCCCAAAAAATCAGTCTCTAGATGTGCAAACCTTGTAGTCATACTCCACAAGATTTGCTGCTGTTATTGCAGCAAAAGGGGGTTCCACAAAGTATTAAGTCATGCTGTATGAATACTTGTGCACTCCCCACTTTTCAAAAATAACAGAAGCATGTATCATTTTGCTTTCACTTCACAGTTGTCTGTTACTTGTGTGTGAACTTTCAGTAAAAAATTCAAAATAAAATCTTTATGTTTATGGTTGTAAACATGACAATGTACAGTGAAAATGCTCTGTGTCAGCTCCAGCCTCAGGCTGAGAGAGAGTTACAGACTCCGGACATAACTGAAGTTATAACTTTAGTCCTGTTTTATTTTGACATGTGTGTTCTGTCCTTGTGATTTTGTTTTACTTCATTGTGTTAATTGCCTGCCCCGCCCTGATGTGGTTCACCTGTGCCCCGTTTCCTCATGTATTTATACCCCTGTGTTTCCCTTGTTCTTGGATGTGTCAATGGCTGTTTCCCAATTGCGAGGATCCATCCTCCGTTTGTCCACTTCGTTGACGTCCTCGGTGGTGGCTCCTCCCAAACGGAGGCGAGTGTCCTCTCACCGCGCATTGAGCTCAATTGGAACGGCCTCCGGAGCGAGCGGCTGCGTCATGTCACGTGTCAAATCATATAATAAAATGTCAATCTATGCTTACAACAACTACTGTTTTATGAATAAAAGCTGTTTATAAACTGGCTTTGGTTGGATGTCTTACTGTTTGAACATTTTGCCCTGAATAAAATAACAAAACTTCTGCAAGGATTTGTAAGAAATTCAATTAAATATCAAATATATTTAGCAGGTCCAGTTTATCACTCATAGCTACATTGCAGACTTACGTTAACAACCATAGGCCTGATTTATCAATAAAGAAGCCTATTTATTAGGCCTTTCATTAACTTTATATAAACTTCTTTTTTTTACATCTTTACTTGCTTACAACACTTCTGCTAATGATTTTATTATTACAATTATTTTTTTGCACAAATGTGGAACAAAACGTCAAACTAATAAAGTTTTGCGAGAAATGGGTAATTTCAGCTCTCTGAGGCAGCGGAGGATCCACCGGTGCATCCTTCATAAATGAGCCAAACGGAGGAGTCGAGCTGCGAGGAGGCGAGTGGTCTGAGTGAATTGGAACACCACTTGGCGGCGCTGTGATGACGTGAATTACGTCCGAAGTGGTCGAGACGCCGAGGATCCTCGCAATTGGGAAACAGCCATTGTCTACGTCAGCACCGGTTTGTTTGAGTTTTGTCATCTCTGGATTTTGTTATTTATTAACGGTCACCAGTTTTGCAGTCCTGCATCTTGAGTTTTATTTTCTTCACTACACCTCCACCATGACACTGTAGTGTTTTGTACATTGACAATGTCATAAATATCTGTGTCTCATCCAATCAGAAGCAGAATTAGCACTAAGAGCCTCCAACAAACATTTACTTTAAATTTACTCCACCAACATGTCCTCACGCGATGCCACTTTAGCGTTGTGTGATAAAAATAAAACAATTTCATACACGATTCACAGCCAACCGAATAATTGGTTATATTAATCGATTACTAAATAATCGTGAGTTGCAGCCCTAAGTAAAAGTAGTAATAGTGACAAAGCAGCTCACCTCCTCCGTTCTTGTAGCACAGATAGGGGAACCTCCACATGTTCCCCAGGCCCACCACGTTCCCGGCTAATGCCAGGAGGTACTCCCGCTTACGGCCCCACTGCTCTCTCTTCCACTGCCCCCGCACTACCCCCTCCATGCCCCGTCCCGTGTCTCCTGTCATGTCATGAAAGCCAGTCGTCTCCTTGGCTTTCTTTGCATTTCACTCCAATGGCGCCTCTTCGAGGCTTGTGTCCTCCTCCTCCTCTGCAGGTGTCCCAGGGCCGTGGGGGTAGTAGTAGTAGTAGTTTTATTTAGATTGGATTTGGTAGTGGGAGGGGTATGAGCAGGGCCCAATAATTCCACTTATGTGAATGCCCTGACCCTCCCACACCCCTCATCTCAAAACTCTTCTCACTGTAAACACTGATCAGGATGTGCACAGTTCTAACATAAAGGAGAGTTTACTGAGAGGAGCATTTTAACATCATTACAGTCAGGAAAGAAGACAGACTCCTCCATTCTAATGCTTCAGACCATACGCACAACTTCAGGTGAAACATGGACAACACAGACTTTAATTTAAAGGATGTGTATCATGCTATTTTAGCCATTCCAAAGTAAAGTATAGGCATATATATGATATATTGTACCTCTATCACTATGGAGTACTCAGTTTTGAGAGAAATATAAGTATTTTCTGGGGGTATTTTCCCTACCCGGAAGACAAGACGCTTCAATTCAGTTAACTCCGCCCCTCTCTCCGCTCATTCCACATTTGCAGTATTATAAATATAAATATCGCTGCAAAAAGTGAAGTTACTTCACATAATGCAGTTATAAGGAGTTGACATGTGCAACACAGTTTCATAAATGGCTAACACACACGCTAACACACACGCTAACACACAGCTAACATGCGTTTTGATTGACTCACCGCTCAGCCTGGCCTCCCCATCGGGTTATAAGATCGCGTTGGTTATAAAAGTTAATCCACTTTGATTCTGGCCAAGGTTCACCAAGCATCCATCAGGTTGGTTGATAAAGTCGCTGAATCCCAGAAAGAAATTCCAACTTCTGGCGAGTGCACTCTTCTTTAGGAAGGTTGAATAGTCCTGTTCCTCTCGTAGCCAAACGCGCATCCGTGACATTATCGTTGGGTAAGAAAAAAGAACAGGCGTGTCCAGAGTAGGTTAGAAAGAGCTCAGTCTTCAAAAACAACACTTCTGCTCGGATCCATGGCTCCTCCAGCCGTGGGTGCATTTGTTTAGCCTCATGGGACAGCACAGACGCGTCGGAGAGTTCCTTTTTTTATTTTTTTTATTTCTCTCTTACAACAAAAATGAAAAAGCTGTTTTATAAATAAAAATCAGGCCGTAAGGCATTACATTACAGACGTAGAGCACTTCCGTTCCGCTGTGACGACACAACTGAACAGCTCAGTGGTTTACCAGGAGAGGGCGGAGCAGCTGCTCAGAGAGCAGGATTCAGGAGGATTACTTAGAAGTGCGTGAATGAAGCCAAAAACCGCTCTGGGAGTGTTTTTGATAAGGAAATAGCAAAACAACATGGCTAAAAACTCGATTTTGCATGATATAGCTCCTTTAATGGTTTCATCATTAGCAGCAGTTATAGATGTGAGAAAAACCATTGTGTTTTTTTTAGGTGCATCGTCACAGTGAAAGGATTCTGAATGATGCAGCGTTGTAATCTGGATTTAATAATTATCTCGCCTTTTACATGGACATTTCTGGCGATTGAAGTCGCTTTGGTATTCCAGGTTAAAGCTATTTTTTTATACAGTTATATACTGATTACAAAACATGGTGGTCAGATAATAAGACATGTTTTATAACCTGCAGTAGCTCACAGGCTGCAGCAGCGTGTCAGCAGCAGCTTCTGTGTGTCTGAGCGCAGAGACACTTACCAGTGCTGCAGGTAAACTTGGAGGAACCAGCATGTCCAGCTGAATCAGAAGAACCAGTGTGTGCAGAGTTACATCCACCATGAAGAGAATGAAGTCCGCCCGTGAGTCAGTTCAGCGTTAGCCCAAAGACGAGGACGCGCGTCACAAAGTCCTCGCCGTAATCTTCTTCCCGTGTCCAGGTCCAGATTAAATCTTATTTCCAGGGTTAAAATATAATGTAAATTGTCCAAGACGAAGAGTCCCCAAAGCAAATATCCACGATGCTGCCTCTGAGCAAGTGTCTGATTTGAAAGTGAAAGTTTTGATCTCGATTATATGTGAGCACAGAGCCGATCACGGATGGGTAAACCATTCATCCATTCATTCATTTTCTTCCACTTGTCCGTTGCCGGGTCGTGGGGGCTGCTGTTGGAGCTGCACCAGCCCCTATGGCTCCTCCTGCAGGTGGTGGGTCCACAGAAGGACGGCCTCATGGTTCTAACCGGGCCTGTTGGTCTCTCATAAGGGGCTTCTGAACCGACAACAGAGCTCCAGGATCATTAGGGCACTCAAACCCCTCCACCACGTTAAGGTGGCGGTTCAAGGAGGGATAGGTAACCTATAGCTAAATGAGTTTTGGAAAACCTTTAGGCTACAGCTCAAATTCCACTTACTTTATATTCATTTGTCATAAATCAAATCAATTATAGAAACGTAATATAGAGCCAAACTTGTTAAAGATACTAAAATGACATTTACCAATTCATTAAAACAACTTGAGTATAAAAATGTACTGACAAACATTTATTTTTAAATGAAGTGAAAAACAATTTACTGCTTCATCCGTGAGTTCTGCTCCTTTTAATAAGAAGTCACATTTTGAACAGCTCTTATAACATTCTGCTCCTTTAGACCCGTGCGATGTTAAAACAAACATTTCATTGTGTAATATTTATTTGGTCAGACATATGAGACTTGTGCATTTAATCCATTCATCCATTTTCTTCCGCTTTATCCGGGGCCGGGTCGCGGAGGCAGCAGTCTCAGCAGAGATGCCCAGACTTCCCGATCCACGCACACCTCCTCCAGCTGTTCTGGGGGGACCCCGAGGCCACACCAGGCCAGCTCGGAGACATAGTCCCACCAGCGTGTCCTGGGCCTTCCACGAGGCCTCCTCCCAATAGGACATGCCTGGAGCACCTCCCGAGGGAGGCGACCAGGAGGCATCCGGAACAGATGCCCTAGCCACCTCAGCTAGCTCCTTTTGACGTGAAGGAGCAGCGACTCTACTCTGAACTCCTCCCGGGTAACTGAGCTCCTCACCCGATCTCGGAGGGTGCGCCCAGCCACCCTGCGAAGGAAACTCATTTCAGCCGCTTGTATCCGCGATCTTGTCCTTTCGGTCATTACCCAGATCTCATGACCATAGGTGAGGGTGGGAACTGATGTTCCGCTATGGTCACTCCTCTCCCTCGTGGTTCAATACAGTGAGACTGATACGCGAAGGGAAAGAGGGATGTACCTGATGATTAAAGTTGATCCATTTTGCCTCGTCAGAGCAGTAATCCAAATGTCCTCATGCAGCGCATATTCATTCTTACTTCAGCAAAAAGAGGCGTCAAAGTGAGAGTAGTTCAGCCCGAGGTCGGCCACATTCACACCACACCTGCTCCAAACCACAGAGCGGCTCAGGCCGCTGTTTAGATGAGTTGGATTCACACTGACCCAAAAGTGCCGTTCTCGGGCCGAAAGTCCCTTCAGGTCGACCTAACTAGAGCCTGTGTGAAAACGGCCTACAGGTTGTTAGGAGACAGCATCTTGTAGGCCTGGGGCAGAGAAAGCCCATGGAAACAGGATGTACAATTGCCATCTGCGCTCAGTTTTAGTTGACATTATACAGAGAAAAATGAGTATGAATTTGTATCACTTCAGTGTGTCCCTTCGCAAGAGCCCCTTCGCCAGCTCTGATGGCGCTCCTGCACAACAACAACAAACAACAACGAAACCTTTTTTTTTTTTTTTAAACAGCCCACTTTTTGAATGACCTACCCTTTAATTGTTTGTAAACATTCCGGGCTTAGCTGGAGGCAGGAAGTTAGATTCCTATCTATTTCCATTGTAGCTGTTGTCATAGTAACGATAAACAAATGTCTAACTGTTGTTGGAAATATCAGATAAACCTTATTTTATCGTCTCAAATGTCATTCCTCTTGTTCTTGAGCCACAGCAGGACCACATTTTTCAGTTGTAGTTTTACACTTAAAATCGCTAGTTTTAGTTTAATCTTATTTCTCTTGATCACTTCCTGCCTCCAGATGATGTCACTGATGATGTCAGCAGTTAAAGGGTCTATAGGGATCTCCCAGTCACATGACCCATGTGTCAGCCATTTTGACGGAATGCGTCCGTTGACTCTGCAGCTATGGACCTATTATTAGCGCATTAGCGGTCGTCAGCTAACTCTTCACGTCATGTCATCGCACTTATTAGCATCAGAAAAAGATATACAGGAGGAAGATCAAGGAATTAGGAATCGTGGATCCATATGAAGCACCACAAGTTCTTTTTACGGACATTAAATGTGTAGAAATACTTCCTGACACTGAGTTCGGTGACATTTACTACCTGATTCACTTCCCATCACGTTACACCGGAGCTTCATTAAAAGCATACAAAAGCTTAGCAGGCTATCGGTACCACGAGTCCGGATGGGTCAGCAACTCTTTGATTTGGACTCCAGCGGGGAAGGACTTTTCCATCATTACTGCAAAGGTTGGTCAATGTATTTTTTATCATTAAATTAGAGTACCTTTTTTCAACGGAGTTAACTGGGAAAAACATAAAACACAATCACCAACGAGATTAAGTCTGTCAATGGATCTATGTAAGTTGCTCACTGCAACTGCATGGCTGGATTGGAAGAAGCCTGCTCGCATGTGTCTGCAACTCCTCTTCCATCTTTTGGCTCAAGCTGAGATGACACGATCTGTTTCTGTCACCTCCAAAAAGTGCAAGTGGTCAGGCATAAAGTCGATCACCAAACTTGAGCCGAAACAAGGCAAGGATATTCAGTTCACATAATGCAAGAGACTCAAGCCAGATATGTTGCCTGATATTCCTCCTCTTTCTCCAGATGAGGAACAAATGTTTTACCAAGAATTGTCTGAAACATGCAAGTCTGAGTCCAAACCTATTAAGCCTGCAATTTTGTCAATCATACCAGGTTATGCTAACTCATATGTCCACGCATTTGCAACTCAAATATTCCAAAACCACTCATCAAACTGCATGTTTGATGCAAGTAATCGCAAACTCACAAATGAGGAACTACTAACAAAAAGTGGCAATGTTTTTGCAAAAATTTAAATCACGAAGAGTCAGTCAGACCTTGTTGAGTTTGAAACAAGGAAGCAAACAAATTGTAGACTTTGGTACCAACAAAGAGCAGGTCGTATTACTGCTTCTTCTGTCAAAGCAGTTTTAAGCACATCTGTTCACAACCCTTCCAAATCACTCGTCAATAAAATGTGTGACCCAGAGTCCGCAAAATTTTCAAGTGAAGCAACCAACTGGGGATGAAGTCAAGAAAAAAAGGCACAGAAATGATATGAAATCAATATGAGAACCAGCCATGATGATTTCATTATAACTGATGCTGGATTTTGGATTAGCCCTCAATACCCTTTTATGGGTGCTTCCCCCAATGCCAGTGTTTCATGTTCCTGTTGTGGAGAAGGTATTTGTGAGATGCGCTTTTAGAGCAAAAAGCAAGACAATCACTGAGGCTGACACCGGTAGCAAATTTTGTTTAATATCAGATGCAAACGGTGACCTGCAATTAAGTAGGCAGCATGAATATTACTATCAGGTTCAAACACAACTGTTGACAACAGAAAGCAATTACTGTGATTTTATTGTGTTCACGGCTAATAACAATGACAATGATTTATTTGTGGAAAGAATTTACATGGACCATGATTTTATTCCCAATGTTGTTTCAGAACTGCAGACTTTTTATGTGTCTGTTATTCTACCAAATCTTTTAGCGAAGGTAATCACATGCCCAATTAAGAGGGTAGAAAATACTGATAAAGAAAAGGTGTGTTATTGCCAAGAGCCCCCCACCGAGTCTATGCTGACCTGCACGTCGGTTTCATGTCCTATCAAAATGTTTCATGCGGACTGTTTAAAGATAAGGAAAATACCTAAAAGATGGTACTGGATGTAGGACAAAACTAAACAAGGAAAAAAGAATGTCACAAAAAATAGTCTAATCTACTTCTTCCTCCACTGAACAAGTTAATTGAACAAATGATAAAGATTGTTGTACTTATTATTCCTGATCAATAATACTAATTAGGCCCGAGCGCCATCAGGGCTGGCGAAGGGGCTCTTGTAATCGTATAGAGTGCGCGGAGCGAAGCGGAGCGCACTCACCCAAAGTGCGCGGAGCGCACAAAACGAGCGCGAAGCGCTCCCTCCTCTCAAACACTCACTAACACACTCCTCTTGTCGTGCACGTCCCGTGCACATACATATATAATGCAAAAATCAACATTGTAATTGTACAGAGCCCATAAAAGTCAATGGGCGACTGAGAGCCCTGGGTCACTGACCTGGGTCAGTGACCCAGGACCTCTACCATGAGGTAGGAATGCGCGAGCGCTTTCCGAAAATATATAGTTTATGGTACCCGCGTAAGCGGGAACATTGTTTTCGTATGGGAATATTATTCTTTCTTTCTTTCTTTCTTTCTTTCTTTCTTTCTTTCTTTCTTTCGCACCGTCGCAATTTTCACCCAGTGAACATCGATGAAAGTCACAGATTTTGGCCCAAAATTCAAACCCGATCCGACGCAACTTTTGACTATTTCCAAATTTTGAATTTCAAAATAGTGGCGCGATAGCGCCACCTCCGTTTTTTTTTTAACATTGCGAGATAGGACTTGGCCAAAAATGAAGTTTGTCGTAGATTCATAAAAATCGGGGAGATCCGGCAAGATGGCGACCGCTTAGGCAGCACAGTCAAGAGCTCTGAGACTTTTTCAACTTATTTACCCTTTCGTGTGGTCCAAGAAGACTAAAGGGTGCCTGATGTGAGCATCGATGACTATTTTAAGAAAACTACTGTCAACATGCCAAAACCACAGAGGGGAAAGAAGACCGAAGGAGGCGATGAAATCCTGCACGCCAATCAAGAAGCTAGCGGCGGAGATGCTAATACTAGCTCTGGCACTACGGCAGTGACATCTGATGCTAACACCATCATACACGCTCTCACAGGGTCATAGACAGCAAATTAGCGGGAGTCACAGAACAGATGTTAGGTAATCTGCTGTTTCATAGTCTGCTGTTTAAATTATGTTTTGGAGCCGTTTGACTGTCGTCTATAGTACACTTTTGCCTTAACCCTGTAAAGCCCAAACCATTAAATAATTGACAGAAAATTCCAATTCTTTGAAACTGGAGCCTTTATTGGTCCTTCTGAACAAAAAAAATAAAAAAAAATTCAAATATCAATTTCCATATAGGAGTTTTAATTTGTATCATATTTGATACAACGGGTCACAATGCAACAAAAAATACACAAACAAATCCAACAAAAACAATGCAGCAATGGAACTGGCAGGGTGGATGTCTGGAAGACATAACATTTCAGTTATTTTACTCATTTTGCGGTTCACAACCTTTTATTTTGAGTAATGGTAGGCTTGAAAACAGTTTCTGTCCTTGTTCAGACAAAGATGCACTCTGCATTATGAGATTATTGTGTATTTTTTCTTTGAATTGGTCAGTTTTTAGTGAAAATCAGTAAGCAAAACGAAGTTGCTATCAATCATACCATTGCAACACCAAACTAGTCATCAATCATCATGATACAAGTTGCATATCTGATTTTTGCTCTGAATGTACCAAATAATGTAATTTAAACATTTAATTAGTTTACTTGAAAAATAAAAAGACAGTATGTTGCTTGATATTATTTATAATGCATAAAATACAATAAAATTACAATTGACTGATTTAGAGTTACATGACCTTATACACCCGCTGTATCAAATTTGATACGTAATTTTTAACACGGTTTTACTAAAACATAGATTATGAAATATTAAGTAATTTCACATTGCACCAACCCAGTAACTGTTCCTATTGATGTTTCATTTAAAAAAAAAAAAACCTTACCTTAACTTTTCCAAAATTGGCAAAGTTCTTCTTGAAAAATCACACCTGTCCACTTCCTGATTAATAGCAGTCTTGTAGAACGGTGGGAAAGGCCTCTAGTGAGCAGATTACTGCCCTCTGGTGGATTATCGTTGTAATGCATGTATATAATTGTATACATCGGGTTTTTCAAGGAAAAAATTGTCACAATGCTCATGTAGAGGGCTCAAAAACTCATGTATCATATATGATACGTTTGGCGTTATATGGTCTGATGATCTGGGAATAAGCGTTGTTTGTAATGCTTGTTCCGTGGGTATTTGCTGATACGTGGTTACATGCTTCTTTTTAGTCTGACAAGTGGTGGCAAATGCGTTTAGTAGATCTGATAGTAAAAATAAAAAAAGCACGAACACTTTGTGCAACAGCCCCACCTAGAGTTTACATCACCAGCCGCCACTGAGCATAAAGTAGATGGTTTAATAGTCTTTCCCCTATCATGCAGCCGGTCTTACAGTTTTTCAATGTTCGGGAGAGATCGTCCATGTAAAGGTTAAAAAGCATGGGAGACACGATCCCACCTTGTCTCACCCCATTAGTCACAGAAAAAGGACTTGATGTCGCACTTCCCCATCTAACCTGCATTGTTTGATGTGTGTACCAAAAACCTAGGGATTAGGTAGGAAGGAACCCCTCGCTGTTGCAATTTTTCAAACAGTTTGCCATGATTAATGCGGTCAAACGCTTTAGAGGCATCCAAGAAGCACAGAAACATTGTGGAGTTCTGCCCTCTGTACTTCCTCACAGCCTCTTTCAAGGCATAGATGCACATATCAGTTCCGTGTTGACTTTTAAAACCAAACTGCTCATCAGTGGTGACAACATATTTCTGAAATCTATCCAGGAGTACAATTTCAAAAACCTTTGATATGACACAGGCCATGCAATTAGTCTGTAATTGTCAATACTGGAGATTTTCCCTGTTTTATCCTTCACTACATGTACAAGTACAACAGACAGCATAGAGCTGGGCAATATACCATGCGTTAACATTGCAGTAAAACGTAAAGCAAGTAATACCACAACTCTATGACTGGCAAATTTTAAATGCTCCGCTGTGATTTGATCCAAGCCAGAAGATTTACCCATTGATAGTTTCCTGATGGCTTTAGTTACCTCCTCAGTACTGACATTCACATTGTCGGGGGAGACATCACCAATACTAAAGTTTTTTTTACTTTTTTACGCAATTAAATAAATCACTGTAATGCTTTCTCCACAGCTCCACAACATTATCAGGCCCTGTAACTCCTTCAACACTAGAGGGCAGAGGAACTTTGGCAGCATTCATAACCTGGACGTCTTTCCAAAAGTCTTGCACATTATTTTGCAACAGTTTTCGCACTAAAGAGTCAGCCCTCAGATTATGCTCCGTCCTTTTAAATTTACAATTTTACAATAGTAAACTTAAATTTACAATTTACAATAGTAAACTTAAGAACATTAAGGCATTCACTGTAATCCACTTCAATAGTCGAAGCCTCTATGCAAACTTTAACCACATCAAAAGCTTCTTAAAACAGTTTTCTAAACCATTTAGTGTAATTTTAATCACAGAAACATGGATTAATAATGACAGAGAAATTGAGTTTTCTATTGATGGTTATGAATTTATAAGTATGAACAGAAGAAGCAAGCATGGTGGGGGCGTAGCTATGTTTGTAGACTCAAACTACAGTTATAAAGTAATGGAAAATAAGACTATGGCAGTGGATGATGCACTTGAATGCCTTACTGTAGAAATTACAAGGCAACAAAATAAAAATATTATTGTAAGTTGTATTTATAGAACACCTGGCTCTGATATAGATGTTTTTTCTAATTGGATGGAGGAGCACTTTTCAGGTTTAAATCATAAAGTCATGTTTGTGGGGGAGACCTTAACATCGGTCTGTTAAACCCATATAAACATAAAAAGACGGATGAATTTATAAATTATTTAGTATAGGTCTGTTTCCTCTAATAACTAAACCGAGTAGAATCACAACCCATAATGCAACTTTGATTGATAACATTTTCTCAAATGAAATAGATAGTGATACAGTCAGTGGATTAATGATAAATGATATTAGTGATCACCTGCCAGTTTTTGTATTGTACAAAATGGATATTTAAATATTGAAGATGAAAAAATGTATTGGTTTAGAAGAGTAAAACAGAAAAAACTATTGATGCATTCAAAAAGGAACTATTAGCTCAAGACTGGAGTATTGTATATAGAGAGAATGATACTAATAAGGCATATGATGAGTTTACGTGAATATTTCATAAAGTATATGACAAAAATTGCCCAATGAAAAAATATTGTAAAAACAGAAAGGGTAAAGAAAACCCATGGATGTCTAAGGGATTACTAAATGCATGCAAGAAAAAAATTCACTCTACAAAAAATGTATAAATGATAGAACAAAAGAAGCTGAGGATAAATATAAGAAATATAAAAATAAACTGACAGGTATCATTAGAAAATGTAAACAGGATTATTATAATAAGTTGTTAGATAGCAATAAGAATAATATTAAAGGTTTATGGAATATCTTAAATAGTATAATTAGAAATAAACCAAGAACGATTAATTATCCAAAATATTTGGACCGAATCTTGCTGCAAAAATTGCAAATGTTGAGAACTATAATTGTGAACTGATAGACACAAATCCTCTGTCCATGTTCCTCAAACCTGTGGAGGAAAAGGAGATACTGGACATTGTTAAAGGGTGTAAAATAAAACCTCGACAGATTACCATGACATGGATATGAAAACTTTAAAAACTGTTATTGAAAGTATCTCTAAGCCGTTAACATACATCTGTAACCTGTCGCTGCAAACTGGACAATTTCCTGAAAGTATGAAAGTAGCAAAAGTGATTCCTCTGTTCAAGGCAGGAGATAAACATCTCTTCACAAACTACAGGCCTGTTTCCCTTTTACCGCAATTCTCAAAAATCTTAGAGAAGGTTTATAACTCTAGACTTGACAGCTTTATTGAAAGGTGTAATTTACTCTCGGACAATCAGTTTGGTTTTAGGAATAATCACTCAACCTCACACGCGCTCTTTGATATAATTGAAGAAATAACTAATGCTGTAGATAACAAGAAATATGCCATAGGGTTATTTATTGACCTGAGTAAAGCGTTTGATACAATAAACTATGATATACTAATTAATAAACTAGAACATTATGGGATTAGGGGGGTAGCTCTACAGTGGGTTACCAGTTATTTAAAAATAGAAAACAATGTGTGAAAATTGGTGATTATCAGTCGAGTTGTCGACAAATTGTGTGTGGTTTACCTCAAGGTTCCATTCTGGGCCCAAAATTGTTTAATATTAATGACATTTATAAAACGTCTCAAGTACTTAAATTTATCTTGTTTGCTGACGATACAAATATTTTTGCATCAGGTGACGACTTACAGCAACTGTGTCGGATTGTTAACTTGGAACTCAAAAGTGTCAATAAATGGTTCAAACTAAATAAATTATCTCTAAATCTGAGTAAAAGCAAATGATGATATTTGGCAACTGTAATTCCAATGCTCAGGAAGCAATTCAGATAGAGGTGTTGTCATAGAGCGAGTGCATGAAATCAAATTCCTTGGTGTTATTATAGAAGACAGAATTACTTGGAAAGCTCATATTAAATATATATCTACGAAATTTCTAGAAGCATTTCAGTAATAGCAAAAGCAAAGCACATTTTAAACATCAAAGCTCTACATATCTTATACTGTTCTCTGATTTTGCCCTATTTAAATTATTGTACTGTGGTTTGGGGTAGTACTTATAAAAACACATTAAAACCAATAGTATTGTTGCAAAAAGAGCTATCCGAGTAATTCATAAAGTTGGGTTTTTGGACCACACAAACTCATTATTTTTAAAAATCAAAGATCATGAAGTTTTGTGACATTGTTGAGTTCCAAATTGTACAGATGTTATACAAAGCAAGATACAAACTGTTACCAGGCCAATACAAAGAAGGTTCCAAGAACGTACTGGTTGTTATGAATTACGTGACGAATTAAACTTTAGGACTCAGAAACATAGCTCAACTTTGAAAAGTTTTAGCCCAACAGTTAATGGTGTACAATTGTGGAATAAACTGGAAATGGAGTTGAAACGAAGTCCAAATATCAACCTGTTCAAATATAAATACAAACAAAAGACTTTTGAAATATACAGAGAACAAGAAATGTGTTACCACTAGGAGGCGCAGTAGGATCAATTATGTGTGTTTCCTCTATAATCAAGGAAGAGTGTTGCTGCTTGGAACGGTTGTCATTCTATTGCTCAAATTTACAAATTGAGAATTAGGGTAGGCAAGTTATGAATCTGTTGAGAGGGACCCTCCCAACGGGCTCAAAACCTTGTCTTTTAATGCACCACTCAGCATAGGAACATCATCTACAAAATCAGCTGTTAGGGCAGCTGGGTGGGGGTTTGTTGAGGGGGAGTTACTCTTCAACTGGCCCGCTCTACACCCTGGCTTTTTAATGCACCTCACTATGCAGGGCTTACATCATACTTCACATATAACTCAATTAAACAAATATAATAATAATGATAATTAAACCCAAATTAAATTATATTAAGGATGGTAATGACAACTGGGAAGTAGCAAGATCTCAGAGTATAATATGTATTAATGCACCTTTAATAATGATAATTAATGATAAGTAAACCCAAATTAAATTATATTGAGGATGGTAATGACAACTGGGAAGTAGCAACATCTCAGAGTATAATATGTATTAATGCACCTTTATAACATAAAAGTAGCACATACTTTTGTTGTTCTTTATTTTGCTTTTGTTTTTATTTTATTCTTCTTCATTATTTATTGTTACTTTGCCCTATGTTCCTTTGTTTATGATTTGCTACCTTGTAAATATTAAATGTAATGTTATTATTTTTATTTTGGGGTGGGCGTAGGGCTGGGCGATATGGCCTAAAATCTCTATCACGATATAAAAAAGAAATATCACGATAACGATATACAGTATTTGACGATATTATTGACAATGAACAAATTACTTCAAATTCCTCCAAAATGTGTGCCTATTGGGAAGATTAATGCAAAGGTATTTCATTGTTCTTCTTTTTTTTAGCGCCATACTAATTTCCTCACAAATATGATCTACTCAAGCAATTTACATCTTTCATTTCATTTTACGTTTTAAGCACCTGCCCCTGTGTCCTACAGTCTGTTTATGCTGCTCTGATGGAGATGACCGAAACACTAAAGGCTCTTTTCCACATACAGGCGCGTGTCAGCCGAATGGCTCTTTCACCCGCTTTGTCGAGCTTTTCCATAACAAAGGCCAGTGCCAAACCGGTCTGACCAGGTATAGGTTTTCGGCCCGACCTCTGGCTGTGGCCAAAGCGCTGACCCGTGTCTGATGTGACGTGAACAGACTCTGGCCTCTGATTGGCAACGAGAGAGTGGACAGCCCTCACTATTGACACACAGGTCATACGGATTTAATATTTCACAACATCATACCGCTGTGCTAAAAGGGGATTTTGCTGATATTAGCATTTAGCCGCTGTTAGCTCCGCTTTAGCTGGTGCTAGCATAACATTTGCATGTAGCTTACCTTCATAGTTGTATTTAGTGGTTTCTTTTCTGTTTTAATACAGCTTGGCTCCTCTGAATGATTCCATAACTCCCACCAGATGACAGCATTTGTCCACATTTGTTCTCATCGCGGCTCTAAAAACTTTAAATGACGATCTGTACAGCGTGCTGCTCTATGCGGCTCCGCCCACAACAAATGCATGTGTGTGTGGTGGAAACAGAAAGGTCTGCGGGCTAGTGTCGATACGTGCACGTAGATCGTGGCCGGTTCGCGCTATGTGGAACGACGGCTAAATTATATCGTGTCCACAACGATATAAAAAATTACGACGATATAAAAAGTTATATTGCGATAATGATATGCGATACGATATGGCCCAACCCTAGATGGGCGCTTATAAGCCTTTGGCTTCAGCCCACTCGCTTTGAGCAGGTTAACTGCTCAAACAAATAAAAAAATAATAAAAAAAGTGGGACCTTCCTGGTTAGATAAATAATAAATCATATAAAAAGCGCTGGGTGGCGCCTGTTCATATTTCAGTCTTTTCTCAAATGATGAGGGATGGTCATCTCAGGCCTTTGTCCAATACTCTGTTTTTTGTTTGTTTTTGTTTACATGTTTAGCCTTCTGTAAATAAATAGGCCTATCCAAACGGCTGCACTCGGGACATCCATCATTAACCACAGTGCTCAGGCCGACCTCGTCCCATTCTGCTGATTTCACATGTTTCTGGACTCGCTGCTGCCACTCCTGAAAACTTACCACATAATGGATTAACAATGACAATAATGTACATAGCCACAGTTGCCTGGGGTAGACTGATGGCCGCCAAACTGTGCCATTGGCACCTCCGACCAACACTAAGCTCTGACTCACACACGACACATGTTTCATTGTGGACACACACATTTCAAAATGGCAGATCTTACATCACAAAATCGTTAAAAGAAAGACCAACAACCAGCTGTTTGCACATTACATTATAACAGCTTCACTTTTGACAATTCTTTTTAAAATGTAAAGACTTTAAAATGCTCAATACTACTCATTTTAATTTGAGATCGTGCGCGACACAGGCTTTGACTTCCGCTCCATAATCCTATGTAAAGCTGGGATATAAGATGGTGATGCAAATCTGCTCTTTTGGAGCCTTTCCTGTAACGATCACAAACTTGTCCTCACCTGACACCAAACAACTGTGTGCATATACGTAAGATACACTTGAGTATCACTGACCAGTGTGTTGTTTTCAATGTATAAACATTTACTTATTCTCTTAACCCCCACCTGAACCAAACACATTTTCTCCCGTTTGGCATTACCCAAATCTAACAGCTTCTTGAAAGAGAAGAAGACGTAAACAAGGATGAAATGACATTTATTTCGATGGCACAAGCTGTAAAACAATTACAAATAATATTACAACCGGAGCTTGCTGCCTTTGTTTCGCTCATATCACATACTGGCAGGACTTCTTCTACAAAATATTCAGTCTGGAGTTGAACAATTTACAATATTCAAATTACTTAGAAAGAAAAACCTTTTTACCAGTTTTTAACTACCTTTTAATCCCGTTTTAATCAGTTATTTACTACGTATGATTTGTCAGGAAGTAGCCTCTCCATGTTTACTGTAAGCTAGCAGTATTAGTATATTTAAAAGCGTAAACTTTTAGGTTCAAACCAACTAGTTTGAGGTTGGTTTCAGAGCGTGCTGTAGTGGCGTGACTTTGTGTGTATTTACATACTGGGTAAGCACCGCCGAGGAGGAGAGGCAGAGCTGCTTTGATTTGGGTTGTTGACGCATGCTTTAGCAAACAAATGCCACGCAAAAAGGCTCCAGCAGGTTTTACTCCAAAATGTCTCTGTATTTGGCTCCATGGATTGAACAGTGCTCCGTGAGATGTTCAAATCTTGGGAAATCTTTGTATAACTTAACGCTGCTTTAAACTTCTCCACAGCTTTATCCCTGACCTCTCTGGTGTGCTCCTTGGCCTTCATGATGTTGTTTAGTGACCAATACACTCTGACCATAGCTCTGAGGCCCTCACAGAACAGCTGGAATTATACTGAGAGTAGATTACACACAGGTGGCCTCTATTTAATGGTTAGGGCAAGGTGTGAACATTCTGCAGTCATTAGGAATGTTATAAAGGCAATTTAATGCACTCCGAAAATGCTGTATGAATACTTATGCACGCGCCACTTTTCACTTTTCTTTTTTTGAAAATAACAGAATCATGTATCATTTTGCGTTCACTTCACAGTTGTCTGTTACTTGTGTGTGAACTTTCAGTAAAAAATTCAAAATACAATATTTACGTTTAGGGTTGTAAACATGACAAAATGTGCAAAAGTTCAAGGTGTATTAGTATTTTCGAGAGGCACTGTAGTTACCAATTTGTTTTTGTATCTCTTATATTTCATTTCATTTTTAGATGATCTATTTCTTTAAGAATTGTCTGTACAGCTGATTACACTATGTCCATTATCTACATCACTATGGCCCAACATACACATAGCAACAGCATACACATGACATGACATGACAGTGGGGAGCTTTACGGGGGTGTGGCTTATGTAAATGAGATGTAAATGAGCCCTATTGTTATTCTCAACAGCAGAGAGGTGAGAACTGCCCAAAACTTTGGAGAGCTTTATCAGCCCTTTGGCCTTTTTGGCATTGTTAACTTCAAATCACCGCTACGTCTCCAAATATGATCAGATTTCCATGTGTTACACATTGTTGGAAAGCTTGTAGACTACACTTTAATAATCTGTGAAAATCTCAAAATGCCTCAGAACTGACTTGTGTCCCTGGTTCTATTGTGACTGGTCACATATACAAAGAAGTAAACAACCAGCTCCCTAGTAATATACAACAAATGTTTGGTAAAAGAGAGGGAAGATACGATCTAAGGGGCACTCATAATCCGAAAGTATAATGTATTCATTCTACTATAAAAAGTCATTGTATCACCCGGAGAGGTGTAAATCTGTGGAACAATCTAGAGCAGTGGTTCCCAAACCTTTTGGAGCCGTGTACCCCCTGAAGCTTTGGGTGACGAGTCGTGTACCCCCTAGTTTGACGCGATTGAAAACACTGGGAAGATCACATGTAATACTTTTATTTCCTCAATTATTACAGTGAACTCTAGCAGGTTTTCCACATTCAATATATTTTGCTCGTCTGGGTGAGGCTATTAAGAATATGTAAATACAAAAAATTTAATGAAAATGCCAGTTTTTATATGTTTGAAAACAGGCTGTTAGTGTGAATGGATAAAGCTGAGTGTTTAGCTTTGTCCCAGTGGACCAGGACTCTGCTGCTTTTGTCACTCATTCTGAACTTCAGACTCTGGTTTGGACTCTGCGCTCTGGCCCCGCCTCCTCTGCCGGTACAGACTCAAATGTGCTGGTTTAAGCTTTTGTTCAAGCGAAGATAATGTTTACGCAAGACATATCCATCTTTGCGCGAGCCACCGCACATCAGCTCTAAATTTAAATGTATGTGTCAGATACAAAGCCACAGGTTTAGCGGCAGAGGAGAGGACACAGACGCTTCTCCTTCTCCCCTCGGATCAGAATGAGAGGAAAACTGTTGCAAATCGAAGTCACCGTCAGTCTGACGGCGCACAGGCTCCTGACAGATATTACAGAATTTGCAACTCGATCAAACGTTGGCGCTGCTGTTGTAGCGAGTGCTATGCGGAGTTTTACACTCGGGTCCAAAGCGGCTCTGGAGGTTCGGTTCTGGAGTGGACACGTTTAGGTCCAGAACAAGCTCATCCACATCTGAATTATAGGACTCTTTCGCCCGTTTAAGCGCGTTTCGCGTGCGGCGGTTTTAACGGGTCAATATCGATCAGATGGTTTTCCTCCAATTCCTACTAATTTTGTAGAATTTGTTTAACCACATCATTGCTGATATAGTAGAGCGGTTAAGCTTCATAAAAATGCACAATTGTGCGTTTTTATGAAGAAAGCATGAAAGTTGTATCACAGTTAGCCCATACCATAAGGTTTATTTTTAGATGTGGAGGTAAGCTGTATTTGACCTTTGATGACCGTGAGAGGTCATTGACCTCAAAATGGCAAAATGCTGTTTTTTTTATGCCTGTATCTAACAAAATCATATTCAAGTTTGTAAAATTGTGCATTTCTATGCATTTAAAATGTCTAACACATGTGGCTATATTATTTTGCATTGTCCTGTATCAAAAATATGCTGTGCCACCTGGTGAGTGTTGAATTTGCCCATGTTGCTATGGAAACGTGTACATGAGAAAACCACAGGGGTGCAAAAGGGATGGACCAAAACATGTTTAGCAGTTGTTCAGGTAATTACAAGGGTAATTTATATATATATATGTAACCCCCATTAAAATGATAATACATCCTTGTCCGCTGCCTTTCTCTCTCCTGCGCTCCTCCGAGTTCTCGCGGTAACTCGTGCTGCACGTGATGCATGTGTATCATGTGACAGATTAGTTTTAATCATGGCGGTGCCGGCATTCAGACAGGCGTGGGGGGGAAACCGTTCTCAGGGCTGCAACAGATGATATTGAGCTGAACCCGCTACTACTGCGAATGAGATGTGCTGTTAACCTATCTCCGATCGGCCGGGTTCTTTTGGTCACCTCCAAAGACCCTTTAGTCCTCGATGGCGAGCTGAAGCCCAGGGATCTGAACCTGCTCAACAATCATCCACCCATCCATCTTCTCCAGTGCGGTAGGAGTTGCACAGCCGTCCCCTCACTGCTCTCATTCACACCTACTCCTTATTGCTACATAGCAATTGGATCTCATAGACTGGATCCACGTATAACTCATAGACTATAACGAACTGAACTTTTGTCCATTCACCTCCTGGAGGGGGAAATAACTTTGGGAGGGGTTTGGGATTTGTTGCGATTGTTGACACTGAAATTGAAGCGCTTTTGTTACCATGGTCATGACCACTGCACTGTAAATACATGCACTCCCCATGTTTAAATAATAAGGTACCTACATTTAATTTACTGTTGTCTGCTCGTTTATTATTATACTGGTCTACAAACTCCCGGAGCGAGCTTAGTTCTGTTTCCATTGCTGCTACTACTGCTCCTATAATCACTGCTGCCTTTTCTAATCATTATTGTAGAGGGTAGGTGTTACATAATTGTGGCGAGCTTAGCCAGGAGTGTTGTTGTACAGTATTTAATAAACATTTTAGCACATTACAATGGATGTATTTGAAAAGCTTAAAATTGAATTCCACATGCTGTGCTAGTTGATAGCTCTACTGGCTCTAAGGCTGATGATGAAGTGCTAGATTTTTTGAAACGTTACGGTTCGATTAGCAGAACAAAAACAATAGATGATAAAACTCCCAGTTCAATCAATACATTATTGTTGAATATAGTGATCGGGACGCGGTCGAAGCATTACAACCCGAATTACCGTACTTGTTTAATGCAAAGAGCAAAGCAATACAATATACAATTTCTTCTCTGGCTGACATTTATGCTGAAGAAGTGGGCAATACTAAAACTCAAAGTTACTTGTCAGAATTGAAAATGCTGGCTAAAGCCACTGGCAAAGATTTTGCTGAAGTTTTGCAGGACATGATGGTGCAGATTGGTGGCACCGTCTCTAGGCTTCCTCCAGGGACAACCACTATCGGAGTGTCACCGGACATCACGCCTGAGACGGAACGTCAAGAATTGCCACCACAAGGCCCTGCGGTACCGTACGCAACCCATGACCCAGCACGTCAGCCGCATGTAAGACCCTCCCTCTCGAGCTTCTCCGCTGCTGACCTCAATCCTCCGGACATTCAAAAGTATGTGGTGGAGCACATTGTTAAGAATGAAGACCACGCAATGCACTTGCTTGCTTCTCAAAAGTTACGAGTTTCTCCGGGAAAGTACCCAGGCCCGGGCATGAATCAGATTTTGAAACATGGCGTTCAAGTGTAGATTTGATACTGAAAGATCCTGCTATCTCTGATCTTCAACGTTCAAGGAAGATTTTGGAGAGCCTCTTACCACCTGCTGCGGATATGGTGAAACATTTAAGTCCAGATACACTGCCCGGAGGTTACCTGCAACAACTTGACTCTGCCTACGGTACAGTACAAGACGGGACGAACTATACGCAAAATTCATGGATACGTTTCAGGATGCTGGAGAGCTGCCGTCAATCTATTGCAGCGACTGCAGGTTGCATTGAACCTGGCCATAAAAAGAGGTGGAGCAAAGGAAACGGATGTCAACAGGCATGTATTAACCCAGTTCTGCAGAGGCTGCTGGGACAATGCATTGATTTCAGAATTACAGTTAACCCAAAAAAATCACATCCACCTTCATTCGCAGAGTTGCTGTTGCTGCTGAGGACAGATGAAGATCGCAAAGCTGCAAAAGCGGTCCGAATGAAGCAGCACCTCGGGCAGGAAAGCAGAAAATCAGCGTGAACTCTCAACTAGCAGAGGGACAGGACACTTGTGCCGCCTTGACAACCATAACTCAGGAATTGACCAGGCAAGTGGCAGAGATCCAGAAACAACTTGCTGCCTTCATGAGTTGGCGGTCCGGAGATCCGGCCCAGTCCCAGTACAGCAGTGGCCGTAATCAACGAGCTAGCGCCAACAAATTCTCAAAATCCCCTGCAAAGCCTCCATTAAGACCAAAGCCAGGCTATTGCTTCCGGTGTGGGGAAGATGGCCATACAAGGCCACAATGTCAAAACCCCCCAGACCCGGGCCGTGTTGCGGATCAGCGAAGGAAGTTTAATGAAAAACTGCACCAATGGCAGAGCCAGAACCCGTCACAGTTAAACTAACCTCAGTTCCTGTCACGGGGCGGACGGGAGCTGATGAGGACCAGCAATGTCCCATGAAAGAACATGTCCAGTTGAACTGTACAAGCCCATCTGCTACAAAGCAGGCTGGGTTGCCGAAAGGATTAATTGGTTCACGGTGTACAGCTGTGGTCACAATAGCTGGAACGGATTGCAACTGTCTTTTGGATACTGGATCACAGGTCACGACTATACCCGTTTCGTTCTACAACCGGCACCTGGCAGATCAGCAAGTTCACTCATTGGAGGATTTCTTGCAAATTGAGGGTGCAGCTGGGCAGCCTGTCCCATATTTGGGCTACGTTGAAATAATGGCAAAGTTCCACAAGGACTTTCTTGGCTCTGAGTTCGAAGTACCTACTCTCGCTCTTGTTGTTCCCGACGTACAGTCTTCTGTGCAGTCGTCTGTGCTGATTGGGATGAATACTCTGGAAGTGATGTACGAACAGTTCCTGAGTGGTGTCTGCTCCAGTTTTGAACCCCAGTCACATGGCTACAAAGCAGTACTGAAGATGCTCCAATTGCAGCACCGGAGGAATGAAGCCGGTAACATTGGTGTCGTGCATACCGCAAGTAAAGGGCCCTTGCTCATTCCGGCGGGCAAGACGGTCATTCTCGACGGGGTTGCGAGAGTTTCATGCCCTTCCTCCAGCAAATGGGCAATTGTTGAACACCCACAATCCTCCCTGCCTGGGGACTTCTTGTCAAGAGCTGTTTGGTTACGCTACCTTCGCAGTCACCGCACAAAGTGCCTGTTGTCATTTTCAATGAAACGGAGCAAGACATCTCTCTAGCACCTCTCACTGTTGTTGCGGAACTCGGAGCTTGTCAAGCTGTCATCTCTCAGCAGACTGTCATATCTACAGTTCCACAGAGAGAAAAGACTGATTTGAACTTCAATTTCGGAGACTCTGATCTTCCACAGGAATGGAAAGAGCGCATTATCGATAAGCTTCAGGGGATCCCGGAAGTCTTCGCGCATCACGACCTTGACTTGGGCTGTACAACTAAAGTAAAACATCATATCAAGCTCAATGATGAAACTCCGTTTAAACATCGCGCCAGGCCCATCCATCCAAATGACGTTGAGGCTGTTCGAAGGCATCTTCAGGAGTTGCTGGCGGCTGGAGTCATCAGAGAGTCTGAATCCCCTTTTTCGTCACCCATTGTCGTCGTGCGGAAGAAGAACAATGACATCCGATTGTGCATAGACTACAGGAAGCTCAATCAGCAAACGATCAAAGATGCATACGCTCTTCCTAACCTTGAAGAAACCTTTTCTGCATTAACCGGTTCGAGATGGTTCTCTGTTCTTGACCTGAAGTCGGGGTATTATCAAATTGGAATGCATGAAGATGACAAACCCAAAACGGCATTCGTAACCCCCCTAGGCTTTTGGGAATTCAACCGGATGCCACAGGGCGTCACTAACGCACCAAGTACGTTCCAGCGGGTGATGGAAAGGTGCATGGGAGAGCTCAACTTGAAGGAAGTACTTGTCTTTCTGGATGATTTGATAATTTTTTCAGACAGTCTCGAGGAGCATGAACAGCGGTTGCTCAGAGTTCTGAACCGTTTGAAGGAGTATAACCTCAAGTTATCTCCTGAGAAATGTAAATTTTCCAGCGCTCAGTCAGATACCTCGGGCATATTGTTTCGGAGCGTGGAGTTGAAACTGATTCAGACAAGATTAGTGCTCTTAAAACCTGGCCGATTCCGAAGACGCTGAAAGAATTGAAATCATTCCTTGGATTCTCTGGCTATTATCGTCGCTTTATCAAGCAGTATGCAGCTCTAGCCAAACCCTTGAATGATCTCACACGTGGATATGGACCAGCTCAGAGAACTTCTGCGAGGAAACTATCGAAAGATCACTTTCATGACCCCAGGCAGAGTTTCGGTGATCGTTGGACACCTGCTTGTCAACTGGCTTTCAACACTCTGGTGGACAAACTTACCTCTGCACCTGTCCTCGGCTTCGCTAATCCTAAAGAACCCTACATCTTACACACAGATGCAAGCACCACCGGGTTGGGAGCGGCCTTGTACCAGGAACAGGATGGGAAACTCCGAGTGATCGCATATGCCAGCCGCGGGTTGTCCCAGAGTGAATCCCGATATCCAGCACACAAGTTGGAGTTCTTGGCGTTGAAGTGGAGTGTATCTGAAAAATTCCATGACTACCTCTACGGAGCAAATTTCACAGTAATCACTGACAACAATCCACTTACCTATATTTTAACATCGGCAAAGTTGGACGCCACAAGTCATCGATGGCTCGCTGCCTTATCCACGTATTCATTCAAACTCCAATACAGAAGCGGCAACCAAAACATCGATGCTGATGCTCTGTCTCGACGACCGCATGAACATCCTCCTGAGGGTTCGCATTCACAGAAAGAATCTGATCTCATCCGAGACTTCGTAGGACAACATCTGAACGATCCAAGTGACAATGGCTATGTCTCTGCAGAAGCGGTTGATGCCATCTGTAAGAGTGCCTTGGTCCGAGTCAGCAACCAGCCGGATGCAGGAAGTGAGCACATCACCCTCGTAGAGTCCTTGGCTGTTTCTGCAGATGTTGTTCCAGACATCTACGGTGATGAGTCCGGGCATGGGTTGCCAGTCATCTCCTGCTTGTCCCAATCCGATCTCAAAGAGAAGCAGAGAGCAGATCAAAGTATCCGGGAGGTAATTTCCCAGCTTGAATCTGGTGATAAAATTCACCCTGCTCTGCGCAAGGAACTTCCTGAACTTCCCTTCTTATTGAGAGAGTTGAGCAAGCTTGAACTTATTGATGGAGTTCTTTTCCGGCGGAGGCAGGACGGCGATTGCCTCTCATTTCAGATGGTTCTACCTGGAGAGCTGCGGCCTCAAGTTCTTCATAGCCTCCATAATGACATGGGGCATTTGGGAATGGACCGGACGCTGGACCTGGTGCGTGCAAGGTTCTATTGGCCTAGAATGGCAAGCGACGTGTAGAACAAGATAAAGACCTGTCCTCGGTGTGTCAGGAGGAAAACACCGACAGGAAGAGCTGCTCCATTGGTGAACATCTGCACCACTCGGCCAATGGAACTCCTTTGTATGGATTTTCTAAGTCTGGAACCTGATACCAGCAATGTCAAAGACATTTTAGTGCTCACGGACCATTTCACTAAGTTCGCCCTGGCTTTCCCAACACCCAACCAGAAGGCTCGAACTGTAGCAAGGTAACTTTGGGAAAATGTCATTGTCAATTATGGGTTCCCAGAACGTATTCATACAGATCAAGGTCGTGACTTCGAGTCAAAACTCATCAAAGAGCTGTGTGAAGTCACTGGCATTAAAAAGAGTCGAACTACTCCATATCATCCACGTGGAAATCCAGTGGAAAGGTTCAACAGAACCCTGCTTAGTATGCTTGGAACGCTGGAGAATAGACAAAAGTCTAAATGGCGTGAACATGTCAAGCCCCTTGTGCATGCTTATAATTGCACTCGAAACGAAGTGACGGGATACACACCCTACGAGCTTATGTTTGGCCGTTCACCTCGATTGCCCGTGGATCTTGCTTTTGGTCTTCCTGTTCGGCGGCCGCAGCACAAGTCCCATTCGCAGTACGTGCAAAATCTCAAAACTCGGTTGCAGGAGAGCTATCAGATTGCATCTCGTAATGCCTCCAAGAATGCAGAACGCAACAAGTCTCGTTTTGATCAGAGAGTAACATCTTCAGTCCTTGAACTGGGCGATCGTGTACTGGTGAGGAATG
The DNA here is from genome assembly GCA_007210695.1 of Neogobius melanostomus. Classification (NCBI taxonomy): domain Eukaryota; kingdom Metazoa; phylum Chordata; class Actinopteri; order Gobiiformes; family Gobiidae; genus Neogobius; species Neogobius melanostomus. The sequence goes on along the minus strand of VHKM01001109.1, from coordinate 22,194 downwards.
TACGCATACGAGGGAAGCACAAGCTCGTGGACAAATGGGAAGATGATGTCTATGTAGTGGTCAAAAGGGCTGGTGATCTTCCTGTCTACACAGTAGCACCTGAACACAAAGATGGGCCACCCCGCACATTGCATAGAGACCTACTGTTACCCTGCGGGTTCCTGTCTACTGAATCAGAGGAAGAACTTCCACCGGTTCGTGTGCCAGCGTCGTACTCTTACCTATCCGATCAAAGGGAACGTGATGACCTTCCTTGTGATGTCTCAGATGGTGAGGATTGCCCAGAAGTTTTGTTGGGAGGGCTTTCCTTGCCACCAATACGATTCACCCTGACTAAACATGTCCCCGGTGTCCAGTTATCTGCCGATGCTTCTGTAAGTTCGGAGGGTTCAGATAATGCAGTGCTTACAGTCCGACCTCCTGAAGGCCATTCTGGAGATCTCCGTCCTGAATCCCTGCATTCATCTAACGTACTTGAAGAACACCTGGCACTGGAAGATTCAATCAAATCAGTTGAAGACTGTGAACGCTTTTCTGCGGAAGACGTAACGGAGTCTGTGGAAGAGAGCATAAGCGAAGAGGTACAACCAGACTTGTCCATGAACGATGAACAGGCCGATATGAGTCACACAGTCAGTTCTACCACTGAATTATTTGACAATGATGCTGACCAGTCCCACGATGACAGTCCACCCAATCTTACCGTGAGGCGTTTAACTCGCGATCGGAAGGCGCCTAGCAGGTTGCAATATGCAAAGTTTGGCAATCCGTTAGTATCCGTAGTACAAACTTTGTTTCACAGTCTGGCTGATGCTTATACAGATGTACTGAGTCTGGCCGATGCAGTGCCCTCTATTTCCGCGTCGCAAGTCCATATAGTGTGATTGTTCCCATGCAGCGGGACGTGCACGGATTTAGAGGGGGACCCTGTAACCCCATTAAAATGATAATACATCCTTGTCCGCTGCCTTTCTCTCTCCTGCGCTCCTCCGAGTTCTCGCGGTAACTCGTGCTGCACGTGATGCATGTGTATCATGTGACAGATTAGTTTTAATCATGGCGGTGCCGGCATTCAGACAGGCGTGGGGGGGAAACCGTTCTCAGGGCTGCAACAGATGATATTGAGCTGAACCCGCTACTACTGCGAATGAGATGTGCTGTTAACCTATCTCCGATCGGCCGGGTTCTTTTGGTCACCTCCAAAGACCCTTTAGTCCTCGATGGCGAGCTGAAGCCCAGGGATCTGAACCTGCTCAACAATCATCCACCCATCCATCTTCTCCAGTGCGGTAGGAGTTGCACAGCCGTCCCCTCACTGCTCTCATTCACACCTACTCCTTATTGCTACATAGCAATTGGATCTCATAGACTGGATCCACGTATAACTCATAGACTATAACGAACTGAACTTTTGTCCATTCACCTCCTGGAGGGGAAATAACTTTGGGAGGGGTTTGGGATTTGTTGCGATTGTTGACACTGAAATTGAATTCACAAAAAATTAAGTTAAGAGTTAAAATTGAGTTAAGATGAAAATATTGGTTCAGTATCGGATACTTGGAATCGATTATCCATAGACTGTTGATAAAGATGGACGTAGCCCACATGAGTTTCCCCGTTGTTCTCAGCGCAGGGAAAGTGTGCACTTCGACTACTGGCTCAAGACCCTGTCACTGGAGCTTCTCCTGCTGCAGTACATCAAATCCATTTGTGAAGGAAACTTTCAGCACTATGTGGAATCTCTGACACAAATCATGCCTTGGATGTTTGCTTTAGATCACACAAATGATTCCAGATGGCTTTCTGTACACATCCGTGACATGATGACCCTCAGCAACAAGCACCTAGATATCCTGGCAGAATTCCAGTCTGGAAACTTTGTGGTACACAAAACCAGAAACAAGTTCTCTGCCATGGCTATTGACCAGTGCCATGAACAAAACAATGCCATGGTCAAAGGATCTGGTGGAGCAATCGGCAACCCGGAGCACTCAGACGCTGGATGGTGGCAGGGCCTGAGATTGCCAGGATCATTACAGAATTTAAGGAACAGGCAAGAAGACTGCTCAACAGGGCAAAGGACACGGGAGATCTTCACCATGATCAGCATCCTGGTTTGCAAGAAGCCTTTCAAAAGGAAGTCAGATCTCTTGTGACTGTGCTGGCAGAGATGGGCAATCCATTCCTAGAAGGCAGTCAGGATTTGCTAGTAAATAAAAAATTAAAAATGAGAACCATGCAGCCCCACCAGCTCTGTCAACAGGAGGCAAATTGCAGCTTGGGGTGAAAGCAGATTTGCTACGGTGTCTAGAATCAAACTTGCCTGAAAACAGAAGTGTACCTCTAATTGATGCAACAGTTTTTGAAGGTGCAGCTGTAGTTCAGATGCTGAGTCATGCTGAGGAACATCAAAAACCTTCAGGAGTATCAGACACAGTGTTTGCATCATATATCTCCAATCAACTCAGGAAAACTGACCGCATCAACCTTGTTTGGGATGTATACCTACTTGACAGTCTGAAAGAAACAACAAAAGAGAAAGAGGAAAGGGCACCAGAAAAATAATCACTTCCTCTACTGTGATGCCAAAGAACTGGAAGGATTTCCTTTGTCTAGATGGAACAAAACAGGATTGTCTGCTTTCCTTTCACAGGAAACCACTCGTCGTCCACAAAAATATGGCAAGGTCCTGTATGCCACACATGGAAGTGATGTTCTCTGCTCTCCAGCCGAGTTGGACTTGACCAACCTTGCCCTTGTTCACAAGAGGAGGTTGACACACGTCTACTTCTACATGTGGCAGATGCTGTTCTAAAAGGACGCAAAAAGGTGGCCATTCGCACAGTTGACACTGATGTTCTAGTGGTGGCTGTAGCATTATTTGACTAAATCAACCCTGAAGAGTTGTGGATTACTCTTGGTACTGGGTCCAGTCTTCGGTGCATAGCCGTCCATGAGCTGGTTTCCACAATGGATCCAAGATGGTGCTCCAGTCTTCTCATCTTTCATGCTCTCACGGGTTGTGATACCGCATTTTCTGGCAGAGGAAAGAAGACTGCATGTGAAACATGGAAGGCTTTCCCAGAGATGACTGCTGCATTCAGTGAACTCCAAGAGATGCCACCTGAGGTCAGTGAAGAGTCCATGTCACTGCTTGAAAGGTTTGTGGTGCTCATGTATGATCGAACCAGTGAAATCATGGAAGTCAATGAGGCCAAGAAACAGTTATTTGCACATAAGGGCAGCGCTCTGGAGAACATTCCACCTACCCAGGCAGCTCTGAAGCAGCATATCAAGCGTGCCAGCTACCAGTCCAACATCTGGAACCAGTCATTAATTCAGAACCTGAGCTGCTGAATCCATCGGACTGGGGCTGGACCAAGGACACATCTGGGTGGCAGCCTCTGTGGACCACTCTACCAGAAGCAACAAAATCCTGTCAAGAGCTAATCCACTGTAGCTGCAAGAAGGGATGCACCACACGCTGCAAGTGCACAAAGGCAGCACTTAAGTGCACTGCATTGTGCTTCTGCTTCTGCTCCAGAGACTGTTGATTATTTATTATACTTATTATGCTTATTATACTATTCCCTCTTCTGTTCAGTGTTTTAAGTCAATTTTAAATACACATCTGTTTGACATTTATCTGTTCATAATTGTATTTCATGGCATTAAAGTGTGCCATGATACTTAGTTGAAATCAGTAAAATTGTTAATTAAAGAGTAAAACAGCATTGTGGTCAGGTCTAGCTTATTGAATTTGATTCCATTGGAGTCCTTGCCCCTTAAAATGTAGGTTTTGATACTGAGATCAAAACTATAGGTCAATTAGAAGCTAAAATTGAGAATAATAAATTTTACGGTGGCCATTTTGAAAAATCCAAGATGGCTGCCCTCAGAGGTCAATCCAGCTTACCTCCACATCTGAAATTAATACCTATGATATGTAGTAACACTGGTAGAAATGTTATGCTTTCTTCAAAAAGTGCACAATTTTTATGCTTAACCGCTCTACTAATAGAACCAATGTCACCAACCTCGAAGTTTAAGTTGTAATGAAATGAGTTTCCTTCGCAGGGTGGCTGGGCACACCCTCCGAGATCGGGTGAGGAGCTCAGTTACCCGGGAGGAGCTCGGTGTAGAGTCGCTGCTCCTTCACGTCGAAAGGAGCCAGCTGAGGTGGCTAGGGCATCTGTTCCGGATGCCTCCTGGTCGCCTCCCTCGGGAGGTGCTGCAGGCATGTCCTATTGGGAGGAGGCCTCATGGAAGGCCCAGGACACACTGGTGGGACTATGTCTCCGAGCTGGCCTGGTGTCGCCTCGGGGTCCCCCCAGAACAGCTGGAGGAGGTGTGCGTGGATCGGGAAGTCTGGGCATCTCTGCTGAGACTGCTGCCTCCGCGACCCGGCCCCGGATAAAGCGGAAGAAAATGGATGAATGAATGAATAAAAGGAACATGAGAAAAATGAATTAGCAAAAGATAACAACAATGCTGTAACAGTCTGTTTCCACTGGTCATTATTAAACAAAATAGAACGAGGGCCGGCGAGAGATGGACCTGGTGGACGCCCCCCCCCAGAACTGCCTCACAACAATAACTAGTTAGGGCAGCACGGTGAGGGCTTGCTGGTGGGGGCTACTGCCCTCTAACAACTGGCCATATTATACCCTGGCTTTTTAAGGCACCTCACTAAACAAGGCAAGCAATAAATATAACAAAATAATCAGAAGTTATATTTTTACAGTGGAAAGGGGACAAATAATAATAATGTGTAGTGTTGATTATAAAACTATGACAAATGTTATACTTAAATAATAACTAAATCATGGTCAATTAATAGAATGGTGACTGGTGTTTATAAGTAATGATTGGATATGGTTACTATGTGGATGGGAAAGTGGAAAAAGTAAAAAAAAAAAAAAATAATAATAATAAATAAATACAAATGAATGTTTATATTTAATGGTAACTGTATACATTTCTGTTTTTGTGCTATGTCTTCTTACTTTGGAAGTTTTGTAAATCTCATGTGATTTTCTTCTTATAAAACATGAATGCTTTTCTTTATTAATGTGGCTATACGTAAGATTAATGCAGACAATTGTAATTGTTGAAAGGACATAATTATGATTCATGGATGGGCACACCCACAGGGCTGTGTGTGTGCCTATGTATGGGAAATGAAACTTGTCATTAATTGCTTGCACATAAACAGGTACATGTATGCTTCTGTTGCACATGTGCCTGGATAACTCTGGAAATTGTAATGTAAAGTGTTATATTGTATGAAATCACGAGATGCTGCTTGTATCACCATTATTATTACTCTTATTATTTACCTGCAGCCGGACACATGCGTTTCAGTTATGTATATTCTCAGTGTTATGATGGGCCTTTTCTTTTGAAAGGACTTACAATTATGTTTTGTATTTCTAGAATTAATCTGAAATGCATGTAAGTACTTACTTTGAATGGGGGGTAGGCATTTATAAGCTTTCTTGCTTCGGCCTACTCCTTTTGAGTTTTATTTTGTTGCAATGATGTAATCATGCAATTTACGTTTTATTAAGTGCTCAAATAACAAACTAGACTAAATTGCTCAAATAAATACTACACTTTTTCTGTCCTGCACTTTGTATAAGCTGATCTGATTCTTGTCCCATCCTTTGTTGTGACCGGAGTCAGTCGTAACACACTTACGTAGGGAAATACTGCTGTATAGAGGCAGTGTAAATCTATACCACTCATCAGAAGACTGAGGACAAGCTGCAGACATCAGCAGACTTTAGGTATTGTAATGTTTTAGCAGGTCTACGTGCTGAAAATGGGCCGTGCTCTCCTTCTCCTGCTTTTTCTGGGTAAGATATTTTGATATTTGTGGTGTAACATATTATTAATCATACAAGTGCATTAAATTAGATCGACTGATTCAGTGTGTTAGGGACCAAGCAGTGTGGCAATGAGACAAAGGCATTAAATCTCAAAAAAAGTATTTTATTGGCCACAAATATAAGTTGATAAAAGAGGTAGGATCATTTATTTATGTATTTATGTATGCGTGGTTTAGAAAGAAGGGGTCGACTGAGGCGTGGTGCGCTGCAGCTCACTGCAACGAGCGCATGTTGCTTCTTCCCTTTTCTCTGCTCATCTACATTAACATCGCACATTTTCGAGCTTTCACGGGACATACGACTTTATTCCACTGAGAGTTCAACATTAGAAACACAAGATTGGGCCTTTAGGCTTAAACCTTTTAAAGTGATAGTCTGGATTTCTAAATGTATTACAAATTTTAAGAAATGTACAAAATTGACCTTCTGGCCTTACGTTTGATATAAAGTAAGTAAAAATATTTATTATTATATTTTTGTTAAGTCCCTCCTTTTCTGATCTCAGCAACTACTCAGAGTCCCCTCGCCGATGGCGTTAACCAATAAAATGCGAGTAAGACGATGATTGACACTTCATGCGCGCTGTAGGCGCAGAGAGTGTTTCTTGTACCTGGATCGACCTGGATCCGCCATTACCCCGAGTGCCGCACAACAACCTGCACACGGACAGAAGCTACGACTGCTTGCCTGCTACTTCTCAAAAGAAATGTAAATGGTTCAAAAGCCCATCTAGCAGAAAAACTAATGCAAGATAGATGTGGAGTTTATATCGGAGAGTCGTTCAACAGATGGACGGAGCTTCGTGAGCTCAACTGCAGACAATTTGTTGAATTTAGTGCGTCCGTCGTGATTAGGCTTTTTTGCAAATTCTAAGCGCTAATACGCTAGCTAACTATGAACTGTTTGCAATCGCGTTATAAAGCTATAAGGTTAGCCTACTGTAAACAATGACGCTGGTCACCACGGATGTTTTTCACAACGTTACACGCACGTGTCTTGACTATGTATATTTCTGTGCATACTGGCATTACATCAAATGTAGCATTGAGATTTGGAGACGTGCAGACATGCAGTAGGTCTAATGCCAAACTCTAAATGTAGTGCTAGCATCTGATGTTTATTGTATGATAAATGATTGAAGGCCAGCGGGCTACATATGTGTTTTGAAGGAAATGTGATTAAAAATATAGCTTACTCTGTAAGAATTTTCATTAGAAATGAACAATGTTGTTACATTTTGTGTAAATATGTATAACTATGTTTCCAGTTACCAAACCGGATCAGGGGCTACAACATCTACTCCTATATATAAAAACAACTATTTCCTGCTGTGCCAACACTATCGAGCATCCACGTGGACTTATCTGAGAGGTAAGAATGTGTTTTTTGTAAATTAGATTAGCACTCAACACCACAGTAAAGGGCAGACAAAAAATGTTATTGAAATTCAAAGCCCCATACCCCCAACAATGTGTGAACTGTAGTGGATTGAAGATAATAGTCTAATGAAATGGCATGCACAGCCTTACTGATGCTAGCCATGGAAAAATAGATACTCAAACACCACAAAACCACAATCAATTGGTTTAGAAAATTATTCATAAACTGCTATTCTCTTGTATTTGTAGAGATACCAATTTTGAACAGGGACTGAACGTCTTGGAGCAAGAGGAAGCCCTTTCTTCAAGAACTGCAGAGTAAGTAAAACATGTTTATTATCTGTGTAGTTGTCACACTGGTCATTGACAATGAAATTAAAATAATGTTGTTTTTTGTTTAGTTTACCATCAGTTGGTTTTCCTGAGGAGGAGTACAACCACACTGTGAGGATTTGAGCTTGTGTTTACAAAAACAAGTTTACTTGTGTACATAATGCTAATGTGGCATTACCAATTTTATTGTTAAAAATAGGCTAGTAGATCTTATTAATTTAATATTCATTATTAGTATATAGCATCAGAACATCAGCAGATGGCGCTCGACCCTTAAAATCCTATAAAAGCCCCTCCCCTTCGTTCATTCGTCCCCTGCTATTCTCCGTACTTCCGCCTTGGGCCCGCTGGGCTGGGAGCGCCCAGGGTGTGTGTACGTCTTCTGTCAGGTAGATATTGCAGCTATTTGCCGTTCATTATCTTTGTACTTTATGGCCGCTAATACGAGCTCTTCTGTAGTGTCGCGGATGGTTGAGGGCTTCATAGCGCACCATCACATGGCGTCCAAAGCTCTGCTCGGTTGGCATTCCGGGGTCTGCTGGGGTGCGGTGTGAGCACTATCGAAGCACCGGGATGGCCGAGTAGCCCGTGCGGGCGTGCGACGGTATGAGCCAGCTAGCGTTACGGTCATTTTCTTTCTTTTTATGTTACAGTCTAACGTTATCTTTAATCTATAGGTCGAGGGGTTGGGTCATGTCCCTGCTGCTTGTGTTCTCCTGCTGCCTTGTTTTTATCCTTGTTTTTCCTCTTGGTTTCCTTGTTTTTTAGTGTCCGTTTTGTATGGACCTTTTCTGTTAAAATAATTGTTACACGATGAACTATGGACTGAATGATTTCCCAAGGTCTTAACAGAATGGAAATGTGAACAAAAGATTTTAAAGGAAACTGTGATAAATAAATATCATGTATACTTTTGGAACATTTTCTGTCCTCTATCAATGAACGAACCTACGAGCCTTTCTAGAGGTCCGGAGCCTTCTCTCCGGTGGCGTTGTCTTTAGTTTTATTTAATTTGAATCCTGCTAAAATATACCATCACCACTCGTCTTGCTACACTAATTTATAATGCTAATGTTTACACTCTGTGTTCACAGGACAGGGGCCTCTCTGAGAAGGAAAACAGACCTGAATGACCTTCAGTACATCAGTGAGCAGGACACAGGGAGAGGTCCACATTACAGAAGTGTTTACTGATGCCCACTCACAGATTTCTGCTCTTTTCAGTAAGTGTCATCGTATTTATGTTATGAAACTTGTAATTGGACACATCTAAAGCAATTATAGTTTTAATTTTTGAATTTATAAACCTGACACAGGAAATGGGATATACAAAGACAGAGGTGTGGAGCACACATGATATGTAGCATGGGCCTAAGAACTTGGGCAAAAAGCTACATGCAGTAAGTAAAATTGTGAGCTTTGTAAAAGATGCTTATTGTGCATTTATACTGTACATGTATTTGATTTTTGTTTCTTTTCTGGGTAGACTGGCCAGCAACACGGATGTTTCACAACTACAGTGGAACATAGACGGGAGAAAGAGTGGAGAGTGAAAGGTTCAACGGCGCACAATACTCTCAGGGAGGTAATTCTAAAAGAACGTTGGTTCAAAGAACTACCAAAGTATCTGAAGTTTAGGTATTGCATAAAATTATTATGCACACATTTTTGTAGATCAACTGCATGGCTGGAGGCATTGCACAGTCATCTTATGTACGCCAGCAAAAGAGTCAGTTATGACCCGGCCATTATGGATATAAGAATGTAACTTGCAGCCCTCACCATGTATACTGACCTGCAAAAAGGATGCTGATGGGTGTATAATTGTATACAGTATGTACACATTTTGTAAACTATGTATCTTCATTGCTTTTCTATTATTTACTTTTTTAGCATTATTTTGTCTCTCTTTCAGATACCTTTTTAAAGTATTCAATAATAAGTCTATGTGCTGCAGGATTTATACAGTGAAGGTTGAGAAGGACTATTCATATATTCCAGAGCTCCAGACAATGATTGTTGCTGCACGGTTGAACAGCAAAAAAGGACTCCCACGCCCTGCAATACTGAGATCCTCAGACAACTGGGTTTGCTTTTAGCTGTCCCTGCCCCAACAACCCAGGAGTTACTCCAACACACCCAAGGAGATGGTATGGACTCATTTATTATCACAATATGGAATACAGAAATTGCATACATCCATGACACATTCTTTATCCTTGGCTTTTTACAGGTCAACGATTGCCACAGAAATAAAGAATTTGTCATTTTAATTGTAAATAAAGTTTTTGTTGAAAAATAGTTGACCATTGTTTGTTTATATCTGTAAACAAATGTTTCCTGACAAGTTATGAGATGCTATTTCTGTGCAAGAGCTTTTTTTTAGGCAATGTGTTAGTTGTGCTTTGAAATTACAAGACTTTATTATATTGCATTCTTTTTATTCTCATAAAACAAACCAAAGTGACTTCAATTGAAATGTAAATTACAATCGATGTGGTATAAATCCAATGTAGTGCCCATCAGGATCAGAAAATGTGTCTGAATTAGTCTCCACGTGTGGCACTTTAGATATGAAGTTCTCTAGAGGTGGGCGTTTCCCGGCAGTGGGCACATCTGCACCGGGGGGCTGATTTTCAGTGGGTGAGTGTCTTCCAGGAGGTGCAGTGTGAGATGTGATGTCAAACAGAACACCAGGGGTCTTTGTCCTCCACCCTGAATAACACGTCTTGATCTCCAGAGTCATATTCTGTATGTGTCCTACTCCCTATACAAAAAGAAAGTGTAGTTTTGTTAGTTTATTACAATTGATGTAAATGGTTTATGCAGACGTCTGAAGGGACTTAGACGTTCGAAGTGTAGCCTCTGCATTCTTAGATTATGAACACGGGCTGAATCCTCTTCACTAAAGTCTAAGCTGGGTCTCCAGCTGCCTCTGGCCACAGATGCTTTTGGAGATCGTTTGCTTGATGCTGCAGGTGGGGTTTATTTATCATCGGAGTCTCTCACAGAGTTTTGAAGACAAAAAAAGATAAAACATAATTAGAAAAAACAAAACATAAGCAATAAGGCCCAAATCTAAAGTGGTTTAAAACACAAAAAAGATGACAGACAGGACCGGACAGTAAATCGTACGCTAACTTTGTAACTGTTAGCATCATAAGTAAACCATGTTGCATGCTAAACTATGTCAAAACTACATGTTTCCACTGGAATATGTCGTTTAATTGAAATTTTAGTACAGAGTTAGCTGCATAACGTGTTATCCCCAAAACACAAAGATTTTGGTACCATAAAATGCAATCGTTACCGTCGGATACTCCATTGTTGACTACTGTTTTATCGGTAATGTCCTCCTCCTCGTCCACTTCTTGGCCATTGAACCTCGCGAGTGCACGGGAAACAAGGCGTGGCTTCCAAGACAAATCAGGAAGGGAGGGAGGGAGCTTGGGGCCGTTTTTTCAAAAAAGAGTCCTCTCTCTCTCTCTTCTGACACTCCAGACTATCATTTTAAATCTGGTTAAAAATATGATACTTTAGCCCAGTGTCGTCACATGGTCACAGCACTTTTCAGAAAAGAATAAACTCTTTGGAACCAGGGCTTAAAGCAGTGTTTGGGAGGTGTCTGATGGTGTTTTAAATTTCCAGAGCACGTCTCCAGCCTGAACTACCCTCTCCGAGAATACTACTACATTGACATCGGTAAGCCATGGTAACAAGCTTCGAGAATACTGCAGAGAAAACTACGAACAACATGGCCATGCCTCGACAAACGGAGGACTTTCAGCTCCTGTCCAAACCCGGCCAGGTTCAGCAGCGTCTCGCCCTGGATCGGCCTGCAGGATGAACCTGCGCCTGGAGACCAACACATGGGAAACAGCATTAACTCCTGGTTTGGTCCCACGGGGAAACCGAGTCCGAACAGGATACCAGAACTTCACCGAATGAGCAAATAAACTACGGTGCAGGAGAACCGTGTGTCGAAATGGGTATGACGGAAGATGGGGTGATATTACGTGCACTGATCGACGTACCTTGCTCTCTTAGTGAGTAAAGTAGCTTGATATAAAAAGATAAGTTAAGACAATCATTGACAATCCCAGACAACATACGAAGATTATTGTCCCATAGGACTGTTTTGTTTCTCTGGCATGACTCCATCCTTTAAATGTTGCCGGGTTTAACCTGCAGGTGAGATGGGCGAGACTCAGTGCCTTGTGCGCCGGGTGAACTCATCTCCAGACTATGAGTTTGAGGAGCATCTAGCGGAGGTTATGGGAAACCAGAGCCCTTGGGCAAGCAGTTAGGTTTAGTGCTATCCCTTTCCTGTGTGGAGTTTTGCCTCTCTCACCTGTCTGTGTGGCTTTCCCTCTTTAGGCCCAAAAAACATCAAAACCATTCACTCAAAAAAGACTGAGGCGAGAGTGCGAGAGAAGATAGAAAGCATATAACACTAATTACTGGGATTGTTGAACACGTGTAAACACAGCTCACTTTCCTTTGTTTCAGACAATGGGATCAGAAGTCTCCTACACGTACGTCTCCAGCACTAAGTCATGTCTGAGGCTGTTGCTACTGTCGGGCCACATTACACAGACCTGGCCTGATCGAGGACGAAGCTTTCCAACACACCAAAGTCCTCTAACGCAAGACCCCCCGCCGTAAATATTTGGATTGGCTGAGCAGGACTAGCCCTGGCACTGTCGATGGGTCCCCACTCACCTTTAACAAGCTGCAGGAGGAGCACCATTCAACTTCTTGCTATCCAGTAACTGTGTTGGTAGAAGACAACAATCACAAGTGGGATGGCAGCTGGATGTAGAACGGGCAAAACCCTTCATCTGCCACAAAAAGTTTACACGGTCCGTTTATGATCCAAATTTTTGAGCCGCTCTTTTCAGCCATTCCATTTGAGATATTTATTGGGTTTGTTTTTAACACAGGTAACAATGAGTGAGGGAACAAAATGGGGCTTAGTCGACTTACAGTCAGGGACAAAGATGGTGAATAATCATCCTGCAGATAAAACATCTTATCGTTTCTCTGATCAAGCGCCATGCAAACGAGAGTCCACTTTCAATCCAAGACTATTGAAGAGAGAATGAAGCTTTATTTAAATTTTAAAAACAAAGACATTGCTTTTTCGGAACATTATATCATCACAGAAAGACATTTAAAAACAGAAGTCCTTACTAGTGGGCCTCAAATGCAATCTCGTGCCAAACCGCTTAACTCACCCCAGTTTATATTTTCGTTTTTATTTAATTAGCTGTTATACATTTTCTTTTTTTAACAGTGAAACTCGCTGGTCAAACAAGTCAAGTGAATCTTTCTCTTCAGCAGCGCAAACCTGGCTGATCCTGACGTCCAAGCCCCAGGATCCTGCAGCAGTAAACTCCTCCTACCCTTCAAAATAAAAGTTTTTTTCTGTGACGACTGATTATCATTCCTGTTTTATTTGGGTAGCTGGAGGCAGAGCTCAGAGCTCGCGGTTCGTCTCCAAACTGCTGTTTAGCATTCAACCGCCAGAAGCCTGAAAATAACAGCGAATCGCAATCATCAATCAAAACAGGGCTTCTTCGTACGAGGGAGACTTTTTAACTTTTGTATATGTGCTGCAATGATTAGTTTATTAAATAGACACGTTTTGTTGCTTATTACTGCAGTAGATGCCATAACTATTGGGTATAACAGTGTGAGTGAATTAATTAATGTAAAAAAAAACTATCCACGGTTTTTCCAGAGTTTTCCATGATTCAAGACAAAACGGTGCAGAGCGTCAGTCCCAGGACAAAATGGCGTCACCCTAAAATCATTGTTTAAAACTCACAGACTCCGGCTTGTAAATCTATTTATGCCTCCAACTTTTATTCAAATGCTTATTACACCATAATATAACAAATTAAAAATGTTTATGTTTTTTTGTTTTTGTTTTCGAAAATTTGAATGAATTTTGGAAACACCTACTGTTTAACCAAAATTCACTTTTTATTTAACTTAAAGGTATGAGAGGAATGTTTCTTTTTCCGGGTGGATCATCAAACTATTGGTCCTTCTAATTGTCAATTCATTCCTGGTGATATGTACGTAAGGACGTTGTACGTGCTCGCCCGGTAAGTTTTCATTTTTGCGACATCAGGCGCACTTTTCAGGTGTATAAGTTGAGCTAACCGCCTCAGACTAGTACTGTAGCTCGCCAGTTCTCACCAGGGGTGGTTTGAAATAATGGCAGAGAGTCGCAAGAGAAAAAAGTGTCTTCGAAGTTTATGAGAAGAGAGAAAGGCTTCAAAGAAAAGAAACAAGACCAGAGTGTTTTTGGAGATTCTTTCACACGATGGCGTGCGCTGTAGCACAGGTTGGGCTTCCAACTGACGCTTCAGTACCGGAAGTTCTCTCCGACAGTAAAGTTTGGCAATTCCCTATTTGGAGAAATCCATTTCAATCAACTTGTAGTAAAGTATCTCGTCTATATTGTGACTTTTCCCGGGTAGATTAGTTTATTTTGTAAAATGCATCGTCAAGTAGTTATATGATGGGCCACAGGTCCAGCTAACAATGTCCTAATCTTTCACCGCAAGCCCCCAAACAAGGCATGTCCAAGATTTGTAAATGTACTAGTAGCATTTTTGCGGTGAAACTTCTTGTACGTAAAATGGGTGAGATGAGATCTATCTGAGTGAACAAGTCTTTATCATTGCGTTACACCGCCGCCCTCCTCCCCTCATGGTCGGAGCCTTTGCTAACAAACAAACAGAGAGAGTACAGCTCGTTAGAACAACCGCTCCTGCATCGATTTAACTAATAATGTGTTTAATAAGAGGGGTGAATCACTACTGGAAACGGACTCGGAACAGGATCGTTGCGGTATGCTTTTGATTATGATTTGAGAATATCGACCGAGTAGTTATTAGCAGAGAGTTTATCAATAATGTAGGCTATGATTAGCAGACGCCTTGTGCACAAGTCACGCGCTGCGCAGACAAGGGAAAAACTCCATTTTGTCTAAAGTAGCCTTATGACAATGGTAAAAGACAATTACACGTGAAATGAATGTAAAACCTTGTGTGTTTCATTTTGGATATGGTCACCATAGTATAAATAGACAAAATGCAACAGCTACTTTGCTCTTGAAGTCTCTTCTCAAATCGATCAGGGGAACAAGTTAAATAAAACATGGAAGGGCATTTGATATTTGTTATTGCATGACTGTTTTGAGTTAGCTGCTAGCCTAAATTTGGATGCCCTTCCTCAATCTACTGCGATGCATATCCTGTGCACTAAAATATAAAAACATGTTTTATGTGTTCTTGTTAGAAACACAACTACGTGTATAATTCCTTATTTGTTACAGCTATGATAAAATTAAACATCCACTCCACTGGACACACACTCAATGGGCCAGAACCCAGCTCCAGCTGTGTCCAATTCAGAGTCACTGTCTGATCGGTGAGTTATTGTCATATTTATCATCAAGATACATATTTCGTAGTAGAAATTAATTCCTTGTTTTTGTGGCTGTAACAACAAAGGATTCAGGCAACATTAAATCTATATCTATATGTTGTAATTTACAAGAGAAGCTGATTTCTCTGTGAAGGGAAGTAACACAGAGGGTATTATAATTCAAACATCTCTGTGCAGAATAGCAGTTATTTAGATATATTATTTATTTTTGCTTTATATTTTGTAATTTCTGAATTTTTTCTAGGGCCCTCAAACTAGTGTAAATATATTGACATTGATGAGAGAAATGCCTTCAAACAATCTTCACAATTCAATGCAAAGTATTACTGTTTTAGGGATTTATTTGGGATTGGATACTGAAGGGGCACTAAAATTACTTTATTCAAAGGATGACTGGGAGAACCGAACATGGGATTGAAAAGTTATCAATATTTTATGTGAAGTTTTGGAGCCGTCTTTTTTTGAAATTTGCGACAGGAATACAGATATGGGAAAGTCCATCTAGATAAAGGTAAGAGAACGACTCAAGTAACGTCTATTGGCATGTTTTTCAAAATTTTAGATTAATCTTTACTGAAAGGTTACTGTTGAATGGTGGAAATCTGTGAATTGATGGTCTGTGTAGAATATTTCTAGTACTTAAGTCTATTTCTGTTCAAATGTTGTGCAGCTTAGTCAGTGGCCTTGTGGTTACAGCTGTTTAGCCGCGTTAGCTCCGGCGATCGCTAGCATCTCATAGTGATAAAAAAGCATTTAAAACCGGGTGTTAAGCATATGTGTTGGCGTAGCTTCGTGTGTGATCATTTGTGATGGCTGATTTGGGTGTGGTTAAAGGCTTTATTGATGATTTGTTTCGAGGTGCTTATCTGTCAAAGCATGTTTGGTTAGGGTGCTTAGGCTGCTAAGCTAGCTTGAGAACAATAGGCTAACATTAGATTAAGCTTTCGCTCTAAGCTCTTATGTTAATAGGTAGCTGGACATTAGAATTTCATTCTCAGCGGAAATCAAGCCTCGCGTACATTGTTTTGGTCAAGCTTTTTGAATATTGGCGTGTGGAGAATTAAAAGAAGAATCGTTTGTTTTGCTTTGTTGCTGCGTATTATTTAACACAGTAATACCGGAAGGCCGCCATTTTTGTAGTAAAACACACCGGGCATTTTTGGAGGTAATAGCGGCCACTAAACCAAATCCATTCCGTAAATCCATTTCGGGTTTTTGAGTTCCACCATAGCGGGCCTGTAAATCCAGTTCGAGTCCGGTGTTTTTTACGGATCCAGTCCGTTTTTTGATTTTTGGCTTCTTACTGGGGATATTTTCGCTCCTTCATTTTATCCTAGTGAATTAATCTCACAATTATAACAAATTTTAAAGACATAGGCTATAATATAGCCTTGCATATTGTGGTATGTTTAGGAAAAAATGTGAGATCGCTGGATAAATGGATTTTAACTAAACATTTGAACAATCGTGGAACACAATTGCTGCGGGGTGTTGTGGGCTTCGTACGTAAAATTCTCACAGAGGCCTTATTTCAGAGCGTCATTGGCTCCCATATAGGCTAATATACACTAATACAATGTAAGGTGGGAGCTTATTATGTGGCACTTTCTCTTTTAACAGTTAATGTACGTTAGGAAACAGTGGACAATAAATTTTTACCCGTTTGGCTCGCAGCGCGCCGCACACAGGGACCTGCTTAGCCGGAAAGTGCGGCAGACGAGGTGTGCAACGATAAATTAAGAGTGTTTTAGGTGATGTGCGGAGGATTTATGGGGTGACTGGAGGGGTATGGAGTGGAGCAGGCGATAATGTTGTGTGACAGGGGGGCCAATGTTTCGATCACAGACTTGCTTAACGTTATGAATTCCACTGAAAAGTATTTTTGTGTCATAAGGTTTCGTAATGCAAGTCCCACATTGGATTGCACTTACATTTAGAAATGTAAGAAAAAAATGGTGTGGGTGTTGTGGTTGTAGCATTTTTTAACATAGTTGCCTGGTGCCAAACCCAGAAAGGTGCTGAAACATGTGTGTTCACATGAACTAAGTGTATAAAACGATACTCTGTTTTACGGAAAAATTTGTGTAGCTTTATGCAGTTATGAGGAAAATTACTTTGAAATGTATCTTGCATAAGCAAAGAAAATAGTTTTTGTTGTTTTTAGTCTTTGAATAATAATAGAGGCTAAGTGGTTTTAAGAGCTTCTACAGGCAATTGTTAAACCCATGATTAATAATAATAATTAAAGGCTATAAGTTAGTGAAACTCCTTGTTGTGGGCAAAATAACGAGTCTCACACAAGCGGAGAAGTACTGTCTGATTGGCAATAAGAAGATAGATATTTAACCAGCGTTTAGAATCGTGGTTTTCTCCCCCGTGTTTGTTGTTGGTAGTGCCTAGAAAGGACTGTAGCCTAGCTAGGCACTGATACATGTGAATAGTGAATGCTGCGTTTAGAGGGAAGAGAGCCCGCGCGCGTCGGGAAAAAGCAGCTCTGCGGTTTTTTATTTTAATCACGGCTTGATTTTCAATCTCTTGGAGGCCAGCAGGGAGGGTGAAGAAGTGTCTTGTTTTTGTCTTGTTTTTTTTGCCTTGTTTTGCCTTGTTTTTGTTTTGGTCTTTTGTGTTTTTATTGTGTCTTGTTTTTGTCTTGATGGGTGTGTTTTTGTAGGGGTGACAAAATGAATATAACATACCTGTGTCTTTTATTGTGTAAAAGGGTTAATCGGAGCAGATGGCTTGGAGATAGTAGACGGTCCTGGATGTCACATTGCTCACCCTGATTGTTGGTGAATAAAAAGATACGAACGGGAAAATAAAGTAAAGTTAAATTCTCACCAGTTAAGTGTGTCGTGGGTTCAAGGCCAAGGATTCGGCGAAATCCTTAAAGTAAAGTTAAGAAGGTGGTGGGTTAAAGGCCCTAGGATTGGGAACCTTAAAGATAAAGTGCGCTGGAGTTAGAGTCTCCAAAAGGGTTTAGAGGCCCCAAGGATTCGAAATAAGGTCCTTAAATTCTAATAATTGACACTGGGTTTTAAGGCCGCCCAAATTAAAGTACAGGGACTACGCGTTTGGGTGTATCCCTTTAAAAGCTGAAAAGTACGTAGGTAGGACTCCAAAGGAGCGGAGCACGCGCGGACTGAAAAATAAGCGTTGAAAGATAGTCGTTGAACAAGGACTTGGGGGCTGTCTAGAAATCTGGTTGGAGGCATAGGATCGAATAAAGATCTTAAAAATTCCTACTAAATTGGTGAAATATAAAAGTGGTTGGAGTCCCTAAAGATCTAAAATCTAAGATCTTTAAATTCTACTAAATTTGGTGAATTAATGTTCGGTTTTCTGAAATTAATAAAGGAATTATGTTATGATATCTGCGAATATTCTATGGTCAAATGCAATGAGCTCTTGTATGGTCAGGTTAGATATTTGGGATTATTGTAATTCTAGTGTCTTGTCTTGTTGTCGTTATTGTGTTAGTTGTGGAGTGACGAGTGTGTGGACGAGTGTGGAGTTGTGTGAACAAACGAGGTTGAATGAAAATTTGTGTGTAACGAAAAGCAGTTTGTGGAGTGGCGTGGAGCAAGGAGAGAGAGATTTGGAAAGTATTGAAAAGTGTTTGTGGATGCTGAAAATGGCCATTGAATGTGGTTGGCTATTTAATAAGGTGTGGTAAGTGGAAAAAATGAAGTGGTTGGCAAGTGACGGAAAGTTATAATAAGGGAGTTTCCCCTTGCTCAGAAAGAAATCTGTGCATGTGAAAGTTTAGAGATGTTACCGGGTAAAGAAAAAAAAAAGGAGGTGGTATTTGCTCTATCTGCATTAGTGTGGATGGAGCAAAGAAAGAAACTGAGAAATGATTAAAGCGGGAAGTCTTGATACATTGGAGGAGTGGCCAATCGCTTGTATCCGGGCCACATATGTAAAGAGGTGTGAGGGAATACGCTCCCCTACTTAAAAAACAAACAAAAACATCCAAATGATAATAACGAAGTTATTTTTTAGACATTTCTGCTGAAGGCAGTGCTATGTCTCAATAGGCATAAAATTGCTATTTGAATATCAAAAATTAACTAATGTGTGATAGATGCCTATTTTTGTGTGTGTCTGTGGTGAAATAAGAACATTTTAGGCCCCTGAAAAGAGAGGTTACTGAAAAATTAGAATCTCTCTCTCCACTGTGGTGGACATGAATGAAGAACAAAAGTGTTTATAGGTTATAAATTTTTGGAGGCATTGATTTGGAGTACCGACCGATATCATTTAAGTTTTTTTTGTTTAGCACCGCTTGGAATGCATTACTAAAAGTATGAAGAAGCAATATGCAATACATTTTGAATTGTTATTTTTAGGAGACGCAAAATAAACAGATTTAATAAATTAATGAATACATTTAATGGTACATAAATATGGGGTACGCCATTTGACCAGAGGTGAGAGCAAGCTGAAAAATAAAGAAAATTAAGTGCAAACTTTTAAAAGATGCAGCTTAAGAAGTAAGCAACACAAATTTTAATAAAGAATAATCTAAAAGTTTAAACCTAAATGTGGAGCGATTTATGGTTGTTGGGTGGTTTTGATGATAATTGTGGTTAAGTGGTGTTTTCAGACGCGATCCAGAACCAAAAATTGGACCAAGCAACGTTCGAGAACGAGGCGGTTGCAACAATGCCTCCTGGTGGTGACAGCCATGGTAGATATTCAGTGAACAGACATCTCTCTTGCATTTTGGTGCAGACAGGTGAAAACATCTGAAAACTATAAGATTGTTACCTGACACCCGAAATTATGGGCTTCTTGGAAGAACCACAGAGTCCTGTGAGCTGCCACCTAACCCAGTGCCTATGATCCTCGCAGGACGGACCTCTAGCATACATATGCATAGAGCCTTAAGATTCCTGTTTCTGTCCTTGGAAATGAGGGACATGATGTCTTGAGACATCCGTAAACAGTGGTTTGCTGAGCTTGAACTGGACCCAACACAAATCTTCTCTGGGCATACCGATAATCACCTGTTAACTGCTACAAACAATTTTATTATGACAAATTAAGATTTGGTATAATAGAGAAGCTTTTTAAGGCTAATTTTAAGGGACGTAATGTTCCTTAAACAACAAAATTGCCCAAAAGGTAAACAGGGTGGGTGACTGCAAATTGTTTACACTGTAATTGGAACAATAATATGAAATGTCTTGTTTTGATTCCTCCTTTTGCTCATCTCTCCTGGACAAAAAGGCTAAAATTAGCCCCATGGTCAAAGTGCTGAGTGAAACAAAAGTTTTGTACATTTTTGACTTTTTAAAGTCCTGTGCTCTTAATCTGTGTCTTCCTATTTTTTTTTAGATGTTAATGCCTAGACTTGTATCAAATTGTTTCAACATTACACATTCATTCCACGACACAATGGTGGAGATCATTTACACTAGCCTGAAAAATATCTTTAAAATGCAGCCAAATAAATATAGTGGGTCCTTAAGACCTGATGATGCTGGCTTATTTTACTAATAAATTTAATCAATTATCTTTAAAATTACAGTAAATTCAAAGATTAGAATAGCTCAATACAAAATTTAAATGTGAAGCCTTAGAGGCATTGTTATGTTGGAGTAATAGAACTCTATAATTATAACTGACTCAATGGTTTAGACTGAAATAGGGGGCTGTGGCCCTTACTCCTTTGCCTGCTTCATCGGTACGTCAGTCCGTGAAGCAGAACCACAGGATACTCTTATGAGTTTTTTAACTGGCCGATTGATGCCTGATCCGGTCCTGTTTGCTGATGGGACTAAAGAGGACCCTGATTTTGACAAGATTTGTATGTTAATAATTCGGAACTATGTTTACTGATTTAGTTTTTTAAGTTTATTCACCCAGAAATCTGAAGTCCGGGAGCTGTGGAAATGCTCGCTTCCAACCTTGCCCTGATTCTGATTGGACTGAAACAGAGTTTGGTCTGATCGTTTTTGGGAGGTTATGGACTGATCCATTAAGCTGTGGCCAAGGTCCCAAAGAAAACCAGACGAGTGTTCCCTCACACCTATCACTCGCCCTGTTGAACCAAAAGTGACTCAGTAAAGCCAATGAATCTCCACTGGACTTGCCCCTAACATTAATTAGTTTGTGTTGATTTTTTAGTTTGTGTTGATTATTGTATTGTTTGGTTTTTTGCAGATGATGGAAGTATAATCTCCAGTGAACTTTTGAGCTGGTTTGCTGGTGTTTCCTGTTCAAGTATAGAGGTTTCAATCTATGGAAGGTTGTTTTTTACACGTTTACATGACAATTTGTTGGACTGGAGTTTTTCTTCAGTCCAAGAGGGGGGGGTGGTTAATTATGGGACGATTAATAATTTGGTTATTTTGGGTATGGGAAAGAAACAAACGCAAAACATGGTAAATATATCTAAATTTATGGCAGAACTAATGATATAAGACATACGTTCAGATATAGATTACATTTTTATACATGCTCTGTTTTGCAGCTTTGTTGCAGTTCTGCTGATGCGCACACAGAATTGTGCAATGTGGAAAACCAGAAGCTAAAAAGAGTTTTATTCTCTAACAAATTTAGGATTAATGAAACCTGTGTGCTTATATCCCTGAATTTTTTCAGATAAAATTGAAACACATTCCAACGATAAATCAAAGTTAAAAGTTAAATTTGAAGTACAGCCTTTTTTGAATAGCTGCATGGTCGTTGCTCCGGTCACGGTGAGCGATCGGATTGAGAATTTTTTTTTTGTGTAGACCTTTTTAATGCCTCTGTTCTTATTGTTCTGTTTCAGAACTCGGTTGTGGTCTTGCCTCTTGGGTGCAAGTAAGTGGTTGTAATTATAAGATCAGTTGACCCAAATGATTAACAAATGATTAGTGCAAAACAAAACACACCAAATAAAAAACACCCAGTGATGAGTATAATTCTATAGCCCAGACGCTGAAGCTGCACGACAGAGCAACAAAAACAACAACCAAGTGACTAGCTCAAAGAAACATTTCTCTGTAAACTGTAATTTCATGAATAAATAATTCAGTTTGATTGCGATAATTAAGAGACGTGAAAGGATGATGTGGACTATTTTTATATATGTTTTTGTCATAATGAGGGCCCCCCCCCCTTAGGTAATATCTCAG
>VHKM01001108.1:0-174834 GCA_007210695.1 Neogobius melanostomus | reverse complement strand
TTTAAATTCAAAACAGGGTGCTGATGAAGCCGTTGGCTACATATCTATTGCATTTGTAGGAACATATGCCAGAAAGCTACATGGGCGTTCTCTTGGTCAGCTTGAAGCATTTGTTTTTTAAAATTCTGAAAGAAAAAATATACTGATTGTATTTGCTAAACTTTACTAACTAAAACCAGTATAAAGTCCAATATGTCTTGCAGATGTTGATTTTAATGTATTGTTGGAGCAGAAGAAATAATAACAAATTTCCTTGAACTAGACTAATTATCATTGTTGGAGCGACCCTCAGGACATTTTGGTGTCGTACGCGGGCTGCGATCGTACCGGACGTGCGGAATGGCTCGCCCTATACGAGTCTATAGCCATTGTGTTTATTAGCTAATGTTGAAAACTTCAATGAGGCCTACATTTAGCACGAGAATCCACCGGTAAACACACCAACACTAACTAATCCGTACGTTACATCGGTGATCGTGATATGTCTACTGTTTCGAATGCTGTTCTGATTGGGCGGGCAACTTCATTGGGCATGTTTCACATGTTCCATAACTAACATCTGACATTGTCACCTTCGGTAAACACATTTGCCTTACATGACGACACACACTGCTTTGCTCTACAAAAAGTTGTTTCGCTCTTAACTTCCAGAAAGGTTTTATCTTCCGCAAAACGAACACGACCTTCCACTCTCGTGAGAATGATGGAGACAATCGGAGTGCTAGCTCGGTGAGTATCTTTTGGCGAAAACGTACATTTTTGTGCTTTTTACAGTCAGCTGACTTTTACGATCTGGGAATTCAAAGGAAGAACGAGATGCTCAAAACACTGATTTTAATTTGTGTATTAGAATGGTAATGTTCACAAGAATCGTTAGGTCCTAAAATGTTGTTTGTGAGTTATGATGCTCGTATTGCTCATGGGCCTGCCATTGCATAAGAGAACCATTTTGAATATTTGACTGACTGGTTTGTTATTACGATACCGTTTTTGTCAACCTTTGAAAACATGATCCAAGAGGAGGCTACAATCGAACAAATTAGCGGATATGTGGTGACTTACTCTTCAGTTTTATTGTCAGCCTTGTATGCTGCACAGTAAAAAATAGTACAATTATTTGCGCGCATATATCTGTGGCTTCTTCGTGAGTGACCTAGCAACATTACACGCGACCGTCCTTAGTAAATTTTCTAAGTACTTTTGCGGAGTTATACAGTTTCTAATTCCTGTTCTCCATTGCAGATATAACCCGGGCAATTGCCCCGGGGGACACATGCCACGTACCTCTGTGGTGAAGTCTCTTGTGAGGGCTGCTTTCGGCAGCAGGTGGTGAACGGGCCTGAACACGCGACACGATGGAGAGAGGGCTGTCTAAAGATAATCCGAAGAATCCTGCAGCCATCAGCAGAAGCAGAGGACGAGGTACTGATACACTTACTTTTCCATAAGTCATGTCTCAACAGCGTGATTCTAAAAAGATCTCTTTCTTTAGCTGTAGCATTGAGTCTTTCGTGCAAACCATTTCACCGAGTGTTAGTCAAGGTTCATCCTTTTAGCCTCTAGTCAGCGGTTACCAGACGTCCCACGTTTAGACCCCGGACAACGCAGTTTGCATCTTCCACTCCCATGTCCCCCACTATCATCTCCCTCCCAAACCATTCATCTTGTCCCAGTTTTACAGCAGGCATCTGTCCCCAAGTGTCCCAGTTTTTTTGGCCAAAATATCCACAACCAGTAACGCTTGAAAATCATGTTTGGGCCATCGCAAATCTCCCATCTACCCCAGCGTAGAAACCAAATTACGAAATATCAAGCTGCTATAATATGTCATGGGCTGATCAGGTGCCAGTGTAAGCCTAGTAAAAGCAGAGTTACCATTTAGGCTTAGGCAGACAACATCAATCTAAACTGGCTCCCTGGTTGACGTCAACTAAATCCCAACATAGTGTCCCCCAGTTTTCTTACGTCCGACCTCTGGTACCCCCTACAACTTTAGTCACAAAATATCTGGGTTTTACTTCATAGTTTAATAAGTGACCCAACCGATCCTACACCTGGTACCGGCATATCGGAGCGATCACTGATAAATTACAATATCAGGTGGGCTAATCACTACAAATATCAATACTGAACCGAACACAGTTTGGCGCTCACTGCTTTAAAACAAACACAATCTTTCAACCAACCTAAACTCTTAGAGAATATGGCCGACATGCAATAATGTCATTTTGAAGGCAGAGCCTGGAAACTCTCAGTCACGCGGTGTTTTAAACACTCGCAAACGTAGTTTTTGATCGCGCGCAAAAAATGCAGCAGCTAGCAATCAGCAGGCTAAAGCTAGTGGAGCATGTTAAATGCTAACACTGAACTAATAAGGCTTGGTCAGAAACTAGTGATCGTAAGCCTAACAAAATAAAATCAAGCCACTGGCTGGAGAGCCGAAGTGTTTGTACTTAAGTTTACAATGCTTTTAAAGAATAACTGTTAAGAATATCTGTAAGCAATAAGTTGTATCCCGATGACTTCATCTGTGAGCTGTATGCCTGTCCGAAGATAGTGTCAGAAAATCCAGTTAAATGTTTTCCATTAGTTTATTAATAGATATAATCTGATCTATAACTTTATTGATCTTCAAGAAAATAACATAGTTTCACTCACAGTAGCCACTTTTTAAGAAAGTCTCTGGTGTCGGTTAATATCTGATATCGGCAGATACTCAAGACCCCCATATCGGTATCGTACCTGGAAGCAAAAAAGCTGATAGGTGCATCTTCTCTAGTTAGTCAATTATTAACTACTTTAATTTAGTTTTAGTTTATTTAAAGTCAGTAAAAGTGTTACTTGACCCCAGCCACATTCATCGACACAACATATTGTAGGAAAATTACCTCAGGTTTAAATTGGCACAGTAGATCGAATGCTGGACACATCTAACTGTGTTTGTTGTTGCAGGCTGCGAATGCCTAGAGAGGATTGGTGAGCCTGGACAGTGACGCATGTAAGTGGTGAGCTCAAAGAGCGTTTCGATCACATGGGCCTACCTGCCTCGTCTTTGAGATGCTGGGCACACCTCAGGTTCTGTCGGCGACCTCGTGCATGGAACCCATAAGCGCCTGTCTCCCAGTCGAGATCCGGCTTATACGAGCACCTTCTCGTGGTTCGACGCCCTGCAACGGACCTCGTGGATCCACTCGACCTAAACCAGATATACGTGATGTGACCAACGTGAAAGCTGGAGCCGTGACATGGGTCAATACTGATGACTTTGGGCCTTGCACGACCATTGCTGGAGGTCGACAGGGGAGAAAGAAGCCAGCCCGGCGGGCCCCGCGGGATTACAGGGGCTCCATGAAGTGATTGGCTGTGAGTTTGATGTTCCATCGATGATGTAATGGCTGGGCTCCAGCATTGGCCTTACTACTTTCTAGAGGAAGCACCGTTTCTGCCACCGGATATCAAGTCCATTGAAGATGCTGTGGACCTGCTTGGAATGCCTACTGAGACATGCCTTGTGACGGATCTTCTCTAAGTACTATTTACAAGGAAGATGATGGCCAGCAGATGCCAACATGGAGCTACTGATGCCTGGAGAATCAGGCCGTGTTAACCGTGTAACCCATGGGGAACTCTAAACTACAGAAGTACATGAAGCTGACTTTCGACGATTTGGTCGACTGTGAGTGTTCAAAAATCCATGAATTTCCTTGACTCAGCCATTGCCTTCTCTACACATGATAATTAATTGTATTGTGAATCGCGTAAAGTAGTACATCACAGTACTTCTACAGAATGATGTTTATATCAATGCTGAAAATCTAACTGTGTGTTTCTGTTTCCGTGCTGCAAGATATTTATAGCGAACAACCTAGAGGAGCTTGATAGCACCTCCGAGTGTTTGTGGCTTCTCAAAGGGGCTGCTGACTGTCGAACCAGACTCAAGACTGACTCCAAAGCAGGCCGCTGCAGCACGCATTCCATCACCATGACCCCTGACAGAGGAAAGTGACTAGTAGTGTCATGTTTCAGTCAAAATTCTCAGTTTTAAAGCAACATTGTGTTTTCCCGTCATCTTTTAATTCAGGTTTTAAATTCCCATTTAAGATAATCGCTCATATAATTTGCTCAGCTAAATCTGAAACGCAACAAAACATCAGACAGAGTGACTGTGTAACAGAGTTAGTGGATATAAATTACAATGGCCAAGAATATTTAGAAGTGTTACCGTTGAAATAAATGAACATATCTAATTTTTGTGCAAGAATATTAATTTCTATATTGTTTTGTTCTCAGCTCACAGAGGTGTAAACTCGTGATGCAGCGTTTATTTCCACTGAGTCTGACGTCCATCACAGAGGACAACCAACGGCGTCTCCAGACAACGCCCAATGCAAAGGTTCGAGTGAGGATTCCTCGCCCTCTGCCACTGGTCGTCTGAAGGGATTTTAGACAAAGCTGTGGAGCCATTCGCTCTGGACTTGGGATTATGTGAAGATGAGAGTTCTACCAGCTCAGAAGAACCGAGCAGTCTCTCTACTGATCATTCTCCTTCGAAACTGATGTTTCAGAGCCAGAGGAGGTCTACCCCGTCCACATCAACCAGCATTTTGATGAGGAAATTGTGACCAGTTCCTCTGAAGGAGAATTGTCTTCTGACGCCCATGAAGACAGTTCAAGTGACGATGGAGCTCACTTTGGTTCCAGTCAATGGATCACAAAGAAGAAGACGGCGTAGAAATTCTTTTGAAGATTTCCGATAGTTACAGATCGGCACAATCAGAAAGTACTGTCTATCCCGTCCACATCAACCAACATTTTGATGAGGAAATTGAAATCAGTTCCTCTGAGGGAGACCGTCCACAGACTGACCTCCGAAACAGGACAGGCCCGGACAGCGGATATATTTCTGATGCTGTAGTAACATCAGACTCCTCTGACGACTCTGCTGTGATACGGGTGTTTTCACAGCCTGATGACGTCTATGTGTCCAGTCCATTTGAGCCCCTGCACATCCAGCAAAATGTGGAGGAAAAGACGACGTGTCTAGAGGTTTCTAGTGAGTAATATTTAAGAAAATTAGCGTTGCTTTTTAATAAATTTGTTTATGGAGCATGTTAACATTTCACATTCATAACTTATAATAAATATATTACATTTCCAAGTTAAAATAAATTAAATATTTGCTATTTTCTGTTTAAATTTAAATTTAATGAAGCAGCCAGGTTTATAATCTTGTTGTGAGTTTAGATATACTGTGGTTTTGAGTGTGTGTGTTCAAAGTTAATTTGGTTAACTCTATTTTTCTCATTGCAGATATAACTGTGGGTCAGATGCTCCGTGGACACAGTGCCACCTACTCTGTGGTGAGGTTTCTTGGTGAGGGCTCTTTCGGCATGGTGGTGGAGGGCCTGAACGTGGACACGATGGAGAGAGTGGCAGTGAAAATGCTGAAGTATCCTGCAGCCATCAGAGAGGCAGAGGACGAGGTAAGATCGGAATTCATTTTCCATAATTTATTCTGAACCAGTGTTAATTTTGTTTATCTGGCTTGAGTTTCAGTCTTTTGACAAACATATAATTAGATTTGATAAAACAATTTGTTTTAGTTTTAGTGTATGAAAATGTAAAGTACATTTGTGGACTAAACCCAATACCTAATTTAGTTTAACTCGTCCTCACTGAGACACATGTTTCAACTCAAAAGCTACTTAAAACTGTGACACAAAAGACAAGACGTGTTCTTGAAGTTGCAACTTTCATGTAGTCTTGGCATTCATAAGTACAAGTTAAACTGTAAAAAATAGAGAAGCAAAATGCTAGATGATAAGCCAGAAATTAACTGTCACAAATAGAAATGGCTGCTAATATAAATGTAACTCGCTACAAATTGCAAAAATGCCACAAAGAGGCTTATATAAGCCAATACATTTTACATAAAACAAATAAATATATATTATAGCAGTCTTTCTTACACATTAGCACATTGCTAGCTACAACTGTCATCTCAAGTTCATTGAGCACTGTAATAAGTTCACAAAACTCCTCTAAACTCTACAAAAACAAAATATCTACAAGCGCTGCTTCTGCTGGAGTAGAACTATTTTTAAATTTTAAACTATATTTAGCACATCCGTTTGGTGTGTGACCCGCCAAAATGAGAGCGGTAGTTTCACAATAAGAGTTTCTATAGTGAAACGTACTGAAAATGTGTGAAAAGCAGAATTCAACTTTTAAAGACATTTTCATCTTTATTGTTCAACAATAAACAACTTGAGATTAAGATCATTCGCTATTTTTACAGTAGTTTTAGTTTAATTTAGTCACCAATAATATTACTTGATCAAAATTATGACAAAATATTTAGTAGGTAAAATCAACACATGTTTTAATTATACACTAATGAATGCTGGACACGTCTAACTGTGTTTTGTTGTTGCAGGTGCGAATGCTGGAGAGGATTGGTGAGCTGGACAGTGACCGCTGTAACGTAGTGAGCTTCAAAGAGCGCTTCGATCACATGGGCCTCACCTGCCTCGTCTTTGAGATGTTGGACATCAGTCTGTGGGACCTCATCATGGACCATGAGTGCACACCTTCTCTCAGTGAACTCCGGCCTATAGCGCAGCAGCTCTTGGTGGCCTTCGACTCCCTGAAGGACGTCGGTGTGATCCACTCCGACCTAAAGCCGGATAACGTGATGTTGACCAACTTGAAGCTGGAACCGTACAGGGTCAAACTGATCGACTTGGTCTGGCCCTCGTCACCTCGGAGGTAGAGCAGGGGAATGATAGTTCAGCCCGGTGGATACAGGGCTCCGGAAGTGACTTTGGGCAGTGTGTACGATGTTCCCATCGACATGTGGGGCCTGGGCTGTACATTGGCCTTTCTACTTCTCGAGCAAAACCTGTTTCCACGCTCCAAATATCAATCCATGAAGATGATGGTGGACCTGCTGGGAATGCCTCCTGACGACATGCTTCGTGACGGAGAGTATTCTCAGTACTTTTTCACAAAGGAAGATGATGACGAGCAGAGGCCAACATGGAGACTCCTGACGCCTGAAGAATTCAGCCGTGCAACTCGGCGAAACCCAGGGGAACCTTCTAAACTACAGAAGTACATGAGGACTTTCGACGATTTTGTTGACGTGAGTGTTCAAATCCATGACATTTACTCAACTATGACTTTTTTACATGATAAGATATTATTATTGTAAATGTGTAAAGTAATAGTTATAGAATCATTTTTAATGATGAAAATCTAACTCATGTCTTTTTGTTTTCCCGTTGCAGATATTTGTAGTCGACGACCCAGAGGAGCTTGAAGACCTCCGAGTGTTTGTGGACTTCCTCAAAGGGCTGCTGACTGTCGACCCCAGACTCAGACTGACTCCAAAGCAGGCGCTGCAGCACGCATTCATCACCATGACCCACCTGACACAGGACAGTGACTAGTAAGTGTCATGTTTCAATCAAATGTTACTTCAATTTTAAAGCAACATTGCCCTGAAGTCATTAATATGGTTATTTTAAGGTTTAATATAATTAACAAATAATTTATTCTTCTTCAATAAGTATAATCTCACTTTTACCCAATGTAACAAAATCCAAAAGTCACACTTGA
Source organism: Neogobius melanostomus (assembly GCA_007210695.1). Taxonomy (NCBI): domain Eukaryota; kingdom Metazoa; phylum Chordata; class Actinopteri; order Gobiiformes; family Gobiidae; genus Neogobius; species Neogobius melanostomus. The sequence continues at coordinate 167,214 of VHKM01001108.1, read as the reverse complement.
TTGTGTGATTGTGGATTGTGTGATTGTGGACGTAAACGACAAAGGGCCAAATTATGTAGCAATGTAAAATGTTCTTTGTTACTAATCTATTTAATTAATTGTTTTTCAGCTCAAGGTCTGCTGAATCTGTGATGCAGCCTTATAATCCCGCTGAGTCTGACGTCCATAGTGGAGAACAATCGCCGGTGTCTCCAGACGACGCCCAACGCAAAGGTTCAAGTCAGGATTCCTTGCCCTCTGCCTCTGCGTCGCCTGTTGGGATTCTACCCAGAGCTGTGGAGCCATTCACTCAGAGCTATGGGTTAAATGAAGATGATCATTCTATCAGCGCAAAAGAACGACCTTCAAGTCAGTGGAGCACAAAGCTTGACCAACCAGTTCAGCAAATACAGAAGCCCCTGCACAGCCAGCAACATTATGATGAGGAAATTGTAATCTGTTCCTCTGATGGAGAACTTCCTCCTTCAAACGCCTATGTGGACAGTTCAAGTGACGATGGAGCTCACTTTGGTTCCAGTCAATGGATCACAAAGAAAGAAGACGGCGTAGAAATTCTTTAAGGATTTCTGAAGGGGAAATCTCAGATAGAGATGACATATCCCAGAAAGATAGTTACAGATCGGCACAATCAGAAAGTACTGTCTATCCCGTCCACATCAACCAACATTTTGATGAGGAAATTGAAATCAGTTCCTCTGAGGGAGACCGTCCACAGACTGACCTCCGAAACAGGACAGGCCCGGACAGCGGATATGTTTCTGATGCTGTAGTAACATCAGACTCCTCTGACGACTCTGCTGTGATACGGGTGTTTTCACAGCCTGATGACGTCTATGTGTCCAGTCCATTTGAGCCCCTGCACATCCAGCAAAATGTGGAGGAAAAGACGACGTGTCTAGAGGCTTCTGGTGAGTAATATTTAAGAAAATTAGCGTTCCTTTTTAATAAATTTTGTTTATGGAGCATGTTAAACATTTCACCTTCATAACTTATAAAATATATTACATTTGCAAGTTAAAATAAATTAAATATTTGCTATTTTCTGTTTAAATTTAAATTTAATGAAGCAGCCAGGTTTATAATCTTGTTGTGAGTTTAGATATTACTGTGGTTTTGAGTGTGTGTGTTCAAAGTTAATTTGGTTAACTCTATTTTTCTCATTGCAGATATAACCGTGGGTCAGATGCTCCGTGGACACAGTGCCACCTACTCTGTGGTGAGGTTTCTTGGTGAGGGCTCTTTCGGCATGGTGGTGGAGGGCCTGAACGTGGACACGATGGAGAGAGTGGCAGTGAAAATGCTGAAGAATCCTGCAGCCATCAGAGAGGCAGAGGACGAGGTAAGATCGGAATTCATTTTCCATAATTTATTCTGGCTTGAGTTTCAGTTTTTTGACAAACATATACAGTAATTAGATTTGATAAAACAATTTGTTTTAGTTTTAGTGTATGAAAATGTAAAGTACATTTTGTGGACTAAACCCAATACCTAATTTAGTTTAACTCGTCCTCACTGAGACACATGTTTCAACTCAAAAGCTACTTAAAACTGTGACACAAAAGACAAGACGTGTTCTTGAAGTTGCAGCTTTCATGTAGTCTTGGCATTCATAAGTACAAAGTTAAACTGTAAAAAATAGAGAAGCAAAATGCTAGATGGTAAGCCAGAAATTAACTGTTACAAATAGAAATGGCTGCTAATATAAATGTAACTCGCTACAAAACGCAAAAATGCCACAAAGAGGCTTATATAAGCCAATACATTTTACATAAAACAAATAAATATATTATTATAGCAGTCTTTCTTACACATTAGCACATTGCTAGCTACAACTGTCATCTCAAGTTCATTGAGCACTGTAATAAGTTCACAAAACTCCTCTAAACTCTACAAAAACAAAAATATCTACAAGCGCTGCTTCTGCTGGAGTAGAACTATTTTTTAAATTTTAAACTATATTTTAGCACATCCGTTTGGTGTGTGACCCGCCAAAATGAGAGCGGTAGTTTCACAATAAGAGTTTCTATAGTGAAACGTACTGAAAATGTGTGAAAAGCAGAATTCCACTTTTAAAGACATTTTCATCTTTATTGTTCAACAATAAATAACTTGAGATTAAGATCATTCGCTATTTTTACAGTAGTTTTAGTTTAATTTAGTCACCAATAATATTACTTGATCAAAATTATGACCAAATATTTTAGTAGGTAAAATCAACACATGTTTTAATTATACACTAATGAATGCTGGACACGTCTAACTGTGTTTTGTTGTTGCAGGTGCGAATGCTGGAGAGGATTGGTGAGCTGGACAGTGACCGCTGTAATGTGGTGAGCTTCAAAGAGCGCTTCGATCACATGGGCCTCACCTGCCTCGTCTTTGAGATGTTGGACATCAGTCTGTGGGACCTCGTCATGGACCATGAGTGCACACCTTCTCTCAGTGAACTCCGGCCTATAGCGCAGCAGCTCTTGGTGGCCTTTGACTCCCTGAATGACGTCGGTGTGATCCACTCCGACCTAAAGCCGGATAACGTGATGTTGACCAACTTGAAGCTGGAGCCGTACAGGGTCAAACTAATCGACTTTGGTCTGGCCCTCGTCACCTCGGAGGTAGAGCAGGGAATGATAGTTCAGCCCGGTGGATACAGGGCTCCGGAAGTGACTTTGGGCAGTGTGTACGATGTTCCCATCGACATGTGGGGCCTGGGCTGTACATTGGCCTTTCTACTTCTCGAGCAAAACCTGTTTCCACGCTCCAAATATCAATCCATGAAGATGATGGTGGACCTGCTGGGAATGCCTCCTGACGACATGCTTCGTGACGGAGAGTATTCTCAGTACTTTTTCACAAAGGAAGATGATGACGAGCAGAGGCCAACATGGAGACTCCTGACGCCTGAAGAATTCAGCCGTGCAACTCGGCGAAACCCAGGGGAACCTTCTAAACTACAGAAGTACATGAGGACTTTCGACGATTTTGTTGACGTGAGTGTTCAAATCCATGACATTTACTCAACTATGACTTTTTTACATTATAAGATATTATTATTGTAAATGTGTAAAGTAATAGTTATAGAATCATTTGAATGATGAAAATCTAACTCATGTCTTTTTGTTTTCCCGTTGCAGATATTTGTAGTCGACGACCCAGAGGAGCTTGAAGACCTCCGAGTGTTTGTGGACTTCCTCAAAGGGCTGCTGACTGTCGACCCCAGACTCAGACTGACTCCAAAGCAGGCGCTGCAGCACACATTCATCACCATGACCCACCTGACACAGGACAGTGACTAGTAAGTGTCATGTTTCAATCAAATGTTACTTCAATTTTAAAGCAACATTGCCCTGAAGTCATTAATGTGGTTATTTTAAGGTTTAATATAATTAACAAATAATTTATTCTTCTTCAATAAGTATAATCTCACTTTTACCCAATGTAACAAAATCCAAAAGTCACACTTGATTGTGTGATTGTGGATGTAAACGACAAAGGGCCAAATTATGTAGCAATGTTGCCTTAAAATACATACATTACACATTTATAGTTTTAAAAAAAAGTTCTTTGTTACTAATCTATTTAATTAATTGTTTTTCAGCTCAAGGTCTGCTGAATCTGTGATGCAGCCTTGTAATCCCGCTCAGTCTGACGTCCATAGAGGAGAACAATCGCCGGTGTCTCCAGACGCCGCCCAACGCAAAGGTTCAAGTCAGGATTCCTTGCCCTCTGCCTCTGCGTCGCCTGTTGGGATTCTACCCAGAGCTGTGGAGCCATTCACTCAGAGCTATGGGTTAAATGAAGATGATAATTCTATCAGCGCAAAAGAACAACCTTCAAGTCAGTGGAGCACAAAGCTTGACCAACCAGTTCAGCAAATACAGAAGCCCCTGCACAGCCAGCAACATTATGATGAGGAAATTGTAATCGGTTCCTCTGATGGAGAACTTCCTCCTTCAAACGCCTATGTGGACAGTTCAGTTAATGATGAAACTGTCCCTGTCCCGCCTGTAAGCCATACCACCAGGTCCTTGGGTGAAGTTGCAGACTTAGATGGTTTGGGCAGTGAGGCGTTACTTACTGCAGAGCTCAGGGATATTTTGTTGCTCTTTGTCAAAGACCATAATATCAGTTTATCTGACAAAGAGGTTGATGTGAATTCAGGTCTAGGCAGTGACATCGTCCACCAGAACTCACCTTTACATAATATTAGACCAATTCATGATCTCGCTTTTAGTCCAGTTCCACACTTACAGGAGAAAGATTTCCTGCACATATGCCCTGCTTTTGACGTGGCCATTGCATTCGAGAATAGTCCCATCTCAGATTCAGAATCCCTGCCTGCTGATGGCCACGCCACCAGGTCCTTGGGTGGAGATGAAGACTTAGATGTCCCGTGTGGTGAGAAGCTACTTACCAAAGCATTGAGGGACATAGCTGAATCAAACTTTGTCAAATCCTGCACTGCAACCAGTTTATTTAACAAGGCATGCATTGTTTCAATTCTTGAGGGCTTTAGTGAAAGTACTGCTGTATTAGAAGGAAAGAAACGAATGAATGAGGTTTCCTACGTCGAGGAAATCCTCCTTAGTTCAGCTAATGTTGAGGCACGTGGTGGTTTCTGGGAAGTATGCGATGAGATGGACAAAACCAATGCCGCTGGTCCAAGTGGTTTAAGTCACCAGTCCGACAGTCCTATATCAAATGGGACTTCAGAGAATTCTGGCCCTAACAAAGCTATTTGTATCACCTTAACTTATAATAGATACATTTCCTGGCCTATGGATGTAGTGACAGATGAAAAGGATGAAACAGAGGAAAGATTAGATAAGTTAGAGGCTGCATTATTACACAATTCACCCAGTGGAATAGCGTTATATTACGAAGCTCGACAGTTTGCCAATCAGGATACAGTCCCAATGCTCAGCCCTCAGAGTCAGGATGAAAAGAGGAGCAGAACAGTGGATGTTGAGCGTCTATTAGTTGACAGAGCGGTTCATGGTGGAGAATTGGACTTGGTTGTGGTATTTGTGAGGTTTAACTCATCTTGGCTTCAGTCTGGAGTGGTTGCTAGAGTCTTTGTCGTCCTCGTCTGGGACCCAGGAGGATAAGGGCACGTCTCAGGGTGCGTTCACACTTGGTCCATTTGAAGCGAACTAGTGTACTTCCCAGGAAGATTCTGCTTCTGTTGAGCAGGTCATTCCCAGAAAGTGCAGCAGGACTCACTTCAGATGGACCGAGTGTGAACGCAACAGAACAGAGTCACACCTCCACACAGGTGACTGTTGCATCGAAGCCCTGACTTTCACACGGAGCAGATAGCCAGCTGCTTGTGTCAGAGCAGAGTGGCATTTGTCTGATCCATCGTGAGGTCAAGGGTTTAAAAGATGTGGCATGCATCTGTCTCAGGTGAGGCTTTGTTCTGTACTTTGATTTGCTTCTCTCCGTGGGTTGGCTTGGACAGTGACGGGTCGATATCTCTGGACATTTCTCCAGTCTGGGGCCAGTCATACGTTTAGGGAGTGACAGCATAACACCTACAAATTATTTCAGACCAAACCAATGCAAACACATACTGGTAAATGAATTAGAGCTACAGGGACCAAACATGTGAACTCACCCTAAAAACAGAGTCACACCTGATCTACAGGTGACTGTTGCATCGAGGCCGCGACTTTCACACGGAGCAGATAGCCAGCTGCTCGTGTCAGAGCAGAATGGCATTGGTCTGATCCGTCGTGAGGTTAGGGGTTTAAAGATGTGGCATGCATCTGTTTCAGGCGAGGCTTTGTTTGGGGGGAGCCCATGTTGTACGGTTTCTAAGATAGGGGTAACATACACTGGATACACAGTCCCGGGGTAGAAAACTACACAACTACACAGCCAAGTCAGTTCAGGTCAACCTATTCAAAAACATATACTTGTAAATTAAGTATATGATTTTGTCCATTTTGGGTCTAAATTTAGGTTTACACCTTTTTTAATCCGGTTCAGTCCTGATTTGATCTTGATCAGGGCCTGGTGGTACTTGGCAGGGCAAATATTATACTGAAGGAACAGGGACCAAAAGTTCAGTTTGGTTTAAGTAAGCCCACATCTATGTGAACTGTGCTGTGTCCATCAGTAACATGTATTTTATTTATGAACGTGGCGATGATTGTGACGTGTGCTTCTTCTATATCGCTGCAATGCAGATAATGTGGCACTGTAGCCCAAGACAAATTTCCCCTCGGGGACAATAAAGTTGATCTCATCTCATCTCTCATTATTATTATTACTTTTATCTTTTTTACTTGTAAAGTTGGTATGGATGTGCGAGTGTACCAGACCACAAATTAAGTTCCCTGACTGAAAAAATAAAGTTCTTCGAATTGAATTGAAGTCAGTTCTGTTCCTTAATCCCGATTATTAAAAATGATTTAACTGTAGGAGTTTGGGGCTAGTTGTCTCACATCCTGCTTCTTCTGCTGCAGTGTTTATTTCCCCAAAAAGTGAGGAGATGGTTTGTCTATGTTGTGTTTTTATTTTTAAAGCCTGTAGAGAAATGACATAGACTTATTTTCATTACTAAGAGTAGAATCGTTAAAATAAAAAGCTAATTTAAAATAAACCTTAGTCTGAAAAGGCTGGATTGTGAATTTCACCTTATGTCTTCCATTTATGACTAATGCCACATATTAAAGATGAAAACTGTTTTCGTAGGTAGAGGTGTACGTATGTTTCTGTTTTGTGTTTACAGGGAAAACTTTTTTTTATTTAAGTTTATTTGAATAGGGACAAGTATGTCACATAAGCTCATGTTACATACTACAACATTTTAGCCAAAGCAAATTCTCAATGTCCGTCCCTAGTTGGGCCTTTACATAAAAATGAAACAATACATAGTTAAAACACATATCATAATAATACAGTACAACACAATATAAACACAGCAGCGCAGACGGTCAGTGGTCACATTTCTGACCTCTGATTAAAGAGTTTTTAAGTTTGTGTTTGAAAAGGACCCAGTTTGACTCTCCCTTCAGGTCAGTGGGTAAACAGTTCCAGGCTTTAGTGCCTTGTACAGAGAAAGCTGATTGTCTGAATGAAGTGTGTCGTTTCGGGATCTGACAGTTCCCGTTCTGAGCTCCTCTAGTCCTTGAACCCACAGCCCTGAGAGGAACTATGCGCTCACTCAAGACCTGTGGTGCTGGAGCTGTCCGTGGCACTGTCCACATCCGGGAGTGACCATCGCACCAGCAGAGGGTGTCCTGACCCCAACGCCACGTGAACACATGGGCTGTATACCATAGACTGTTAAAAAGAATAGACAGCTCCTCCTCACTCCTCCCCGTTTACCACAATAACCACGTTCGAGGGGGAAATCATGGCGGATTTACAGACTCCTCCTCCCCAGCTCTGACGAAGCATGTTCCTAATAAGGGCATAAGGGCGGGATTTTCACTGTAGACTCGGCCCTTGCGTGACGTGTAGCTCGCGCAGCTCCAATGCCAACAGTCCGACCTCCGTTAAGTAGGAGATTAAAAAAAAAATCTTTCGAAAACCAGCCTGGTTTCTTTTTTTGTGAGTAACCCAGCGTTATCTCAGGAGGAATATGTAGCCATAGAAAGTGTTTAAAAAATTGAAACCAGGTGTTAAAGTTGTTTTTAACGTGTCTAAAGTCCAATGCTTTTCAATGGGGGCCTAGCGATTGTAAGAGATAATATTAAATCGCTAGTTATCATACTGTGTTAATCTATAATGTCGTACTGCCCGTAGGTCAAGCTGTGCGGTCGTACTATCTCTTTATAGCCTTGACTGGGTGTTCAGGCGCCTACTATCAGCCACTGAATGCTTGCGTTCGTGAGTGTGACGCGCTTGTAGGGTATTTACGTGTCCTCTGGGGAAGCACAGACAGGCTTGAATGTTAGGACTGGCAATGTCTTGAGTTCATGTCTCTGGGTCCCGCAAAGATGGCAATAAAACTTCTCCTGCATAAGACATCCTGACTGCTGCCTATTCTTCACCAACCTTTCGATCATCGTATTGTAGAATTCTCCTACAGCGATGATATGGAGGTACTACAGCAATGGCGGAGCAATGGCGGCCTCCAGTGTTGAGGTCATAAAGCAGAGCAGCTAGCGGCCATTGCTGTATACACACGAGTGACATGTGCTTCCCAGTCTTGTCCAAATGAATAAATGGCTCATTTTCACACTTATGTTGGCAGACGCTGGAGGCGAGGTGGGTGAAGTGTCTTGCCCAAAGACACACCGACAGTGTGCCCCTGCAGGAGCCAGGATTTGACCACCGTCGCCCCTATTACATTGTATACCTTTTGCAACGGATAAGTTGGATGTTTACGCACTGTTAAGACATAATTTAGTCCCATTTAGCAAGGGCCTATTGTAATCGCAACGCAGTGCGCGGAGCGCACGAAAACAGCGCAAAGCGCTGTCCCCATGTCAAACGTAACCTCACCGTCTGCCCACACCTCTTTCTTTCTTCTGCTCTTTGAGCAGGATTTTGCCCCCATGAACATAGTTGAAAACTCACCAAACCTTGCCCAAAGTTCAGGTCCGGTGAAAAATGAATTTAAATGTGTGTTTCATATTGGGGAAATAAAAAAATGGCACGACAGCGCCACCTACAAAAGTGAAAATACATTGCGCCTATGGAGGAGGGGCCAACGTCAACTTTGTCGTAGAGCGATGGGATTCGGTACAGACATTCGTCACGTGACGACAAACAAAAAATATGATTGTGGCCACGCCCCCTGACAAACCGGAAGTCCGCCATTTTGACAGGAAGTCTGGGAAATGCTGAGTCAGCGTTTTCGCTGACGTCGCATTTTAACGAACTCCTCCTAGGGCGTTTCACCAAATGAGCTCCAAATCGCTCCAGCTCATCTCGAGATGTGGGGCATCAAAAGTTATCCACATTTTTTGGCTAGGTCTTATGGTTTGTGTGCGGAGAAGCCGCAATTTGTACGAACAATTTTTCGATTTATCAAAAAAGCCAATGGGACCCATACCGTATTTTGTACGGTGTTGCCCAGTGTTGTTTTTGGCAGCCCTTTTAGTTTTAGTTTTAGTCTTAGTCTTTTGGACGAAAATGCTTATAGTTTTAGTCACATTTTAGTCATTTCTAAATGTGATAGTTTTAGTCACGTTTTAGTCAGACGAAAATTTAAAAGGTTTTAGTCAAGTTTTCGTCAGTTTCATTATAAAAAGTTATAATTAATTTAGATGACTATTGGAAATTGGGATAAATAATAGTTATCTATTGGCTTTATAGCTTTTGACAAACAGATTACACCACAATAGGCAGTAGTAGAAGTGTCATTGTGAACAGGACTTTCCCCAAAAGCGCCCGCTCTCCTCGTGCTCTGATCAACAGCGCTGTCTGCACATACGTAGCCTCAACATGCGTTCTGCGTTCATACGCTACGGTATTTAAAACTGTCCTGAGGTCGATGTCCCTGTGACATCGATGTCAGACGCGCTCCGTGGAGGATGTACGCTAGCAGTGCACTACACGCCACAAGGAGAGAGGGAGAGAGAGAGAGAGAGAGAGAGAGAGAGAGGCGCCGCTGCCCGGCCGCATCATGAGAGCTGACGGCGCGGCTCTGTCACGTTTACCGGTGTGTTCTCCTGCTCCGCGTACAAACTCTGTTTGTGAACGATCTGAACCCCTTTCTCCCATTTTAGTCTCGTCTCGTCTCGTTGACGTAAACTCATAAACGTCTCGTCAGGTTTTAGTCCCCAAAGAGCTATTTTTAGCTCGTCATCGTTACGTTATCGTCATTAAAAAAAGGGGCGTCAACGAAATCATATCGTTATCGTCTTCGTTGACGAAAACAACACTGGTGTTGCCATGGAGACGACCGAGGCCCCCCATGTTATCCTAATGGGATTGACACATAAATCTCACATTATACACAATCACAGCGCGTTAGCGCCCTCTGTAATGTACCTGTGGACAGTGGTCATAGAAGTACGGCCCGTCAGGGCCTTGCGATGCTGCTTGTGACATAAAAAAGATTATGGGCGCGCTAGCGCCCTCTGCAGGTTGGAGCCATTATTCACATGGAGAGGCTAAAAATGTAGTTTTCATGTTCACTGACAAAGATTTATGGCACATCAGGGCAACACAATGTAGCGTGGCCGCGCTAGCGCTCTCGGTAGGGTTATGGCACGGCAATGTAGGCGCTAAAGGAGGCACGGCCCACGAGGGCCATTCGATGCCGCTTGCGGCTTTAATTTCACTTGTTTTGAGATGAGACTCGTTTTAATGCATTTCGTCTTTCAGAATGATGTGGATGTTCACAGTTGTGTGAACTGTGAACCAAATGAAAGCTAAGTGAGCTAACGAAGGCTGTGAAATGAAATGTCTACTAACAAAAGTGTGACACAAGAATCCGAAAACATAAAAGTAAAACATAGAAATAAAATGATATGTAAAAGGCGTAATGCTTTTAAACAAACGTCTTTGAGTGTGGCTTGTATTATGGGTTTATCTCCGAGTAAGACGACTTTATTTTTTCATAAATCCACCCGATTCCCCAACGCTGCTCGATGGTAAAAGGCAGAACTATCAGAAAGTAGCAGGGCCAGCCTTAAAGCAGTGAGTCTTTATTCCCCGTGAGCATAGAAAGAGCTTTTGAAGTGCCAGGTGATGCGCTGGCTCTAATGCTGTAAAGTCTGTAATGGCTTGGATTCAGCTGTGGCCACGTAACCTGCACTCAACAAAGCAAACACTGGAGAGAGCTTCACGACGTACTCAATACTCTGTCACAGGATTAAACAGGAAAGTGTGGGAAAGGTCTGGAGGTTCTAGATTACGGTTGGGCAGTTTTCAGATTGAGACACTTGTCCTGAGGTTAGATATTTCATAACGTGGTACTGGGTGGGAAACGTTTAGGAACCACTGCCACAGACTTCCAATAATGTAAACATATAGGGCCCTGTCCCTGTTTCAGAGCGTGGTGTCCTGCACTGGTCAGCTCCTCCACCTCTTCCTCCTGCGCAGCGCCCTCCACTCCACAACAGTGTCATCATCTTCTCATTTGTTTCCTGTAGATCCTCTTGTGACACCTCCACTGTGCTGCAGGTGTTGGGGCTCTTGGTGCCTTTTCGGTGTTTCAGAAGAAAATGTGTAGGTCTCAAATGTCTTTAGCTCATAAGTTAGCTGTTTGTTTACTAAAAAATATACAACTAAAAAAAAAAACTGGGTCCTTCATTGCTAGGATGGACTGTCTGCACTAAAAAAATAAATAAAAAAATCCTCTGAACCTCACAAAAACACAGCAAAGATGTACAAAAGTATCCAGTAGAATGGTCTCAACTTATACAGCGCTTTTCTACCTTCAGGCACAAAGCGCTTTACAGGAAAAGAACCAGTCGCCCATTCACTCTCATTCATGCACAAATGTATGCAGACACTGGAGGGTGAAGTGACTTGCCCAAGGACCACAAGGCAATGTGAATCTGTGGGAGCTGGGATTCGAACCCCTAACCTTCCAAATATGAGACGACCCACTGTAACTGCGCCACTGTCGTGTAAAACAATGTGGAACACAGAAACTACAAATGTAGTTCGCAGACAAAGGAAAATGGAAAAGGAAAAATGCTGCAACATTTTCAAGCTCTTCCTCTTCTCCACTGTGAGTTAAACATTGGCCGTATCCTGAGAAGAATAGCGCTGTGCGGGGCTCTACACGCTGCAGAAACTTGATCAAAACACCAGCACACTCCCCTCATCCACCGCCACCCTCGTTCCGTTGGTCTGTAGAGAGGAAAAGCTGTTGTAAGTAACTTTGCCATTGACCATGGGTGTCTGTCCAGCCCCCGCAGGTCAACCCACTGGAGCTGAAGATTTCACAGAGTGGCCCTCGTCAGGACAAAAGTCTAGTCTAAAGCCTGCGTTTCGAAACACCTTGGGCCCAAAGAGTTTACCGGGGGTCAAAGTACTAGATTTCATTAGAAGAAGAAGAAAAATAACTTTATTTATACAGCGCCTTTCACAGACATGGTCACAAAGCGCTTTACATGAGACAATGTTACATTCACTCCACACTGAGTGGCATTGTTATAGGCTTTTAACATGAACAAAACACATGCACAAATCAACTTTGGAGCCGTTTGTATAAATGTAGCGGGATAAAAGTCAAAAGTTCTCAATCAAAACACGAGTCGAGTAAAGTACCTATCCTCAAAAACTGTACGACCTCTGCACATTACATGTTCAGTTGTGTGGGTAAATACAGGTTAAAGTCAGCGCTGTGGTCGCACATGTCACTGAAGCTTCTGTGGAGTGTTGCGTATCGACTGCACACCGCTGAGCAGCTTGTACCTAAATTAAAAGTGTTAATTCTTGTTTGTGCGTGTTGTTTACAGCCGGCCCCTCTGTTTTCATCGATCCCTACTCACCACAACTCCAACTCACTTGTTACAACCTCCTTCTACCTCTAGTACTGAGTAAATGTTTTGGTTGTATATTTATATTTAAGAGGACAATTACTTATACCTAAATAATCGTACTCTAGTAGAAGTAGAAAGTAGTGGCCAAAATATTTAGTAAAAGTACTTGGAAAAAGATTCACTTGAGTACTGTGAGAACTGAGTAACTGTTTGTGCATAAAGGTTTGATTTATGTTTCAGTTAGACATAAATTATACAAAAATGGAACAATGTACAAAAATGTAACATTTTCAATGAAAATCATTATGAAGATTTAAATAAACAAAACTCAAAATTAACATTTTAAATATTTACTCACATGTCATGAGTTACTTTTTTCACTCAAGTAAAAGTACAGATACTTCATTTCAATATTACTCAAGTAGAAGTAAAGTAAAGTACTATATGAAAATACTATTCACAAAAGCACAGTTACTTCAAAAAGTTACATAAGTACATGTACTTGTGTAAGGTACTCACCTCTCAGCATTATTTCTTTTACGCCACTACATTTGAAAGATAAAGACAACATATCTATAAAGTCTCCAAAGTAAAAGGTCACTATGACCTGTGTGTTACTTTAAAAGATGAATCATGCACACTCCAGTACAGTAGGTGGCACTGTTCAGATGTTCTGTCTCACTGTCACATTAAGGAAGGTTTGTCAGCATTGTGTTTGGGCGCGGAGCTGTTAAGTCATTATTCATACCACTTATTTCAACTGATTAGTATTTTCTAGTTTGAATATTTATATAAATGTGCACAATATGGGCAATGAAGGGGTCTTTGTCTTTGAGGTGGAAGAAAATGAGCTTCTGTCAAAGAAAATTCAGAAAACCCTTGACCGTTTTAAGTCCTAAATGTTTCTGAGCTGAAGGCTTTGAGATGTTTCCATCTATAGTCTGCTCCATTTGTTTCACACTCATATATCACCCGAGGGATATCTATTACACAAACACACCTGTGGTCTCCATGGCGACCAGAAACGAATACACACCTGGACCGAGTGCGAGATTGCTGTTGGGAGGAGTGAGAAAACGTCTGACCCGGTTTCAGAGGGAGGAGATCACGAACAATCCACTTTTTTAAAGCTTTATAGCATGTTATAGGGTTGTTTCCCCGATATAAACATACTGGGCTTGTGTTTTAAGTCATCTCTGGCTCATTTTTGTCATGTAGCTCAAAGACTGTGGTGCTGGTAGTCAAGGTCAAAGTAAATTTATAAAGCACATTTAAAGTACAGTCGACACCGTCCAACCTTTACAGGTTTCAAAACAGGAGACAAAAATATGCAGGTGAAACTCAGAACATTAAAATAGCGTGAAAAAGATGAACATGTGGACTCATTTTTCCAGCTGGTTAGAGGGCAGATATGGTTTTACTTTAGCAATCAAGTGAAGCTGAAAGAAGCTTGTTTAACCACAGAGCTGACTTGTTTAAAAGAGCTGTCAATCATGACTCCAAGATTATTGACATGGGAGCTAAAGGGAACACCAAGGTCAAAGGTCTATCAGACTGATGCCCACAAACTTGAGAGAAGGGCATGAACTAAATGCACTTTGTACCGCTGTTGTGTGCGTATCATATCCTGGTCCAGACTTTGGCAGGACAGATTTCTGTTCAGAACCACAGCCTGACTTTATCTAACATCAGCTGAACTTCCGCTCATTGATACGACCACATTAGTCCAGTGCTCCGGTCTCTGCACTGGCTTCCTGTCACTCAGAGAATAGAATTTAAAACAGCTCTGCTTGTTACAAGTCTTTTCATGGTTTAGCACCAAAGTACATCTCTGACATGTTAGAGCCGTATGAACCATCTCGGGGCCTGAGAACTTCAGGGAGGGGTCTCCTGGTGGTTCCCAGAGTCAATAATAAACACGGTGAGGCTAAAGCTAAAACCTGGAACAGTCTTCATGAGGATGTGAGACAGGCCTCAACTCTGACAATGTTCAAATCCAGGCTAAAAACAGCTCTTTTTACCCGTGCATATGAAAACTGAAAGTATTTTATCTGCACTCTTGCCTTTTACTGTCATTGATTAACTTTATGTTGATGTTTTATTGATTGATTTTATCTGTTTTCTTGTAATTTTCTGCAACTGTGAAGCACTTTGAATTGCCTTGTGTAAGAATTGTGCTCTACAAATAAACTTGCCTTGATCAAATCTAGTCAGAGTAACCTTGCTGAGCACTGAGTGCATTACACAAATGATCTTCGTGTCGTGGTGTTCTTGATGAGCGTGTTAAAAGTTGTGTAATGCACTGCCCCTCGTTTAATCCTTACTTAAAAGCTCATCAGATCTACAGTAGGGGAGAACGGGGACAGTTATAACACTTTTTGCTTGAAAAATGTAACTCACTGATCTTTTGATGACTCTCAAACTTTGACACAAAATGCCCACGTTTGTTGGTGTTGTGTTCAAAAATGGATGAAAAAGAATACGGAGGCTCGTTCTATTAAAATCAAAATCATAATTTATTCCCTAACATTACAATCTAAAACAAAAGTCAGCTTGGGCACAACATGTCTGTCCAGTGAGGAGAGGGCAAGAGAGGGAGGGGCCCCGTGCATTGGCCTTTTATAGAAACAGCAAGGAGGCGTCTCCTTGTCGAAGAACCAACCAGTGCTCTTAGAATGCTTCTTCTGCTGCGCCATCTGCGCAACCTGACTCCGCATTATAACACACTGCCCCCAGTGGATTCCAAGAGTAAGGACAACAACAATAAAATGGGGAACCTCAAAGCAGAGATTGCATCAACACAGTTTCATATATAATCATTAAAGCCTATTATGACAAAAACCTATATAGACATATTCAACATTGGCTACAGACTGTACCAAATATAATTTAAACATTAACATTAACACATTAAACATTAACACAGACACCATGAGATGGAGTCAAATGCATGGAGTTGTAACTATATGAGACACAGAGAATAGTCTTCAAAACTGTTGTATTGAAAAAGAAAAACAACAAAGAAAAACAAAAAGCAAAGAAATTCATGACATTATGTGTCTCTCTGTGTGTTTTGTGTCTTGATGTGAAAAATGGGCAAATTGAAGAAATTGAAGGGCCGTGTACATTGGTGTATGAATGAGAGAGTGAATGAGTGAGTGGCTCCTTGGGGAAAAAGCTCTACATAGGCTAAATTTAGACCATTTTACCATTAAAGGAACAGGCCACCATTTTTCCATACTGAGATACTGAGCTTAGACGAGTTGATGCGTAACTACAGTATCTGGTCTTTGTGCGTGCGCTCAGTCACACAAAAGACCGAAGATGTTGTTAGCATTTAGCCTCTCCTCCTCTCCTCTATGGGGCCAAACGGGGGTGAAGTTAGTGACCAACCTCTTCCACGTTTTCCCTATTTAAATACAGTTACGTGAGTAGTTACACGATCCAAGTATAGTTACACAACACTCCTTACAATATAGTACACCTTTTTATCCACTTATAGAATCGAAAAGAAAATTGACATGTTTAATTTTGTGTAAGTTAGCTTAGCTAACTTCACCCCCGTTTGGGTCCATAGGAATATGCTGGGAGAGGTTAAATACTAACAACATCTTTGGTCTTTATGCGTGACTGAGAGCACGCACAAAGACCAGACAGGTACGCATCAACTCATCTAAGCCAAGCTCATGCCGTCGCAGAGGCAAAAACTCGGGTCTGGGAAGAGTTCTGAGAAGCCATGGAGGAGGACTTCCGGTTGGCCTCGAAGATATTCTGATCAATAGATGGATCGGTGCAACATGTCCTATTGGGAGGAGGCCTCGTGGAAGACGCTGGAGGGACTATGTCTCTGAGCTGGCCTGGTTTTGCCTCGGAGTCCCCCCAGAACAGCTGGAGGAGGAGGAGGTGTGCGTGGATCTGGGCATCGCTGCTTAGACTGCTGCCTCTGCGACCCGGCCCCAGATAAAGCGGAAGAAAATGGATGGATGGATAGAGTATTTCTCCTTAGAATACTTGAGTATTTTCTAGAGCAAAACACTTCAGTACTTTCACCAAAGTAAAGCATTTGACTTAATTTGAACGTTTACTTTTATTCTAGTAATATTTGATCATTGCCTGTATACGCTCTGTTATAAAAGACAGTGTGTATACGTTTTTTGCTGGTAAAAGTTATTCTTCTCTCCTGTTGTCTCCTTGGAAACTCTGCATCTTCCTCTGTTAAAAATATCTCCTGATGTTGCCAATGAAACCTAAGTGAGTAGGATCCTGTGATTGTCAGTAACAAACGGATCCTTTGCAATCTGTTACAATCAAAGGCTTTTCGCATCTAGGTGTTTTGACAAAGACACTTGGGCGTATAATAGTTTTAATAGTTTAATGACTCGCATTGAAAGAGGCAGATGTTAAGAGGTTAATGAAACAGATTTAGAGAAACTACTGTATATGGGAATTTTTACTGCAATAGGAAACCCAAAATGAAAAACTCTAAATAAGCAGTTTTTTAATCGATAAAGGATTTTCTGAGCTAACTAAATGTAAGATAGTGATGATTACCTGCGAAAAAGCATAGGCCCAGGTCACAACCGGCCGCAGACCCACCACAGAGGTTCTTTGTCATGTCAAACAAACTCTACGGGCACTTACGTTTTTTTCAGGTTGCAGGTTTATGCATCGTCTGTACGGCCAGTGTATGTCTTTCATACGTTATATACAAAACCATTAGTGCAGCCAACTCATGTTCAGATATCTCATGTCTTCTATACATGTCGCGTAAGTTGTTCGTGATCAATCTCACGAAAACTCCGATGTATAAAGCTTCACAAATGTGGCCATTTGTACAAAGTTTTTTCAATATGCCGAGGGGAAGAGGGAAGGCGAGGAGAGAACAGGTGTCAGAGAGAAAGGCGATATGCGTGGTGTGACGCGTAGCAGCAATTCACCAAAGGTGTTTGGATCCATGCGACTGTATGACATGTAGTCACCGTGACTTTCTCTCTCCAACTCCTGGAAAAGTGTGTCATTCTGCCCAAACATGCACCTTCTCTGTATCCAAGGACGAAATATATAGGCTGTACCCCTCCAAATGGCCGGGTAATCTCTGCGACAAACGCACGGCGTTAATACACACAACGTACAGATCATGTGCAGTTCTTGCAAACTTCATACGAAGCCCGCCTGGAACCCACAGTCAGTATGTTTATTGCAGGCTGGTCTTACACCTTCCGTGCATTGGCTGTATGACTGAGGCGACAGCCGCAGGTCGAGCAGCTGAAGGTTGTATGTTGAACACCACAACTACGTTCTCCACGAACAAAAAACAAACGCAGCGATTTGGAAAATGCCAAAAATCACATGGCCAAAAAGTCAAACGTCCGGTTGTGACTTAGGCTTTAGATACAAATGGACGCTGTCATACAAGAGGACATGGCCTATAGACGAGGGGGAAGAAAGCCTCTCCTGGGAATCGCAATTTTTCATTTTTTTTAGCTCTTTTCTGGCGAACTATAAACCAGAGGTTACATTAACCGAAAATCCTCCGTTATTTACGTCCCGCACTGGTCAGCTCATCCACCTCCTCCTTCTGCTTCTTCCTGCGCAGCTCCCTCCGCTCCACAACAGCCTCTTGTGACGCCTCCACTGTGTTGCAGGTATGGTGCCTTTGAGTAAATGACCTTTGTTACTGACCACCTCTGCTGATACTAGTTCCAAAAACTGTGTCAAAAATTGTTCTTAAAAATCAGCAGCTGGATAATAAAATATAGTGGTAGAGTAAGTATAGTGCTTAAGTAGACAAAAAGTATTGTTCACCCAAGCTTAAGTTTATTATTTCAAGTTATCATATAGTCTGTGCATTATTTAAAAAGTTCCTTAAAGTTCCGATAATGACAGTTTTGAAATGCTGCCGCCAATGAGCTTGTCTATCTCGTCACAGGCCAATTATGAGATTATAATGAAGAATGAAAGGCCGTTATCACTGTGTGTGCACTCTCTTCCCTCTACCCATAATTCATCACTCTGGTTCATGGCGGCTGCACATTTTAATATATCCCAGTGCTCCAGAGCAGATGGACAGCAGCTATTGGGATATTCCTGTGTGATCAATTAGACTGCTGTTTGTCCATATCGATAAACAAACGCAGCCATGCATCTGAATACAGGCGAGTCAGAGTGGCACGAGGCCCGTTTGGAGAGAGACGGAATCCACGCTGCTAACAATACTTGACTTCACTGTCTCCAAGGAACATTTGACCTCTGCTAGCCTGGCTAACGCCAGACTGCTGTGTGCGCTCGACTCCTTTCGAACTTCACAACAGTCTGGGGACCATGGCCGAAATCTTCGCATGGATTTAGGACCAATCACAGAACGAGGAGGGACGGTAAGACGATGACGCACTATTCGACATACAGAAGCTTGTAGTTTGTTTACGGATAAAAACAATAAAATGTTTATTTACGGATCCAACATGACAGCAGCAGACGCGATGCCATCTTTCGATCAAGCTTTAGAACGTGTTCTAAATAGTTTAGCTCGAAAGTTTACAGCAGGTACGTCATACGTCATCTGATACCATGATACGATTGGCTATGGCTACGTGCAGACGCATGAGAGACATTCAGCCCAATAAACGGCTATGAACAATCATAAACCACACCTCTCCTACCAGAAAATGAATTGGTGGTCCCCAGACTAAATATCATTTGTGATATTAGTCTGGCGTTAGCCAGGCTAGGCCTCTGCTGCAATTGACACAGCAATTAAGTGATACTAATATTAAAGTTACCCAAAGTTATTCTTTGTGACTTTTTTCCGTCAGTAGGTGTCAGTCGTTAACTCTTGTTTGCACTCCCCTGCCCTTCAACGGGAGCTGGATAACTTAATTATCTTATGCACAGCACAGCAGAATGAATAACATATGTTGCAAAGTAAACATACTGATACTTGACATATTGATATTTATTAGTTCAGTTTATTAACCATTTGCAGCTGTGGCAGTATAGATTTTAGCCAGCAGGTGGCAGTACCTTAGGTATAAAAGCGCCCCTCCCCATTCTCTCTTCTTCTGGGCCATTCCGCCGAATGGGTGCCATTTATGTCCCAAGGGAATTTGATGTATACAAAAGCATTCAAATTAAACAGTGAATACATTTTCTCAGTAAGCAAAGTGTCCTACACATTGACGTATTTGCAAATTTAGGATATATGATATCTGTCTAAAAGGCTGAAAAAGTAGTAAAAGTGGCTCCCTAATGTTACACTTTACCATAAAATATAACAAATAAAATAGTTTACAAAAACCTTTTTTTCCCCGCATTGCTATGTGACTCAACATTCTTTCTATGCTTTAAATGTATTTTTTCATATTTAATCAACATTTGTTTAATTTTAACATACATTTTAATCATGTCCCTGGGTTTTGACTCAGTCCTGTTACCCTAACACATTACCCCATCTAAAACAAATGTAGCATTCCAGAAGTCACATGGTCAACAAAAGGTTACATTAGATGAATGTTCTCGAGGCAATGGGAAGACCAAAAGTAAATTCTCTCATTCACTTTTTAATATATTTGTCAATATGTCTACTGAAACTGGGTTTGTCATTTTTAATATGCTATCCTGTTACTTAAATTAATTCTAAAATGTTGATTGATTTTTTTAAATTTCAAATCTTTGACAAATCATAAAATGTGCTCAATGTCCACATGCCATTAGCATCAATGCTATATATATATATATATATATATATATATATATATAATTTCATGTTTTGGCTAATTCTATGCTAAAATCTCAGTCCTGTTACTTTCAGTCCTGTTACTCATATCAACGGTAACATGGGTGAAAAAGCATTGAAAGTATAGCAAAAATAAATAAATTCTGAGATTGACAAAAATATATTTTGAATAGTATAATAAGTGTATTACTAGATTTCATGTTGAAAAATGTAGCATTTTAAATTTTAAATTTGAAGAAGTACAACAAGCAAATGGCACCTATTCGGCGGAATCACCCTTCTGCCTTCCACACTTCCTCTTCCTGTTTGGTTTGGTTACACTGGTTTTCTGCAGGCTCAAGTAGACATACTTCTGTTTGGTCAATCAGATTATTTGAAATATGTAGAGTTTTAATTCAAGATTTCTGTCAGTAATGTGCCACTCAAATGGCGCACTGTTGTCCTCAACTCCAGTGCTTGGAGACGGATCTAAAATATAGGCTAGTTAGTCACACACAATTGATTTAACCCACCGCACTTAGACTCAGCACTCTCAGAGGTCACCCGGCATTGGGACTCGAATGCTACCTCCACTGGACCTTCAGGACCTCCACACCCGATACACAGTGGAAGAATCTTAGTGTTTTTCCCAAAGCTTAGGTGAAAAGAAGAGGCGCTGTCTTGCTTTCTTATTTACAAGTCTGCATCTTTCGATTATTAGAACGTAAGAGTTCCATTGAGTGCTTAAGTTTTAAATCCCACACCCCTTGAACGCCTCATAACCCTCCTGATGGTGCGTTGCGTTGGCAGCTGATATACAAGATTACAAAAACATGGCGTTGCAAGCGCAGGGTGGAAACAAGGGTGTTTTTGTGTGGTTTTGTTTCTGTTTTTCTTGTGAATTGCCAAGTATTTGTCCATCTGGATGTTTTTGTGATGTTTCTTTGCGCCTCGGACAGGAAAGCCTATTTTAATCTAAACCTAAGCTGGCAAAACGACGCCACTTTTTATGTGTCGACAAAGTGTTCCCAAGTATATGTCATCTACTCCAAACCTACACATACAGATCATTGTACGCTCTTTGGAAATCAAGCTGAACTGCACTCTTCTCTGTGGACCGCTTGTTGTTTACCGCCCCTTGCGTGGCCTTGCTTCGCCTCGGGGAGAAGGATGCGGAGTCTCGATCAGTGACAGGTCCAACTGACTGGAGGACTGCTTCATCTGCCAGGCTGTCAGGGAGCCCCTTTCTTTCCCTCTGATGCTGCTCATTGTCTTTTTGCACTGATGGTTTGAGAGTAATAATATTTCTTTTCTCCACATATTTCTGTTTGTTTTGATCGTTAGCCATTGGATCCACGCTTGCAACAATAGAAGCTTGTTAAGAAGTACAATATTTGAATATAGCATACAAACACAAGGGAAAACGGTAAATTGTTTTTATTATGCATTGTAATGTATACTTTTTTTCCTTGAGAACCGCTGGCATGATTTTGGTTTGGCGTGCGAAACCAGAGCAGGGAGAACATACAAACTTCACACACTGTTTTTTTATTTGTTATTATTATTTCCGAAGCCTTGTACTTCCCTCCCTCCCTCCTGCACGCCGCCCCCAGCTGCCCGCCTCCATGTCGCTGCAGAATGAGGCCGTCCCCATAAAGCCACTGGGGGCCGAAAGGTTATTTCTGTCATTCACACTCGTAAACAGCGGGCTCCCTGATGTGCCCCGAACCTGTTTTCTTCAGATGGAGCCTCTGACTGAACAAAGCAGCATGTCGGTGCAGTCAGAGGACATGCGGATATGAAAAAATACATGTATTATTCATTCCATCCTGACAAAAAGGTTATACATTTTAGTTGCAATACTCAGCTGTAATCACCTCAACTAAACTTGACTTAGAAACAGCCACAACAACTTTTGAAGCCTGCTCTGGACTTGTTGCACATAGTAACTAGGTTATAATAACACAATATGCAAATACACCAATGTTAAAACTAGGTTATTATGTGCAATACATTGAATATCGGTATATTGTGAGGTCCCTGGAGGTGCCGTGTATTAAGATGTGAAGGTCAGGTGTGAATGATTTTCTGTAAATTTTCTATAAACGAGACCTATTTGATTTATTTATTTAGATTTGATGTAACTATTCACTATTACGGTAAGTTACTTTATTGTCCCTGTAGGGACATTTGTAGGGATGGGTACCGAACCCCGGTATCATAGCGGACCCGGGGCCCACGTGTGCCGGTCCACCCGGACCGATAAGCTCCAGCCTTAACGGTCTTCTTAACGGTCTTCTTAACGGTCTTCTTAACGGGGCCGCTGCATTGCTGATCACGCGCACTCAAATAATCACAAAAAAAAGTCTCTCTCCGCTCTCTCATGGATGCGTTCGCTGCATCGGATCTGTTCATCCCCGCTACCCCGCACGAGAACGCACGGTGTAGGCCCATCCCCGCGCTCTGCCACTGCCCTGTCTCCCCTCTGCAGCCGTGTGCGGCGAGACAGGTGCGTGCGGGAAAGACAGGCGGTGTTAACATTCAAAACGTGCTTATTTTACTCAGAAGTCGCCCGAGCTGCTGCCGCTAACCTGCTGTAAGTGAAACGTAATGACTTTGTATTTAACAAACAGATGAGCCACTCGCAGTTTTCTTCATTCACAAATACCCAAACTAAAGAGTTTCAGGCTGAGTTTTTTTTTTTACATAAACAGCACAGACAGCAGCGTGTACGTGCACATGTGCGCGCTCCCACATGCACGTCAGCGCGAGCCAGTGTCGACCCACTGGACACAAGCTGAGAGGCAGAAAACAGTTCATTGTTTTACTGCACTAAGTTTTCATTTGGGGTCAGTCCCCAGAGTTACAGCCAAATCTAACCAACAGCCTTGATTTACTAGATAATAATAATGATAAAAAACTATTGTAAAGTAAGTGAAGTATTTTAACTCCCATATATTAAGTGTATGCACAAATTGGAAATAAATGTAGAGTAATAAACAATAAATATAAGCCAAGGATTAATGCCTATACAGTATACAGTACCTCTATCTAAAAAATTTTTTCCTTTAAAGTACCGATAACAGTACCGTTAAAGTACCGGATCGATAAGGAGTATCGATAAGAGTAGTAGTATCGATAAATCCTTAACGATACCCATCCCTAGACATTTGTGTGTGTGTATACAGTATATATATACACTTAACAAAATATAAACGCAACACCTTTGTTTCTGCTCCCATTTTTCATGAGATGGACTTAAAGATCTAAAATTCATTCCAGATACACAATATTACCATTTCTCTCAAACATTGTTCACAAATCAGTCTAAATGTGTGATAGTGAGCACTTCTGCTTTGCTGAGATAATCCATCCCACCTCACAGGTGTGCCACATCAAGATGCTGATCTGACATCATGATTAGTGCACAGGTGTACCTTATACTGCCCACAATAAAAGGCCACCCTGAAATGTGCAGTTTTTTGCTTTATTGGGGGTCTGGGGACTCAGAACCAGTCAGTATCTGGTGTGACCACCAGTGTTGGGAACGTTACTTTTAAAAAGTAATTAGTTATAGTTACTCACTACTTGTTCCAAAAAGTAACTGAGTTAGTAACTGAATTACTCTATAATGAAAGTAACTCGTTACCAGGACAAGTAACTAGTTGTGTTACTGTTAAAAAAAAAAGCTTTATATCAAAGTCAAAAGTCAGTTGAAAGGAGTAGAACAGACAGAGGTGTTTGTATTCATGTACTATCATGTAAAATATGTTCATAGTAACTGAATGAACTGAATGGGGGGTAGAGTGGGGGAGGCCTCTGTGACTGAATGGTATTGACCAGTATTTGCGTCGCTGTTTTATTAATGTCAATGTCAATTAATAAGGCCGTATTCACAGAGAATGAGGAGGAACAGGAGTAAAAGAAACATGTGCCAACGCGGCCAACGAGGGGGGGAAAGACGCGTCTTTGGGTTAAAAATAAGTTCCAACACTACTGATCGATTCTCCCCCGCGTCCGCACCGCGCTGTGGGCCAGCCGCGGGTCTGGGACACACGTAGTTTTTGGAGCAGAGAGCACGAACACTCTGCACAGACTCCGTTAGACTCCGCCCACCCTCTCCGCTGCTCCTGCTGCGTGAGCTGACACCGCGGCGCTCATTCAGTCTAAATGTAACGTGCCACTTTGTTTGCCCAGTAACGATAACGGCGTTGTAACGACGGGGAGAGTAATGAATTAGATTACTCCGTTACTGAAAAAATAACGTCGTTACCTAACGCCGTTCTTTTTAACGGCGTTATTCCAAACACTGGTGACCACCATTTGCCTCATGCAGTGCAACACATCTTCTTCGCATAGAGTTGATCAGATTGTCAATTGTGGCCTGTGGAATGTTGGTCCACTCCTCTTCAATGGCTGTGCGAAGTTGCTGGATATTAGTGGGAACTGGTACACGCTGTCGTATTCGCCGGTCAAGCACATCCCAAACATGCTCAATGGGTGACATGTCCGGTGAGTATGCTGGCCATGCAAGAACTGGGACATTTTCAGCTTCCAAGAATTGTGTACAGATCCTTGCAACATGGGGCCGTGCATTATCTTGCTGAAACATGAGGTGATGTTCATGGATGTATGGCACAACAATGGGCCTCAGGATCTCATCATGGTATCTCTGTGCATTCAAAATGCCATCAATAAAATGCACCTGTGTTCTTCGTCCATAACAGATGCCTGCCCATACCATAACCCCACCACCACCATGGGCCACTCGATCCACAACATTGACATCAGCAAAGCGTTCACCCACACGACGCCACACACACTGTCTGCCATCTGCCCTGAACAATGTAAACCGAGATTCATCCGTGAAGAGAACACCTCTCCAACGTGCCAGACGCCATCGAATGTGAGCATTTGCCCACTCAAGTCTGTTACGGCGACGAGCTGGAGTCAGGTCAAGACCCCGATAAGGACGACGAGCATGCAGTTGAGCTTCCCTGAGACGGTTTCTGACAGTTTGTGCAGAAATTGTTTGGTTATGCAAACCAATTGTTTCAGCAGCTGTCTGAGTGGCTGGTCTCAGACGATCTTGGAGGTGAACCTGCTGGATGTGGAGGTCCTGGGCTGGTGTGGTTACACGTGGTCTGCGGTTGTGAGGCCGGTTGGATGTACTGCCATATTCTCTGAAACGCCTTTGGAGACGGCTTATGGTGGAGAAATGAACATTCAATGCACGAGCAACAGATCTGGTTGACATTCCTGCTGTCAGCATGCCAAGTGCACGCTCCCTCAATGCTTGTGGCATCTGTGGCATTTTGCTGTGAGACAAAACTGCACATTTCAGGGTGGCCTTTTATTGTGGGCAGTATAAAATACACCTGTGCACTAATCATGATGTCAGATCAGCATCTTGATGTGGCACACCAAATCACAAATCATTCACAAATCATTTAGACTGATTTGTCAACAATGTTTGAGAGAAATGGTAATATTGTGTATCTGGAATGAATTTTAGATCTCTAAGTCCATCTCATGAAAAATGGGAGCAGAAACAAAGGTGTTGCGTTTATATTTTTGTTGAGTGTATATATGTATATATATATATATATATAGATATAGATATAGATATAGATATACATACACACACACACACACACACACACACACACACACACACACACACACACACACACACACACACACACACACATACACATACATACACATAATATACAATACTGTATATAATTAGGACTAAATAAATAGATGTCAGTTAAAAGCTAAGCTAAAAAGGTGGGTCTTGAGCCTGCTCTTAAAAACATGAACGTTCTCTGTGGTCCTGAGCTCCTCCGGCAGGTCGTTCCAGAGGCGAGGGCCATAATATTGGAAAGACGCCTCGCCGTGAGTCTTTCTGTTGACTTTAGGAATAACTAGGAGACCCCTGCCGGTGGAGCGAAGGGGCCGTGAAGGTTCATAAGTCAAAAGCAGTTCTGAAAAATAAGAAGGACCAAGACCATTAAGACATTTAAAAACCATTAAAAGAACTTTAAAATCGATAAACCGGAGTACCCGGAGGAAACCTACGCAGACACAGAGAGAACACGCAAACTCCACACAGACTTACAGTGGCCTTATGCTATGGCTAAACCAGTTTGGAAATGAACATAAAGTGACTCTGTCATTCGTAAATCCCAGCACCTGTCTGTCCCTAATCAAGTCCTATTTAGCGAAAGCCTCCAGTAGTTAGATAAGATACTTAGCTTTCAAATGTGCTTGTGTCCTCAGCTTAAGGCAACCAGTCATAGTTAGTGCCTTTTTAAAGTATCAAGAGCGCTCATTAGTTTTAACTTCTTACTCAAAAACACCTGAAAACCCCAACAACTTTCGCCCCATTTTCAACCTCTCCTTCCTGTCAAAAATCCTGGAACGTTCCGTTGCTTCACAACTCAACAACATATTCACTCCGATCAGTTGTATG
The DNA here is from genome assembly GCA_007210695.1 of Neogobius melanostomus. Lineage (NCBI taxonomy): Eukaryota > Metazoa > Chordata > Actinopteri > Gobiiformes > Gobiidae > Neogobius > Neogobius melanostomus. Next base: position 140,630 of record VHKM01001108.1, on the reverse strand, counting down.
AGACCCTTAAATCCAGATTCAGAACCCAGGGAACCTGCTCGCATCCGACTCTGGTTCCCTCACCATACTCATCCTTTAAGACCTCTCCGCCGCCTTTGACGCCTTCGACCACTCCATCCTACTCCACTGTCTTCAGTCTATTGGCATCACTGGTTCGCCTCTTACCTCTCTGCCAGGTCCCAATACATCTCCATAAACAACTGCAAATGCCACACCCACGGGGTCCCGCAACGCTCCATGCTTGGCCCCATGCTGTTCATCCTTTACATGCTACCTCTCGAGCTCATCGTTCGCCACCACAGACTAAAATTCCATAGCTATGCTGATGACGCGCAGCTTTATCTTTCCACCAAATCCAGCACCCCCACCACTGTCTCCACTGTCGCCAACTGCCTTTCTGCAACAACATCCCGGATGACCACCAAATTCCTCAAACGCAACTGCAGTAATTAAATCTGAAATCATGCTCATCGGTCTGAAATACCTCCTCCCTTCCGCTCAGAACTTCACTCTCTCCATTGACGGCCACAGTCACTCCTCCCCAGATCAGAAACCTTGGATTCATCTTGGATCCCACACTCTCCTTTGAACCCTAAATCCGTCACGTCACCAAAACTGCTTATTTTCACCTCCACAACATTGTCCTTTAAAAGCGTTGTATAAGTCCTATGCATTATTATTATTATTACCAAGTTACAAAATTGTCCCAGATATAAAAGAAAAACAGACCTTGAGTCGCTTACTGTTTCATACATGCGTGTGTCTTTTGTGATCCTTATTTCCTGTAATATTGAAAATGCTGTTGTTTTGGTTGGGAGAATTTGGGCTGCTTTTCCCCTCACACAGCTCTCTGAAGAGATGAGTCATCCCCTGACGCGGTCACAGACTCTGGCCCCTTTTTTTCCTCCACCCATACAGCGGCTTCTGGAGGCGCTGCACCTCACTGTCATCCAAGGTACGGTTTATAAATCAAATGATGGATGAAAAGAATTTTACAGAAGGAGAAAACACGGTTTGAGAGATAAGTGGAAGAGGCTTCGTTTAAATTGTTTTGTGGTCTGCTGTGGACTGTTTTGATGGTTTATTGTGTTGCCTGTTACCTGATAAATAGCATTTCCTGTGTATTGTTTGTTTGAACTCTCATGTAACCGCGTACTCCTTGAGTCTTTCAGTTATGCTCAAAGCACCCCTAAACTCTAAGGTGCAGCTAATTACTTAGAAAACGATTTGCTAAACTCTGATATTTTGGTATTTAGTTGTGTATTATGTAAAAATACAAAAGACGTACTTTTGTTATGCAACGCTTGTCAAGAATTACAAAATAAAATGAATATTAACACTGTAGTGCAAGTAGACGCAATGAACGTTACTAAGCAAATATTAATGAAGACTGGCCCTTTGTAAGCAGACAAAATCCAACCCACTTTGTTATACAGTTGGCATTAGTTAGTTATACCGTGCTTGGATATTTAGTTGGTTGATCCAGATTTCACCTCAGAAAAGAAATAAAGCTGTAACATAACCTGAAATGGTTGAATTTGGTATGTCTCAGACTATCTACGTTGTTCATCACTTAAGAATAGTGAGGAAAAGTGCTTCAAAAGTAGGGATCCACCGATCGGAGCCGATACTGAAAAATATATATATATGGTATCTGGTATCGGCTACAAATATCCGATACTGAACCGATACCAGTTTTGGCTCTCAATGCCTTAAAAACACAACTTTTGCCACCTAAATCTAAGTGAATATGGGAATGCTGTAGCCTATATCATTGTAAAGCGAAGAACCTGGGGAATTCAACCGTTGAGTTAGTTTTAACCTCCACAAATTTAGCAATAGTGGGAGGAGGCCTCGTGGAAGGCCCAGGACATGCTGGAGACACTATGTCTCTGAGCTGGCCTGGTGTCGCCTCGGGGTCCCTCCAGAACAGCTGGAGGAGGTGTGCGTGGATCGGGAAGTCTGGGCATCTCTGCTGAGACTGCTGCCTCCGCGACCCAGCCCCGGATAAAGCGGAAGAAAATGGATGGATGGATGGAAATTTAGCAATAGCATGCTAAAGCTAGTGGGAGCATGCTAATGCTAACGAAAACTAATAAAGGCTGATTCAGAAACTAACATAGAAATACCTAAAGTAGCCTAATAAAATAAAGTAACCACTGCCGAAGCCAAGTGTGGGTATTTTAGTTTAAGAAATAACTGATCTAACCTATTTGTAATGATCAGATCACTTCATGTGAGTTGTTTATATTAATGTAAGCTAAAGCTTGTAGGCCTACCCAAGGATATTCAGTGTAGCAAAGTCATCCTTGTTAAATGTTTATCCAAGAGTTTATCCATAGATATAATTTGTAATTGATCTGTAACATGACAATAAAACATGACTTTATTAATCTTACATTGGAGAAGAGTCAATACCTTTTTTCACTCAGAGAAAGACACTTTTAAGAAAGTCTCTTGATATCGGTAAATATTGGATATCGGCAGATACTCAAACCCCAGTATCGGTAGCAAAAAAGCTGGATCGGTTCATCCCTATTAAAAACCCCAGTCCTTGTGCCACCGCAGAAAAACATCAAGACACCCCACTGCCTCAAATATGGACTAAGGTTTTTAGTCCACATCAAAGTAATGTGGACTGACTGGAACACTTTTCAAACTAACTGTTGAATGCATCTTGATTTGACGTTCTATTCTTTTCTATAAATTGCCTCTGTAAAGTCTATTTGCTTTGCTTTCCTCTGATTGGTTCATCTCCAGTCACGCTCTACAACAAGGGCACAAAATCAAGCAGACAGGCAGGAAACAAGCCGACGTCACCCAGTTCCCATTTTTGTCAAGTGTCCTCAAAGCACAGGCAGTTCGCTGGCTTTATTTATTTGACTATGTTACGGCCGGTGCCTCCTCATCTTCTTCGTAAACCTTTCTCCTCCTTTTACAGCCCGCGGTTATGTGCGTTTTCACGAGCTCAACGACCGGGGCGAGATGGTTTTCGGGGGAAAAGGTGGCCGGCGTAAATGACACGGACACAATCTGCTGCCACATCTCCATCTCACAAAAGAGCGAATCGAAAATGCAGCCCAACAGCCTCAACGCGTCACAGACAGATAATAAGTATGTGCTGTAAATAGCAACAACGATAATATGCAGCCGGCGCCATCGCACAAAGGTACTCTTTCAGCGCAGAGAACAAAGAATATCGGATCTGTTTCGTTTAGGCAGCCATTAGTCACACCTTTGATGGCGATAAGGTCAATGATTTTGCTCATGAGGAGAGGAGATTGAGTAAAAGAGGCCATGAGAAAAACAGGCCAAAGATCTCAGAAGGTGGCTTTGCTGATGCTGAGGAGACTTTATACACTGCTCAGACAATAAAGGGAAGACTTGAACGACACAATGTAACTCCAAGTGCTCCCTTTATTTGCTTGGAGTTACATTGTGTTGTTCAAGTGTTCCCTTTATTTATTTATTTTTTAGCTTAGTGTATAATATTTGATAACCTCCATTTCAATAGAAAATTCCTGGACGAGCCAGAGTTCATACAAACACATACAAATAAAGTTGAGAGACTGAATAATTAAAGGAACAGGCCACCGTTTTTCCATACTCTCTTGCTTAGCCGAGTTGATACGTACCTGTCTGGTCGTTGTGCGTGCCCGTGGAAGAGCTTGGTCACTTCTAACTTCACCCCCATTTGGAGCTATAGGAATATGCTGGGAGAGGCCAAATGCTAACAACATCTTTGGTCGTGTTGCATGACTGAGGGCACACAGTTCTTCCATACTGTGATATGTTCTTACCTGAGCTTAGACGAGTTGATGCGTACCTGTCTGGTCTTTGTGCGTGCCCGTGGAAGAGCTTGGTCGCTTCTATCTTCACCTCCGTTTGGAGCTATAGGAATATACTGGGAGAGGCCAAATGCTAACAACAACTTTGGTCTTTTTGCGTGACTGAGGGCACGCACAAAGACCAGACAGGTACTCATCAACTCGTCTAAGCTCTGGTAAGAACATATCTCAGTATGGAAAAACGGTGGCCTGTTCCTTTAAGAATGGATTTACTGTGGCCTCCTCCTTCCTGTAACTGTAAGGAAATGCCAGCTGGCTCCGGAAGTCCCTGGCTCCTATGGACTTTCCACTGAAACTGTTTTGCCCCTCTGTAAGTCAGTATTGAACACAGCCTTGTCATTCTGACCTCAACATGCACAACATCGTCCTAATTTTATGCTTTTACTGTTTTTATTGTTGCCCTTTTCTATATAATGAAGCTGGCTCCACAAACCTAGCGTGAACGAGCTTCAGCCTAGCCCGCGACGAAGCCCATTCTCGGTTCATTCTTCATTTTACAGTCTACAGTGCCCACGGGCCTCGGCCTTCACACACTCATTCACTGATACGTGCCCCCGCCCTGAGTCTACCTGTCCAGTTTAAAATAGACAACAGCGATAGGAATGGCAAACACATAAATATAAAACGCACTTCCTAGATTACACCAAAGTTCGGCCATTCAAGGATAAAAACAGAAGATTTATGTTTATCACCGTCTTCTTTCTTCCCCGTGGGGTATGCACCAACACATGCACAATAGGGTCCCCCAGGATAAAATTGTCTGTACTTTCTGACTGAAACAAAGCGCGTTCGTATCTTTTATCTACATGGTCAAAAGCTCCATTTAAACTCGACTCATTTTGAATTCATTCTGTTAAAATGATTCAATGATCAAGGCTCGAGATAAACGTCCTCCTCGTTCTGTCACTGCATGTACCGTACTGTCGCCGCGCTCTCCCCCGCGACCCTTTCCTTAAATAAACTTTGGAAATTCTAATTGGCAAAAAAAGCGGAACTTGTGATTCGACCCAAGCTGGCCCTTTTTCGGCGCAGCGAGTGGGTGGCTGCGATCGGTAATTGGTTTCTGTTTACCGGTAATCCTTCCTCCTACAGACGTGACCGCAGGCAATTAGCCCCGGACAGCGAGCACGCTTCCATCACTTACACACTCTCTCTTTCTTTCTCTTCCTCTCGCTCGCTTTAGGGAGAATTTACTACAGAGATGATTGGAGATTCAAATTTTGATGTATCACATAGCACCAGTCTATAGCATACTACAATGATGACGTAACCTTCTGTTGGTCTGTATATGCAGTAAATTAAAATAACTGCCTTGAATAAAATTGCTCTCTCAAAATGGCTGTACTGAACGTCTTGAAATAGGCCTCTGTCTCTTTAAGAAGCTTTCCGACACGCCCCTTCAGCACACTGCTGTGGCATCTAAACAACACTACTGTGCGGGGAGGGGGCTCTGCTGAGCTGAGGAGCAGTGGTTGGTGGCTTGGCTGGTGACAAAAGGTCCAGAGGCGTCTCCAGGAGGTGGGGGCGTTCCTAGGAGGACTGAGGCATAGCTACACCTAAAATGGCTGCCGTCTAAGTTTTTACTGATTACTCAAAATATGTGAATGAGCCAAGGCAACACTCCAGGCATGTGTTTAATGAGGGAATGACATAATAACATGATATAAAGCTTGAAAAAGTCGATTTGAGTGATTTTTGTCTTTTCTTCCTTACAAAAGCCGGTCAGGAGTAGGGCTGGGTACCGTTACATTTTTTTGCAGTGCTTTAACGATAATTGGTTTTCGATGCCGATACCTGAACAATACTCTTTTTGATCCTATACTAAAATATGTGTCATCTAGAACCAGAAAACTAGAAAATGTGGATTAATTTGGGAAAAATTGTGGCAAAAATAAGGGGGAAAAAATGGGGAATAAATTTGGGGGAAATAGAGGGAAATATTAGTAATAAAATGGGCAAAATATAGGGGAAACGAGAATAAAATTGGGCATAAATTAGAACATTTTTTGAAAAATTTGGTAAATGTGTGCGTGTGTGTGTGTGTGTGTGTGTGTGGGGGGGGGGGGGGGGCGGGGCGGGGGTATTTGGAGGGGGAAAAAACTCTTAACCCCTGCCTTAACCGAGCACATTTTTCTCCAGTTCATCTTTACACAAATCTAAAAGCTCCTCGACCGGAGATGACAGCCTATAGGCCAGTAACGCCTCATTTGAAAGCTAAGACCTTCTAAATTATCTAAGATTTTGTCCCTGCATTGTCGCTGCATTGTCGTCCCTTTTTTGTTGTATTTTTGCCGCTTTTTTTTGTTGCTATTTCTTGCGTTTTTGTTAACACATTTTTGTTGTCACTTTTTAATCACTTGTTGCCTGTTTTGCTCCATTTATGTTACCCATTGTGTTGCGTTTTTTGTGTCACTTTTTTGTTAGCGTCTTTGTTGTTGCTGTTTTGTCACCTGTTTTGTTGCATTTTTGTCGGTCTTTTGATGCTTTTTTCCCCGCTGTGTATCCATCCTCATTTCCTCTTTTAGTTCATGTTTTTTTGTCGCCATGTTCAGCCTTTAGGTTGGAGTAAAGTTGAACTGGAGAAAATGTGCTTGGTTAGGGCGGGGGTTAGGAGGTTAATGCTGTCTCATCAAAATGTGGGTCTAAAGATATATGATTAATTTTTCCCATGCCGTATTACCTAAACCTTCTTCACCGATGCCATACCGTCATTGCTTAAAGCAGTACTAAGTAACTCTTGCCCCTAGAGGCCATAAGCGCAACTGCAGGTGTCATAGCAAGTTACGACTTTTTAACTTATTAAATGTCTTGGAGAGTAAATACTACGCTGACAGAAAAGGTGAAGGGAGAGAGGGGTGTTGTACATCCAGTTATACAATGGAAATAATTTTTTTCAATCAAACGTGGCTGTAAATATTGTTTAAAGTGGCACTAGCCCGCAGTTAGCTTTGCCCATTAGCCTGTTAGCTTCTTCTCCGTGATTCTATTAGTGTGTATTGCGCCTCCGACCCGGTGGCAGTCAAGTTGCAAGCATGGTTTTCTGGCCAGAAACACCAGGGCGAGATGAAAGACCCTCCAATCATCCCATTAACACTTGTATTACCCCCAGAGGGACTACGAAAAGGATTTATTAAGGTAAACACGTTACTTAGCACTGCTTTAACGGTACCCAGCTCTCGTCAGGAGACTGGGAAAGCCCACAGCAAAACCTTCAGAGTGCAACCTCTTCAGGTCGTCCATCGTGGATTTTGATGATTGTTCATGATCATCCATCTATAGAAGCCTCCTTACTTTTTAACTTTAACAGCTTTTTTTCACAGATGCCGTTACGTTTTCTTTTGGAATTTGTTGGAATTCAATTGAATCAAGTTCCCTGCCCAACCAAACAACAAAGCATGATAGATCCACCTTTCTCGACTTGAATAATTGTCTTAAATAGGATGGGCCCCGCTGTGCACGACTTGAAAATACCCTTGGCCTTGTTCCTCTTCTGGCAACAGTCTCATTTCTATGTTAATGCGCTGTTCATCTGGGCCGCTGACATCACCTACCACAACCCCCCCCCCCTCCTCCTCCCCCCCCCCCCCCCCCCCCGACCCGCCCGCTCTCAGACGGCGAGGCGGGCAGGATTTGTGAATGAAACGGCGGCGATTCATGCGCGATCTCGCTGACGACGAGCGAACCCTTCCAAAATAGAGAGATGGACAAAAGGGGTAGAGCGAGATGGAGAGGGTGAGTGAAACAAAGGAAAGGACGGGGGAGAGGGAGATGAGAGAGAGAAGGAAGAAGAGAGAAGGAGGGAGAAAGTAAAACAGGAGGGAGGTGGTGAGAGCGAAGGAAGAAGAAAGGAGAGAGAAGAAGAAGAGAGAAAGTAAAGCAGGAGGGAGGGAGATGAGAGAGAAGGAAGAAGAGAGAAGGAGAGAGAGAAGGAGAGGGAAAGTAAAGCATGAGAGAGAGAAGAGAGAAAATGACAGAAGGAAACGAGAGAGAGAAAGGGAATCAAAAAGGAGAGACAAAAGAGGGAGCGAGTGAAGGAGAGAGAGAGGAAGTCAGGGCAGACAGAGGTGGAGGGGTAGACCAAAGAAATCACAGAAATGCTGATGTCAGAGCCTGTTCCTACAAATGCACACTTCTGTTAGCAAAACCGAAGCAGCTGGCGTGTTGACTGGTGGCTCATTGGTTAGCACTCTTTCCTCACAGTAAAAAGGTCCTGGGTTGATTTCCCAGACTGTGCAGGTCTTTCTGTGTGGACTTTCCCTGTTTCTCCGGGTGTTCAGGTTTCCCCATCAACCAAGAACATGCATCCTCCATCCAGATCATTCTGACCATTAGCCTGGGGGTGCCCGGGCACTCCACTTACAGGTTACCCCAGCGGGATCATAGGATGGGTCAAACGCACAGGACAAATTGTTATACAGTTGTATAATGATAAATAAAGCGCCGATATAGCCTGAACATGACTTCTGATGACCTGTCCACTATGCGTGTCATTGAACGCCTTATCCCCGTTTGAAGGAATGGTAAAGCTATAGTCCATATGTCGAAGAATGGCAAGGTTTGGAATATTGTTTCCTGGTATAAAGGGTATGGACATTTTAAATTGGAATCAAAATAGAACCTTCAAATTGCCACTCAATCTGCTGATTTTGCCATGATGGAATGGCCATGCTGCTGCTGACATCTGTGGTTTCCTTTTACTGGCTAATTCTTATCTGAACAGAATGTGAAAAACATCTCAAACGTGGTCGACGGGTTATCATCAGCCCAAAACATCTGTATTGTTCATAATTAGCTACATTTGATGGATAACGATACGGCTCGAGGGAAAATACATTGAGCAGGATTCTGATGAGGACTAACCGGCTTACCAACTGTCTGCATACGTTAAGGGCCGGACGCTATTTCTCCTTTTTATTTCTACGGGTTAGTCCAGGAGAGGGACAGATGGGGTGAGTGAGAGCCACAGAGAAAAACAGACAACAGGGAGACTGTCAGACAGAAAGAAAAGGAGAAAAGAGAAAGGTGGAGCAGGGAGAGACCGACAAAGAGAGAGAGAGAGAGAATGAGGGGGAAAAAAGAATAAAGAGCGCTCCCCCCCGCCCCGACATGAGCTGTGTCCGGAAGACATGAGTCATCAATAGACTCGCGTCGTCCCTGGGCACTGCAGCAAAGACGCAGCAACACAGGGCTTTGCCTCCGTACAGCACACGGCGAGGCGCACGGCTTTGGAAAAGAAGTCATGATATATATGTTTGGTGTATTTACCCGTTGTTGGATACTCATCTCTTTGGCTGTGTGTCCGAACGTCCGCCCTTTCGCCCCCTTAAGACATACATTCAAAAACGGTGCTACAATTATGAGGCCCTTGGTGTTTTGGAAAGTACGAAAAACGGCCCTCCATGACCCAAACTTAACCTACCCCTGATGTAGAGGGCGTTTCATACTTTTGCTTTTATCATGTTTTATTTATTGCACATTGTTTGCCTTCTTTTTATCGCATGATTGTCCAATTTCTTCACCATTGTTGCCGTGACAACCTTACCCCACATGACTTTAGACTTGCACTACAGCGGGGGAACGTGAAGATAAAGGCGGAAAGTGGGCGAGTCTGGAGAGGGGAAACAGCGTGGACTGAGAGCATATAATGGACCGACGGACTGACAATAAAGTGGACTGAATGTTTCTACCGTCATTGGTTTTATTGGTTACCTACAAAATCACCGGCCCGTTGTCTCCATCGCCTGCCTCAGTATTTAAGCCCCTCCTTCCCTTCGATCCTCTGTGCCAGTCCGTCGGTGTATCTGCCTTCGAGCCCCTTTTGATCTTTGTGGACTTTTTTCTTTTCTTTTTTTTCCTTGCGGTGAAAGTTTTGGATCTCGAGTTGTGCTCAGTGAGTCATGTTATCCCCGAGTCTAGGGGGGGTGACCTTCCGCTGCTCCAGACAGGTTTAAAGTTTGAAGACAGAACCAGAACAGAGATAAAACGACGCTCTGTTCGGTCGCCGTACGCAACACGGTATGTTTTTTTTTTCACGAGTAGCGTTTCCATTGCAAATGCGCACGGTGGAATACACATGACTGAAGGAAAAACAGAACGGCGATGAAGGGTTTTATGAGCCGCGACGAGAACAATGTGCATAAATAATGCCTTTTTCGAGTTGGGTTTTTGGAATTATTCAGAGGTGCCAAGGCAAATACTAGAGGAAAGAAGCAGCTAAAAGACTGCCAGTGTAAAAGCGTTATTATCGGAAATTGGCACCAGATGTGACATGAGCTAAACACGGCCATAACACATCTGTCACTCATGAAGCTCTGGTGTTCTCAAACGTTTTGGGACAGGATAGGACCCTTAATTGAACAAGACAAAGCCAAAAAACAAAAACAAATTTGTCATCAAAATTATGTCTAGGCAAGGCAAGGCAACTTTATTTATACCGCGCATTTCGTACACAAGGCAACTCAATGCGTCTACATAAGTTCAGTGACCTTCAATCTACTCCTTTTGAGTGTGCAAATTCACTCCTTTTCCTGTTGTAAATGTTTTGTTGCTCTTTAAAGCTGCTCAAATAAACTAAACTAAATCTAAACAAAAAAAATATGATTTGCTTGTTTCTCCTTTGAGAGCCGCTGTCCTAGAATAACAAAATGTCTACTTTCCCTCCACTTTTCTTCAGAAAACTGCCACAAATTGAAACCTAATATGTTGCAAGCCACGGAACAGTTGTTAGTCCCAGTTTTAAGATCGAGGGCTCCACCAGGAAGGGCATCCGGCTTTAAACCTAAAAAAGGAACCGAACAACGTGGCATAGAAGGCAGCGCATTTGCTGCGACGGAAGGAAATTTTAGAAGGAAAAAGTCCAATCCAACCGCTGAGGAAAACATAATGAATGATTAATGAACATTAGCCGGCGTTCCCGGGGGCCGCCTCATGGGCTGAAACGCTGTTTCGCCATCGTTGCAGCTAAAAGCCACTGTTAGCTTTAGCCCCAAGCTCGTTTAGATAAGAGTTGTCATAGGAACTAATGCCTTTCAGCCAAACAGATCAGAGATAAGCGGCAAGAAGGGGACTGTTTCGTAATGGTCAGATAAAAAGAGAACACTGGTCTTTTATACAATGGTAGGTCTGTAGGAAGCATTGACTAAACAAGGACTGACCCAAGTCTAGCGGCCTCAGGGGTATACTACAAAGCTGGATTACAGGGTTAGCGGGGGAAGTTAAGCATTAACCCTGGTTTTGCCATACTACAAAGCTGGATAACTTTCTAGCAGGGTAGAGCTCCATTGAAGCATGCCCTTAGCGCAAAACCTGCTCTGGACCAGGTTTTAGTTCCCAGCTTAGATAATAACACGGCTCTTTGACCAATTCACGTGACATCACAACATTCTAAAGAGCCATAGATTAAAACTGAGGTGGAGCAACTGAAAATTCCATGGCGGTAACTATGGTAACTGCAGTAACTGACAAAATGCAGATTTTTATGTCTTTGTTTTTGGCTCATATCACAGTCATTACTGGAAGAATCCACAAAACTGTCACAAAGTTCATTGTCTCCTCTTCCAGCACATATGAACAAATGTCCAATTACTTTTTCCGAGAGGCGTCAAAAACTGGTGACAATGTTCAAAAACATGAGCGTGATGTTGTCCAGTAGATTTGACTTTCAGACATAAAAATAATATCACAGGTTTGTGAATCCAATCACTGTCAAATACTGAAGAGGAAAACATTTGTCAATTTTTGTTTTGGAGATTTCTTACAAAAACTGTATTTCTCCCATAGAGTTGTATTGGCCCCTGCCCTCCACCTGACATTATGACATCATCACATTCTAAACCGTGAACGCCACCTATTAGAGGAGGAAATCCTCCACTTTGTCACCCAAACTCTGTGGTGTACGGAGGGAGAGGGAAGAGGAGGAAGCACCTTGAACAGCGGCAACAGAAGTCCTTCATATGACTACATGAAAAAAGGCTTCTTTCTCATCCTCATAACAGTACGAGTGTTGCGTTCCAGTTGTAATAAAGATTGTTAACAAATGTGAACATTTTCCTTATGTGCTGCTTGGTTGAGACTCGTGTCGTTCATGGCGCTGCATAAAATATTTGCCATGAGTTTAGAGGTAGATTCTGACAATCAGATGAACTTTCTCTTCCGGGATTGGCCGCTTGGCGCTGACTCCTCCTGTTTCACATGAACGCCTCACAAATCAATAGAGAAACCCATGGTTAACTAAACCGACTGATTACGTGCTTTGTAGTAACTTATCCAAAAGCTCCATGTCTGGGTTTGTCGACCCGGGTCGGAGGAAGAAATCCAGGACATGTTCATAGTATCGCCTTCTGAAGCAGCTGTTAGAAACTGACCACTGCAGACTAGGAAAAGATCTGCTCTGAATCAGAACTTAATATATACCATTTTATTCCCAATCCAATACCGTTACTTAGGCTCAGAGTAGTCACTGATCGCGAGTGCCGGTGTGATACGGAGGCGTCTGAATAAAAACAATAGCAAAGCCTGTTAAAAAAAGAGCACTAATGCATCATTAACAAAGTTTAACATAATGTCCAAGATTAGATTTTGTTTGGATGTCTTGCAGGAAATGTTTATTTACCATCAGTGTGGGACCCGGAGACATAAACTGGTGACATTGCGCTTGTCTGACCATTGTAGTGTGGCTCTGCTTCTACATGAAGAAGTGACCTCGCCTCTGCGTTATACAAGCCAAAACATACAGCATGAGCCGGTACTGGATCATCTTCTATACATGCATTTCCAATGACATCACACATAGTTCTGGCGGCCATTTTGAATACCAAAGTAGCATTATGCAGTACTACAACATGTAACAATATCTCTACTCAGGGTGAAAATGAAAGACAGTGGTATGTTTATGTACTCGTAATCATTGCTCAAGAAGATACCAGTAAAAACAAGGCCCAGCGACGCACGTTTATGTAATACAACCAGCAAATGTGGCACAGATGTAGCAGCGCTGTCTGTCGAGCTACAGCAGGATTTACTAAAGATCTGCCTCACTCCTCAGACTAAATTGATCAAAGAGGAAACAGAAAACCTTTCTCTGAGATTGTTACAGTTTGTCATGTCAACAGAGTCTCAGTCTGACTCAGTCTTTAAGCTGCTCAAGACGTTAGCATGCTACCGGTTAGTAACTGTCAACCACTGACAGTTGATTCAATCTACTGTCAATGGCTTCAACACAATAAACACACGTGTGGCTCACATCTATGAACACTGAGGAAATACTACAGTAACAGCTCAGCTCTGACCTCTGTCACATGTTGTATCCAAGGCTAGATGTCTGTGGTTCGGGGCTTTCTCTTGGAGAGGTCAGAGCTGAGCTGTTATAGCTAAATGCTAACCGGTAGCATGCTGACATCTTAAACACTGACTGGTTTCTTCACATCAACGTGCGCTCTCTGTTTATACTGTTATCTTTTTGAGCAAATTTTTATGAGTACATAAAAATACCACTGTCAATCAGGTGTCTTTCTTTTTATATCCTGAGTATAGATTGATTGATTGATTGGATTTATTTGAGTGATTATTTACATTAACATTATTGCAGTGCAGAAAATGAATAAAGTAACAAAAACTCAAAAGGAGTAAGCCGAAGCAAGAAAGCTTATAAGTGCCTACCCCCATATTCAAAATTAATTTACATTCCGGATACAGTGATACAACATCTCGTGTTTTCATACAATAAAACACTTTACATTACAAATTCCTGAATTACATACATAGATATTGTTACATGTTGTAGTACTGCATAATTTTATTTCGGTATTCAAAGGCCACCATAACAACCAAAGTCACATGACTGAAAGGCATGTATAAGAACACAATATGGTATCAAATTAGTTTGGGTTCTGGTGCTCGCCGATACCGATACCTGAAAAATCGGGTATCGGTATTGGTGGATAGGTTTGCGTTAATGTGTCATCACAGTATTCTAAAGAGCTTAAAATTGAGGCAATGGGCAGGTTAGAATTCCGTGATAGTCATTTTTAGTTTTGGTTTCTGGCTAATATCTAGGTCATTACAGGGGCAATCCACACGAAACAAAAAACCTAACAATGTTCAGTGGCTTCTCTTTCAGCGTGTACAAACTGAGGTCCTATAATTTTGTCATAAACATGTTCAAACGTGGAGACAATATTCAAAAACATTTGCGTGACGTTGGTCGGACGAAAAGACGTTCAGCCAAAAGATGAATGTGGCAGGTTTGTGAATCCAATCATTTCCAAACAATGTTCAATTTCAGCATGTGTCAATTTTCTTTTTGATATTTCTTAAAAAAAATAAAATAATCCAGAATGGGCATTATAACAACAAAACCAGGTCTCAACCAAAACTAAACTGCAGTTCCCTTACTGTTCTGACCCAGTTCTCTTTTAACCGCTCCAATTTGCCAAACCCTCTCAGAATCATTCGTTCCCCACTTTTCTGCTTTCAAGCACATCAAATTCGTGGACAAAATGTTCACTTGTTGCTCCCCAGTATATATCCCACCCTTTTGGAGTTGATCTTCAGACAGACCAGTGTGTTTCACAGTGTAACTCATTGCCCTTTCACTCCTCCATTCTTCACAAATGACTCATTCTGTTGCATAAATTTGTTGCCAACCGAAATGTTTTTTGGGGGTCCTCTCTCCCTCTCTTTCTCTCTCTCTCACCCTCCGTGCGCGTGCCTGGCTCCGTGCACGCGCCTGTCTGACGTCAGCCGTATCCCCCTCCCCCCCCCCCCCGCCCCCCTCGCCCGAATGACGCAGGAGTCACGTGGCGTCTCTAATAGCCCCGGGAGCTGTCCGCGGTCCTGATCCACACTCTCTTTCGACAGAGACATGCGCGGACTCCTCGCTGCACTACAACGCGACTGAAAAGGTGAGATCACACATGCATGTTTACAAACAGTTTCCACCTTCTTTAGCCAGCTTCGCAAAAGTATTTGGTTACTCTTTACTTACGCTGTTGTTTTTGTTTTGTTGTGTGTGTGTGTGTGTGTGTGTGTGTATGTGTGTGTGTGTGTGTGTGTGTGTGTGTGTTTTTTTCGGACTCGCAGCCCCTTTATGGCTTTACAACCTGATGCTCCCGAGGCACAGACACGAGGGGAAGGGGGGGGGGGGGCTTTTGCGTGCGTCTGCGTTGACACACACGTCGCTTTGTTGAGGCTTCAAGCTTTGAGGCTTTTCTCCATGAAAAGGGAATCGCAGTTTAGTCGTGTTTTTTTTTTTTGCGCGCGCGGACAGAACAGTCACGAATGTACGAGTTTGTTGCTTTCCCCCTGATGCCAGTGCGCACATCTGATGCACTTCATTATTAAAAGCCTTTGTGGGAAAATTCACCCACTTAGCCGACTAAAGGGATAATGGCGTGTGTTTTTCCCCCCATTAAAGTCGTTTACTTTTCTTATACAAAAAATTATTATAATAAAAAATAAATTATATATATATATAATTAAGCTAATACAATAAGTTTGTTTACAGCCTAGTTCTTGCAGTGATCTGACCAAGGCAGCATTGTATTTATTTATTTAGGCCCATTTATGTATTTGTTTATTGTATTTATATCAAGTAATTGTTTATTAAGCCTATTTAAAATATATATATATATATTTGAGTTTGTTTTTATAAGCAATCATATTATTTTAATGTGAACCTACTTTTTAGCCTATTTTTTTATTTATTTAAGCCTCTCTTTTATTTATTTTTTGCTTCAAACTTTTTTCTTTTCTTTTCTTAAACTCAAGCTTAGCGATTGTATTTTTACTTTTTTTCATTTGTATCTTCTTAATCGCCCCGTGCCGTGAGTGCGTGCAGGCGTTAATGATGAGGTAATTGGCTCACGAGCTAATTGAAATAGATCGACGCGCGCAGCTGGAAGCTTCGTGGCTTTTTTTTCTTTCTTTTTTTTTTCTTTGACGTCGTTGCCTTGACAACTGCGGTTCAGGGGTGAGTCACCGCGAGCAGCAGCAATTTGTGTCCAGTGCGCACTAATAAGATTTATACACCGCCGCGAAGAACAGACGCCACAGTCACGGGGCAGGAGGGGGGTGGGGGGGCGTTTGGTTTAGTCCATACTCATCAACAATGTGAAAAACTGAAATTGAACAATACTTTTAGTTCGGACCTCTGAGAAGCTCTTAAGGTAAGGGGAGCTACAGTACTGGCTGTTTATGCACAAAAAGAACAGTAGCATCAGGGAGAAAGAAAGAAAAACAGAAAGAAAGAAAGAAAGACAGAATGTGCATTATATATTTATGTGTTTATGTATGTATATTATTCATGGGGCTATACGCAAGTGAATAGGACGAGAGAGAAAGAGGCAATGTTCGAGGCAATTTTAAAAAGGACTAGTGATCCAGGGACTAAAATGACAAAAGCAGAGCATGGAAAAAAAGAAAACAGGACTGAACCAAGCTACCGAGACTTAACCGGGGTGACAGATGGATTGATAGAATGATAGATTGAGCTGTGCCGATTTCAGATTTCAGATTGAGAGTGAAGCGTCTGGACTGGACAGTGTGACATTACCGTCAGACCCCGCGCCTCAAAACGACAGGACAAATAAACAAATGACGTCTCTGAAAGGCCACCGCGTCCGGCCACGGTCATTGCACGTCAATAAAGAAGACGCGACAAGTTTGCACTCCTTTCAAGTAGACCTGAAGATGAGCAAACCAGAACTAAATCATCGCAATCTAAATCAAGACCAAAGTACTGTAGGTCTGGGCTCACTTTACACCAGAATTAAAAAAGGGATTAAACGATGTCTTAGAGCAGGACACGACAAACTAAACTAAGGACTATATCATCTCCAAAGTGGGACTGAATTAGACCAAACCTGGACCAACTAACTCGGGAAAGACTCAAACAGGGTCAACAAGATCTCAAGCAGGACAAAATCATTGCTAAAGTAAGAGTAAGATGTGGCATAATACTCTCATGTACCACCAATTGTTCCCAGTGCCACGGTTTGGGAACCAGTGATGTCGCATATTAAGTAACTTGCTCCTGCCCCCTGTCTGAGTGTTTGACCCATAGACATATTATTAATAGACCGTCAATACTCACTCCTCCCCGTTTACCACAATGACCACGTTCGAGGGGGAATTCATGGCGGATTTACAGACTCCTCCTCCCCAGCTCTGACGAAGCATGTTCCTAATAAGGGCATAAGGGCGGGATCTTCACTGTAGACTCGGCCCTTGCGTGACGTGTAGCTCGCGCAGCTCCAATGCTAACAGTCCGACCCTCATTAAGTAGGAGATTTCTAAAATCCTACGATAACCAGCCCGGTGCCTCTGATTGTGTCTAACCCAGCGTAATCACAGGAGGAATATCTAGCTGTAGACAGTTCCAAAAATATTAGGCACCGGGCATTAAAGTTGTTTTTAACGTGTCTAAAGTGCAATGCATTCCAATGGGGGACTAGCGGCTATATGTAGGTACTACAGCAATGGTGGCCTCCAGTGTCGTCGTCGTAAAGCAGAGCAGCCATTGGCTTTGACGTCAGCAGATTTAATAACAACCTACTCTGAGGGCTAAAAATAAAACAAACAATAGAACTAAAAACGTCAAATTGAACTCTCGTCTCTCTCTTTTGTCTCTTTTGCTCCGCAGACATCAACATGAAGTCCAAATCTGCGATGCCGAGACCCTCTCCACCCTGCGCCTCCACCCTGCTCCTCCTCCTGCCCGTGCTCCTCTCCGGCATCACCGCTGCTTCCCTGAGAGACCACCGGCTACGGGGCGCCGACTCGAACGTACCCAGCGAGGACATGCTCAAAGCCCTGGAGTACATCCAAAGTCTCCGCCAAAGTGCGAACCGCCGAAGCTCGGACTTTGAGAGGTCCACGCTGGCGCTAGAAGATCAGCAAAGCGACGAACCGCGATCGGAGCGGCAGGAGGACAGGAGTGAGGAGCTGCTGCAAGCCGTTCTGAGCACGCTCCAGCAGACGGAGAAGGCCGGCGACCAAGGTGGCGAGCCGGCGAAAGAGCAAGCGCTCCCCCCCCCGCGCCAAAAGCTGCCGTCGATGTTCGAAGACGACCGGGGAGGGGAGCGGAGCGACGACTTGGACCGCGGGGACACTCTTAAACGCACGAACGAAAACGTCGAAGAGAAATACACCCCGCAGACCTTGGCGACGCTGCAGTCGGTCTTCGACGAGCTGGGGAGAATGACCAGTTTCAATTCGAAGCGGGAAAACGGCGAAGAGGAGGACGAGGATTTGTTGAACGCGCGAGATTTAGCATACGACGAAGGGGACTGGGGCCAAGGTGAGGCGGAGGACGAGGAGAGGAACGAGGTCGAGCGCGCCTTGGATTACCTTGACGCCAACGAGCAAGAAAACGATGAAAGCTTCGCGTCTAAAAGATCCGACGACGAAGACGATGGAGAGACGGCGAACTTGGCGGACTTTTACTTGCTAAAGGTTTTGGAGCAAACCGAAGAAGAGGAACAGAAGAAAAGAGCCCTGGAGGACGAGGAGGAGAGGATGGAGAGAGCGGCGGAATTCCGAAACAATATCGACCCGAAGTTGATTTACCGGCTTTTGCAAATTTCCCAAAAGTACCAAATCCCGCCCGAAGTCCTCATCGACATGCTGAGGAGCGGGGAGAGGCTAAAGGTCGCGCCAGTGTACGCGAAAAAAACCTACAAGAGACCGCCGTTTTTCAGCGGCAGGCGCCTCCCGGTGAGGCAGAAAACCCCAGACGAGATGAGGACGGCGAGGATTTTGAAGATCTTGGGGTTGTCCGGAGATGAAAACAGCGCGCAAAGCCCTCTCAGGAAGCAGTACAAAAACATTTACTCCCGGCCCGCGCCGTGGAGGCAAGAAAGTCCCGTCGCAAGGCAGCAACAGCAAACATTCCCCGCCAAGTTAAAGGACGACTACGACGATACCGAAAATCAACTGGCTACGTTTTTGGCGGCCCGCATGCTGTCGAAATACCCCACGTACAAAAGCAAGACCAGCCAGAAGAGAGAGGACGACAGAGAGGAAGAGGAGGAGGCGGGATCGTTCGAAAGGGCGGTACAGGACTATTTTGACCAGCTGGACTCGGACAGAAACGAAAAAAGACAGTTGGACTCAGAGCAGAGAGGAGCGGAAGGCTTTGAGAACCAAGATGTGATGAAGTTGCTAAGCTTTGTAAGTCCGGACGAACAAGATGCCAAAAACACAGAGTAGATGCGGTTCATGTCGATTGTACATACATGTATAGACATAAACGTTGAAGGGAGCGAAGTATCGGTACGAGCTCGAAGCAGTGGTTCTCAAACGGTCCACGCCCGAGTATTTACTGTCACGGTAACGTAAACAACAGCTAACTTGCCAATTCCTGATCAATAAAAAAAAAGGCTTACAACGCACAAAGGTCAGGTGGACAAAAGGACGCTATTGGAAGACACAGTTACAGGCCCTTTAAGGAGAAAAACTCTCCCTAAAACCCAGCATCGAAATCGTTTATTTTGCTCGCGATGGGAGTTTGAGAACCACTGTGCAAATTTAGCGTTTAGCGAAAAATGTTAGTTTACCTTCGATATTTTTGGTGTTTGGACATATTTTTGACAGACAGAATCCAAGCGTTCAGTGTACAGTACGTCACCACCAGCCTCAGCCACCGCAGTGTTCACACCCACTTGTGTTCTCTGGTCGTTTTTAATGTGCTAAATGTCATATATGAGATGAGTAATAAAGCATTGACTTTATTTTTTCCTTACTGTGTCTTGCTTCTTTATTGACTATGATCGCCAAAGTGGACCGTCACGAAGCAATATTGTTCAGGTCTGGAAAGAAGTAGGAGTGCTAGTAATATTAAAATCAGCAGTAGTAGTAGTAGTAGTAGTAGTAGTAGGCTAGTAGTTGCAGTATTAGGTTTTAACAGTGGCAGTCGAAGTACTAGTTGATTTCATTACTTGAGTAACAGCACAGATACCACTGGTCAAATGCTTCTCCAGTAAACGTTGCAGTCAGATCATTACTACTTAGCAAAAGTACTGAGTTTGTTGTAGAAAATACTTTAAGAAAGTAAAAATCTGTTTAAATAAGTGTTAGGAAAAACAACATTGCAGCATCAAAAATTGTGGCTGAAATTCATAAACCGTACAGCAACACAACGGTGACAAACCTTCTTCCTTGTAGTGAGTCAACAGCATTTGACATTATTAGGCTTATAAAATAAACAAAACATATGGCCAAAATGGCTTTTTACTTTAAACTTGTTTAGAAATGTAGTGAAGTAGAAAGTATAATATACTACTGTATAGTAGTAAAACTACCTTAAGTTCTCAACAAAAAATACTACTCAAGTCGAGTACAGTCCGCAAAAACGCTACTTAAGTACAGTACTTAACTAATTTTTCTGGCCATTTCTGGTTGTACAATGTACTAATTCTAATGTAAAACCCCTAGTTTGAAGGACTTTAAATGCAACACCACAACTGCTCCCTTTTCTGTGCATGAGAGAGAATGGGGTGCCATTGCGGGAGCTCAGTGGCTCTGTAAACAAATAAAATACAAAGGAAATTCCAACCGTGTGGTGGCCTGAGGGTTTCAGATATTTATTGGTGAGTTTGGCTGCTGATAATAGTAGTAGCAGCAGCAGCAGCAGTAACAGTAGTAGTAGTTGTTGTTGCATCTTGAGTTAACATTCAGGAATCAAACCAGGGACCACCTGGCTGCACTTTTTCACACTGTGCTAGTAGTTGAAGTGGTAGTAGTAATTGTATAATAGAACAGCAGCAGTAGTAGCCTTGTATTAATAGACAAAATGTACTAATGACAGTCATCATGAAAAAATGTCCTGAGATTTACAAACAATTGTGTTTATAAGGCACTTGATAATAAGTATTTACACGTATAATCCTGGTGAATTAAAATGCCACACAAATATTGTGTCACATAAAAACAGAAATGCCCTGATGTTACTCCACTAAAGCAGGTGTTTTGGATCAGTAGGCAGGTCGGCTCATGTACTCCTCCATCGTCTGTAATCACATACAAACAAGAGATCACTGTTTGTTCAAATCAAGCACTTAATTAGACCATCTGCAGCAACCCCATTCGATGAGAGAAACCGGGGGGATATCTAAAGTGAGGGAGTGGTTGTTCTTGCTGTACCTCTTGTAAAGTGTCAGAGTCCTCCAGTGACGCCCCCACAGCGGTCCGGGACGTCTCCAGGACCTCGCCGCCCATCAGGAACTCGTCCAGGATGAAGTAGGCCTTCTCAAAGTTGAAAATGATGTCCAGCTCACACACCTTAGACCACATCATATAATCAATACATATATATCAATACGTCACATGGTTCTCCCGGTGCTGCACTGGTCAGTGCAATTGAATTAAAATTAAAAAGTTTTAAAGGCTCCAATTAAAAAATCATTAAGCTAATATAAAATTTAAGGGCTGTACAATATAAAAACAAAACCTTTTTATGCTTATAACCATAAAAACTCATGGGATTCTTGTATTAGTTTAGCAATTCCTTTTTCAGTCTTTCCTCAATTGCTAATCCTGGATGTGTTTAAACTAAAACCTAAATTAACATAATTATTCCAGTGCTCAGGTCTCTGCACTGGCTTCCTGTTGCTCAGAGCCATACAGTATGAGCAGGTCATCACCTGCTGTTCCCAGAGTCAGGACTAAACCTGGTGAGGCTAAATTTCAGTTTTGTGAAGCTAAAATCTGTAACAGATTTCTGGAGATGTGAGACTAAATGCTCAAATCTGGGCTGAAAGTATTTTTTATGATTATATTGATGTTTTGTGGATTGATTTTGTCATTGAAATAACAATGGTGTCCGAGAGGATTGATGAAAAATAGGCAGGAGTCTGGATGTCTTATGCAGGAGAAGTTTATTTACCATCGGTGCGTAACCTGGAGACATGAACTCTAGACATGTCGCTAGTCCTACCATTCAAGTCTGTCTATGCTTCCACAGAAGAGGGACAAATACCCTGTCAAGCGTCATACTGATATGCAAGCAAAACATTCAGTGGCTGAGGGTAGGCACCTGAGCACCACAGACAAGGCTATGACAGAGATAGTACGACTGTACATGTACAGCATAACCCAGTGTGATATATAGCGATTTAATTTTAGTCTCTTAACAGATTTGATCTGCCTTTTGCCTACGAACCTGTGAAGCACTTTGATTTGCCTTGTGTTTTCGAATTGTGCTCTTCAAATAAACTTGCCAAGCACAAGCTCAATTTTTGTTGGAAAATAATGTTGTTGCAGCCCTACTTGGTAATATCTTTCTGGTCTGGACGGGAAAAAAAGTTTCAAAACGAAGTATTGAACATGTTTTGATCAAAGATTAGATCATGTAAGGAGAGAATGTAACGATGGCGCTAAAACAACCAGCACCTTCTTACAAAACAAGTGGAATACTCACATTCCCAAAGTATTTATCGAGCAGCTCCACGTATCTGTGCAGAACCTCCAGAGTCAGCAGCTCATTATCCTGGTCCTCCATCCCGGCGCAGAAGTACAGACTGGCATATCTGCATTCGCACACCAGACAGTTTGTACCAATACAACAAATCCAAACTTTAAAGTTCCCATCACCTCTTGTAGACGATCTTGAGGTCCCGCCATTGCAGGAAGTTGCAGGTCCTCGGGGGCCGGTTGAGGACGATCATCATCATGTCCCGGATGATCTTCTTCTTCTCCCGGTCGGTGAGCGGAACGAACCACTTCTGGAGCCGCAGCTTCCCCTGGCGGCTGAACAGAAGCAGGAAGTGCATCTGCCATGGGACGAGGAGAGGAAAACTAAAAGTACAGTGCATTCAGTTTCTTTACAAGCAAAAGTAGAGGCCGAGGAGTATCCGCAGTTCAAACAGAAGAGACTGGATGCAGCTGGTGTTTTCTCATTTAAGTTTTAAAATAATCCACATCATTTTGTAATAATTATGGATTTGAATTGCATAAAGGCACGATATTTTGATTGTTGTGTGTGCTGATTAGGCACTGTGTATAGTTGTTCCTGATTGGATACTGCTTGTTGGGGGCAGTCCCTGAGCTAATAAAAGACCATGCAGAAGGGGCAGTCTTCAAGCTTGATGAAGGTCAGCCATGAAAAGAGTGAGACAGTGTGTGGGAGTGAAGTATCCTCCTCTCTTACGCACCTGTCCCCTTCTGCAGAACTTCTATTTATCAATGTTTTTGATCACGATTAGATTCATGGGCAGTTCAATACCGAAATATCAATATTTCAATAATGGAGCCAGTATCAAAAGTATTGTTCCTCATGTTTACATATTGATACTTCAAATTCTTCAAATGATTATGCTTTAAATCTGATTTGTTGAGTTGACTGATTTCATTTTTGTTCCTTCCTTGTCATTTTTTAAATGTTCGATCCGAGTTTTGTCCACTAGAATGACTTTCACTCTGTATCAATCAGCTCGAACAAGGGAGCTTTGTGAGAGATTATGGCTTTGACAATTTCTCTTGTTTTAATACAAGCCATCACGTCACGTTCGGGGGCTTGTGGAGGCAATTTAGGGCCAGATCTTGTGCCTGGCGCAAGGACAGCACAAGCTTCACGCGCTATGGTTATCTTCCATGTGGCACAGCTGTTGCGCTATGAGCCTGCGCCACTGGCGAGAGGGGCGTCGCTCATAAAAAGAGAAGAGGTCGACTGAGCCGTGATTTATTACAAGCAGCACTGAGAGCGGTCTCTGAGGGCAGCCTCACATTCATTTCCTCATTTACATCGCGTGTTCTTGCTTAAGCATTATAGGCTCTCACAGGTCAAACTAAAAATGTATTAACCCCATTGTGAGTTAAACAATGTCCGTGTCCCGAGAGAAAGAGACGTCCCTACAGCCGGTCCCGCTGCGGTGCCGGTCGGCACTCGCTCAGCCGTAATTGCATTAAAGCGAGCACATGTTCAGACGCCTGCTCTAAAATATTGTAAAGTAAAAGTAAAAACGTATTAATTACAAAGTTTACTCAAGCCAACTATAAAATACCTACAAATTGTGTGTAAGTGAATACCTCTCCTTCATTACTGGCCACTACAGGTTACGTTTATGTCTCTATGTCTACAAATTGTGTTGTTGTTTTTTTGCTTGCCTTGGTTATGTCCTGGTTTAGTACCTTGTTATATGGTTAGTCCCTGGATTAGACATTGGTTTACAGTCTCCCTAACTTTTGGACAACTTTTTCTTGAAACTGATGTATCCATGTGTAACTATTCTTTCAACTTTAGATAAGATCTTAAACAAACACTGTTTATGAAGCCATTGTTTTTGCAGGGATTGAACATTTCTGCATATCTTTCCCCCTCTCTTTCCAAAACAGAATACCATATTACTACAGTCACACCACAGACCTGCCTTATCCCTGAACAAACATGGCCGCGCCTTGCTCCTCGGTTCAACGGTGCGCAAAGACAACCCCAGACGGGACTTATCTTTCACAACTCCAATAAACCCTGTCATGGTTTACAGCCTGCGGTCAGGGTTGGCCAATGACACCTGTGTTTGGCCTAAGGTGCTGCCTAGTTTTGCCTCGGTTTTCGACCTGATGGGTCACTTTCAAGTATGTTTTTATACATGTGTGTGGTTTTATGTTGGCATTTCATTGTTGCTTTTGCAGTTGATTGTTATTGTGCTTCGTCTGTGCAATAAAGACGTACTCCTTGGTGTAGTCCTATTTCCTTTAAGGCTTTTTATCAATTTATTCCCTTTCTTTCTATCTTCTTTAAAAAAAAAAAAAAAGGGCACTAAAACACCAGCTCTAGGTCAATTCTGAACCAAACCCACCCAATCAATTTGAAATAAGGAATAAAAGGATTACCCAGGCGCTAAAAACAATTGCTGATTAAGTATCACCAGGACCAGAGAGCCATTAAAGGCCCGGGTATAAGGTACATTTTTGAATGATTGTGGTCTAGATTCATTTTCCTGATGCATTTCTATAAGATCCCAGTTCTTCTCTGGGACGAGCTCAGAAGTAAACAACAACAATGAGCTTCAAGTTCACATGAAATGGCTTTATATTTAGACGCTCAGAGCACAAAGGTCTATTTTCATAAATGTCTGCTTTTACGATATACTGTAGCTAATCAGAATCAGAAACAGAATCAGAATCGTTTTTATGGCCATTGTTTGAGAACAGGTTCACTAACTAGGATTTTGTCTTGATGGGATGAATTGTAACTGATGTATTCCATGACTAGAAAATAACAGATACACTATAGGGCTTTTACCATAACTCTTAAATAGGGCCGAGACTTTTTTCAATCAATTCCTTCAATTCATTAACCTCTTAACGAGCACATTTTCTCCAGTTCGACTTTACTCAAATCTAAAAGCTTAGAATGGCGACAAAAACTAGACATTAATGAGGATGGAAACGCAGCAGAAAGAGCGACAAATACGCAGCAAAAATGTGACCAAAAAAGCACCAAAACTATGGCGAATAAGGGACGACAATGCAGCGACAACGCAAGGAAAAATCTTAGCTCAGCTTTGTAGGTCTTAGCTTTCAAATGAGGCGTTACTCCGGCCTGTAGTCGGTAAGCTCCAGTCAAGAAGCTTTTAGATTTGGGTAAAACTGGACAAAATGTGCTCGGTTAAGGTGGGGGGTAAGAGGTTCATTACATTACAAGGTTTAGTGCAATGAAAAATATGAATCGAAAAAAATGAATCACACTTTCCTATGTGCAGACGCTATACTTTCCTTTTTCCTGTAAAACGTTGCTTAGGGATGAACACGACAAAAACTATTTCACTGTCAAACTGGTTTATTCACACCATGTGTAAGTCGACATAAAGTTATTTTAAAAGATCATTCTATGAAATAAATCAAACTGCGTCTGAAGGCCTCACATCACACCAAATTAAGATAAAATGTAGTAAAATACAAAAGAAGCATCTAAAATATATCAAATATACTCAAATAAATACAACCCGAGTAAATGATGCTTAAATGTGATTAATTCATTACAAAGGCCATCATTAACTTGATTAAAACTTTTAATCCCAGCACTACTCTTCAATAATAGGACCACTTAATGACTTACTAATATAAAACAAAATTTGACTTGGCAGGAACCATTATCTACCACGTGTAGTGCCTCCACAGGTTAAAAACGTCAGTCTGTACTGCTTTGCATTGATTTGCCTGGCTGTGGCTAAACATGAGTGACCACACTGGTTACCTAGCTATAGCATATGCAGCTAATCTTTCTCTCTTCCCATATCATGACCCATAGGCTATGGTATCTTACTAACCAATGTCTATAGGCTTCTATTTTATACTGCCCAGAGTGCATACAAGTCAGCTCCGTGTAGCTTTCAACCTTTGTACGGGACGTCTGCACAGTAAGAAGAAAGATAACGACGTGCGTAAAAGTTGCCCATAAGTTCAAATAAATTAGTGTTAATTAGTATAAATAGTGTTTAAAATGCATAACGTTGAGAGCAACTGCTGTTATTAGAAAGTAGCGTAAAATAAGCTATAGTCAATGCGTTTGCTCACTCACCATTTTGGCACAGATGATCAGGAAACTTCAAGTCGTTTATGTAAACCGCCACCGGCCAAACGGCGCGTTCTTGTGTGCAGGTGAAGTCCTAGACGTGCAGAGGAGCGCGATGGACGGACATGATCGGTCTTCCCATAAATCAGTGCGGCTCCTCTCCGTCCGTACGGGTCTGCCGTGCCGTAGTGTCTGCCGCGCCCCGCCGCTCATTGGAGGAAGCGCGGAGGGGGGAAGGAGCGGCTGCGCGTAACGGAGCGCGCACAGGTGGGGACTGTGGAGAGAGCCGAGGCTGCGCGCAACGGGAGACAACGCGGAAGACAAAGCGCCACTTGTCCCGCTTTTGGTCATTTAGATTTTTTTAAAATCAATGTTGCCAAGTGAATACGCATGCGTCCACGTGGCAGCACAATGTTGTTTTGACCTACCGTTAATATCTCTGTAATTAGCCTACTGGGCCAATCCACTGGCGTAAAGTCCAATGTTGTCTCTGTCAGAACAAATGTACTATAGTCACATTATGTTCTCATATGGGCATCCAAAAGGAGTGACAATAGTCGACAAAAGTCACTTGAAAGGACTTTTAGACGAAAGATAGGCTAATATGGCAGGGCCAATTCTAGAGAAATGGACAAATGATCAGGCTCAAAAACAACAAATCTCCCATAGAGGCACGTGTGTTCCGGCTCTCCATCTGGGATCATGACATCATCATATTCTATTGTGAGGAGAAATTATAGGCTAATATTCATACTCAATGCATTTAGCTACAGTTCAGGAGTTGCATATACCTTTCTGGGTTGGAATAGTCTTTATTACTGTTTCTGTTGCTTTGATTTTTGGGTGGGTGAAACATCAAATTATTATTTTTTTTATTGCAATGTAGTTTTAAGTTTTAATTTCACAATTTATCACAAGTCTGTACTTTTTTAGGAGAGGGAGTCGTCACCCTATGACAACTCAAGACATAACAAAAAAGTCAAACATGAATAGTCTATGTTATGTTTGTTTGTTTCTAATAATAATTAAAAAATATTTAGGCTTTCATCATGGCAAACAAAACTTGTTTTCAAAATTCAAAAAAGTAATCGTCATACTGAATGTATGGACTATGAAATGGGACCCTTGAATAGCGATATTAGTCTCAACCACAGCCGATAAAGAGCAACAAGTGTAGGATGCACTCTGTGGCCCAGGATTCTGTAGACTTTGCTCGTATCTGATATTCCAATTTACGCCAGAAGATGGCGAAAGAGACGGAGACTGACTTCTACTATAACAAAGCAGGCCTCAGCTTCTCATGTGTCTATATAATTCAATGGTCTGTGTGTGCACAGGGCTGGCCCTGTGTGTGCAGGTGTGCACTGAAGTGAAAACTCAAAAAGCGTTTATTTTCTGTATTACAGGCGGGTTAAGCATACAAGCATCAACATGAGAAGTATCTGTAAGTGCAGGACAGCATTACATTGTGAGATTGCTCTACATTAGAAGCTACTGCTAACTGGTACTAAATGCTAATTACCACTAGCTTCTCTGTAAAAGACGTGTTATTATTACATGGTCAAACAAAACAAACAGATTTATTCATGCATCTCCAGTCATTCAAGACTGGAGATGCACTTTTATAAGACTTGAGATGTACATTTGTATAAGTAAATTATTGTTGTTTTCATATGGAGATTAACATGTTTTTATTTTTGTTCAGCAGGGCTTTACAAAAGCAAAGAGGTCAGAAAAGTTACCTCAGGGAAAACTGGCTTGTGGCGACCAAGCGTTCATAACAATGTTGCATTATGACACTTCCAATCTCAGCTCTTTCTGTCATTGTAGCAGAATTCACCAAACACTGGACTACTAATAAGGGACATGAGTCAGGTTAGTTTGACCCTACTGATGATGTGTTGTTGCAGTAGTATTAACACAGAGACTCATTTATTATAAAGGCAGAAGCAGCTTTGTGTGTACAGTTACATAAGCAAAATCAAGCCTTTACTCAAGTAGTTGTTCTTACAGAAGTCAATACACTTCAGTCAATGTCTCTGTCTTCATGTGTGTAACAACTAACCTAAACTAAAAACATGATTACTAGCATAAGTTTTTGGAGGCTATGTGGAAAGTCGTGGTTAGTTTATGAAAATGGAGTATCTTCCAACAGGAGGTCCCTGATGCGTGTCCTCACGTGTCCTCTCTCTTACCAGTCTGATGAGAGCGTCAGCGTCTGTCCGTACGTGAGGTCAGAGGAGGCTACAAAGAGGAGCGGGTCAGGGCTTGAGGACACACAGGGACCACTGCAGCCGCAGAGAGAGCGCCATCACCTCGCAGCATCATGTCTCTGTACCGTAACTTCGCCTGGTTCGCCAAGGGGCTCACAGAATTTACCAAGTAAGAGACTATGAGCTAACAAATGAAAGTTGGTGTGATTATCTGAGGATCTTCCATCGGTTCTTAGGTTGTTACTTTGTCTTTCTACTGCCTACAGCTAATAACCCTGTTGCTGTCAAAAGAGACTAGACACTTACATCATGTGCTAATAGTAAAACAATGTACAAGTATTTTGTCAACACCGATTATTGGTGGGTTATTAATCTGCAACAAGTATTCCCTTTTCAAGGGCCAAATTGTCATCACTGACCGGGCCAAAGCAGCTGCTTTGAGGGCTGATTGTGGTCTGCTGTGGTCAGTGTCTGCCTGAGGTGGAAGACAGAGGTGATGAAACAGGGGGATGCAGGTGTTGGCCGGTGTGTGTGATTTAATGTCAGGGTTTGATTCATCAACTGAGAGATGTCTCTCAGCATGATGACCTTGGGACACGCCTGGACCACCTGCCCAGAGAGATCTAGCATCCTAAACTCATGCCCAAGGCACCACAGTTTCCACCGTTCAATGTGAAGGAGCAGAGGCTCTGCCCCAAGCTCCAAGCAAGAGTCTGAGCCATGCATAAGGGTGCCCTGAATAAAACCAGTAATATATTTTTTAAAAGCAAAATTTGTAATGATTATTTGGCTTATAATTGTGGCGGAAACAACTATTCCAAATATAAAATTACTCAAAACATCCTGACTTAAATGTGGTTTTATGCTTGATTTTAGATTTCTGTAATCATCATAACATTGCACTGCTTGTTAAGGATGTTCAGGGGACTGTTGGATTATTTCTTTTCAAAACTTTGAGCATCCCTGGCGTTAGGTGGCGCCAGCCACCCTAACAGAAAGACCTTCTTTACATGTACCTGGCACCTTGTTCTCTTATGTCCACCTCAGCTCAACATTTCATTCTCAACAGACTGATCTACAAGCATCTCCTTTCAATCACATGCTCCATCCTTCCCTCCTGTTAACAGGACCCGAGATACTTATAACTCCTCCTCCTGAGGCAAGGTTCTCCTCTGACCTGAAGAGGCACCAACCTTTCCGGAGGATTAGTTTAAACTGTGCAAATAATGATAAGTTGATTGCGGACACATCTTCATGATGTTAGACGTAGTTTATCTAAGACCTGTGCTGATTTTTCATGTCCATGTGGTGAGATTTGGCGATTGCTGCGGTCTTCCCTTTGTTCACTGTCATCTCTCTGTCTCTGACCCGCTGTGACCTGGGGCTAATGTCGTTCTGCTTGACACCGCAAACAGAGCTCTCATTTACTCCCATTACTGCCCCGTTCTGTGGCACTAACACCCCGCCACGCCCCTCCTCACTACAATAGCACCAGGACAAAGGGGCAGTCTGAAGTGGCACACACAGGCTGCTGTTCTTAGCTTCAGTTTCCTCCGACGGCTGGCACACTGACCTCTCCATTGTATCTGAATCTGTGCAGAGTATGTTGGAGGCCAGTTCCATCAGTGTTCTACATATGATTAGTAATGATTTCTAGGCATTGACTATACCTCTAAAGCAAGTGGTTCCCAAAGGAGGGTTCAAGGCCGCAAGTGAAAAGACGGATTAAGAATGCACCAAACTTGTCCTTTACGATGCTCATTTTAGGACGTTGTGTTGAGCTTGGCTTCAGAGTTTTCCAGGAAATCACTACAACAGCGCGCCGCTCTTTTGTCTTTCCTACGCGTATTCATTCACAAAAATTGACGATGTTTGATGTTTGATATTCACATGTAGCACTAACGTTGATCTATATGACGCTGTACTCCAAATATGGATATATATTTATATATATTTCCATTGTGGGAGACAACAGCAGCCAAAAACAGCAGCAATATACCAGCAATTTCTTTACAGTCATACTATAACATCTCTAACATATCCACTTTAGTAGCTCCCAAACTTTCCAGGCTAATCTTTGTAATATATCAACCAAATGAAACCATGAAATGAACCTGACTTGATCTATTATTTAGATTTTGTTGTTGCAAATATAGGTATTTTGGCCATTCTTATGCAGAACATGCCTGATTTTTAAATGAAAACATAAAATGCTCAATAGCCAATCACCCATGTGTATTAGGGGTGTGACAATATAACGATTTTGCGAGATATCGTGATATTATGCGTGAGAATACGATGCCAATTTTTATATACATTACCGCTCAAAAGTTTGGGGTCACTTAAAATGTCCTTATTTTTGAAAGAAAAGCCCTTTTTGTTCAATGAGGATATCATTAAATGAATCAGAAATACAGTCTAGACATTGTTCATGTTGTGAATGCCTACTCTAGCTGGAAACGGGTGATTGTTAATGGAATGCCTACATAGGTGTGAAGAGGTTCTAATGGTACATTGGGTTAGCTAATCGTGTTAGAGGGTAATTGATGATTAGAAAACCTTTGTGCAATTATGCTAGCACCGCTGAAAACTCTGCTAGCAGTGCTAGCATAATTGATAGCGCTGCCAGTTCGATAGCTTAGAGAAGCTATAGAACTGGCCTGACCCTAAACCTTTGAGCGGTAGTGTACTTCGATGATGTCCATCCATCCATCCATCCATCCATCCATCCATCCATCCATCCATCTTCTTCCACTTGTCCGTTGCCGGGTCGTGGGAGCAGCTGTTGGAGCTGCACCAGCCCCTATGGCTCCTCCTGCAGGTGGTGGGTCCACAGAAGGACGGCCTCATGGTTCTAACTGGGCCTGTTGGTCTCTCATAAGGGGCTTCTGAACCGCTCTTTGTCTGACCCGTCACCTAGGACCTGTTTGCCATGGGAGACCCTACCAGGGGCACCAAGCCCCCGACAACAGAGCTTCCAGGAGGGGTTCGATGATGTTATGCATATTAATTACCGACATCATGCATAATCTAATCTAATCTAATCTAATCTAATCTAATATTAATGAGATAGCAGTGCTCTACTGCTTTCACAGTCAATAGAAGCCAATTATGATCAAGAATTCAGTAGAGGGCAGCACTACAATTTTCAGCACCTTGACCAAACTCTGTCACCCAAATGTATGACTTTAAATGATAGTTTTTACCATTATAGTTACAATTATTATTTTACAATTATTTTTGTGCAATATATCGAGCCATGTATCGTGTATCATATCGAAGGATTCCCATACTGTGTATTGGCTAGTTACACAGGCCTATATTCACAATGTTGACTTTCCTTAAAAAAATATCATACTCTGAATGGTTGTGTGTCTTGCAGAAACCCATACCTTGCTGCGTCAAAGCACTTTGTGGAGAAGGATCTGGAGGTGTCTGCGGCCGGCCGTGTGTTCATGATCACTGGGGCCAACAGCGGCATCGGGAAAGCGACTGCTCTGGCCATTGCTAAAAGAGGTCAGACAGGGATAGGAAGGGCATACCTATCTCACAGTAGACATTCTGATTTGAAATGCGTTTTCAGGGATAAACACTGAGTTGAATAGTGAAATATAGATGGCAATACCAGGAATGAGTGAATTACGGACTGTTATAAACCAGTTTTGCTTTATTAAATCCTACTGTATTTCTCACACAGGTGGAACGGTGCACATGGTTTGCAGGAACAAGGACAAGGCTGAGGAGGCCAGAGCCGACATAGTGAAGGAGACGGGGAACAAAGTAAGTAATAACGAGATTCGCTGCCACACACTCCGGCTGTATACATTATCTACGTTTATACTGTGTGTCTGCAGGAGGTCTACGTTCACGTCCTGGACCTGTCCGAGACCAAGAAGGTTTGGGAGTTCGCTGAAGGCTTCAAGAAGAAATACAAGACTCTCAACGTCCTGGTAAAGCAATTCTACTCACTTGTATATGTATGGTTTAATACAGACCTTCCTCCTTTGACAACATCGAGGGGAGTGTCATTCCCTCAACCACGTTGGGTTTTGTTCTGTTAATTTTTAAAGTTTGGGCTTTTGGCTCTTGACTGTTGTTAATAATGTGAATGTGAATGGGACGGAGTGAGGAATAGAGGACTATTTTCTATGTCTATGTTTACCACATATGACACACTGAACACAGACTGTAACTCATGGGTAGATTGTCATTGTGTGTGTCCTGTTGATTTAACTGCACAGGTCAACAACGCTGGAGCCATCATGAATCAGAGGGAGGTGAACGCGGAGGGGCTGGAGAAGAGCTTCGCCACCAACGTCCTGGGTGAGTCATGGGTTTGGGGTTGTTACTTTCAGGCTGATACGTTTGGGCTCAGAATCACTGGTGGATTGGACCAATCACGTGGCAGTAAGGCCATGAGTGGGCGGGTTTGACATGTGCCGACAACAAGTGCCCTTTCCATACTAACTAACAACACGGCGATCAGGGGAAAATACCCTTACTCTGAATGAGAGAACTGGGTCCAAGTGTAACATGTGATAAGAGAGTGCTGAGAATTATAGTTGTGCTTTGGTTCAACAGTGCACTGAAAAATTATGAACCTGATTTTTTTTTCTAGTTAAAAAATGTAGTTTTAGATCAAATTAGTTTTGTCCTACTTTAGTAGATTGTAAGCTCAGACATTACACAGGGTAAACACTGTGTAATTAATTATAAAGCATTTGTATCAATTTCATGAACTTACAGGCGAGTTTCCTGCCTTTCTGGGACAGTGACCCTGAACAGTGACCCTAAAGTTGTGAATTGTGCCGATAAACTCGTCCCTGTGAAGAATGGGATGCTACAAATATTAGGGCTGGGACAATCCACTTTTGTCACGATTCAATACGTATCACGATACTCAGGGGCCGATCCAATATGTATTGTGATACAGTAAGTAAGTAAGTAATTATGATAAGTAATATGTTTACCTGGAAACGTGTCAAAAGAAAAGAGTCTTGTGTCCAAAGTTTATAAACCAAATGCTACTTGACATTTATTGAAGTGTTAAGATTGAAAAGTTAATTAACACAAAATGTAAAAAAGTGCTGTAACTGTTACTGGAAAACAAGTATTGAAAGTATTGCAATACTTGATAAAGTATTGATATTTGGTATGTTAGAAAAGTTAGGAATGAGTTTGGGCACAACTAACATGTTCCTTTAGTGGCTTCTTCTTGCTTTGTTTTTCAAAAATCAGGTTATAGGGCCTTTAAGTTGGTAGGGACTTCAAGTCCTGCTAAAAAACACCATAAAAAGACATTCATTTTAAATGTTTTGATAATCACATTTCGAACTTTCACCTGGTAAAATGTAGGGCTGGGACAAAATATCGGATCGGATTTGTATCGCAATACTTTTTGCTGCAATACCAAGTATCGATTCTTTTGACACATTTAAGGTAAACACAGTACTTATCATAATTACTTACTGTATCGGATTGTGACAAGTGGATCGTCCCAGCCGTAGTAGGTTTGTAGCGTGTGCAACACATGTGCACGGTTTATAAAAGGTTCTGCGATCACAACCCAGCCTGGGCTGCCTAATGCTGTGCGGACAGTCCAAATCTGAAGACATACCAAATCTCAAGCTCAGAGTCTGCGAACAGTCAGTGAGTTTTAGAGACTACAGGCCTGCACTAGCACTAAGTCGGACAGAGGAGAGACAGGTGTGTTTTTGTAACTTCTCAACAGTATATTAGATTTGAACATGTTTAGCTCATATCTGGGGACGTGTTTATGAACTATTTACAAACATATTCTACATTTAAATGTCCTTTTGTGGTAATTCTCCCGTCCTCCACCAGGGGTCTTCATCCTCACCAAGAGCCTCATTCCTCTGATTGAGAAGAGCCTGGATCCAAGAGTGGTGAGTGAGGCACTGTCACAGAGGATGGCAAACATCCTCTGTACCGCGCTGAAGAAAGCTGGCTAAAGTTAGAATAAACTTACTCTGGTTTGCAGGTCACGGTGTCCTCTGGGGGATGCTGGTGCAGAAGCTGAGGATAGGGAACCTCCAGTCAGACAGGGGGCGCTTCGACGGCACCATGGTGTACGCCCAGCACAAAGTAAGACATGAACCCACTGAAGTCCAATCAATCGTAACAACTGGACTTTCTTGACTTAATGCAGACGTATCATCACAAACTTACGAGGAAATCTCTGTCAAAGAGAGAGTACCGTAGCAGAGTGGTTAGCACTCCAGCCTCCCATGGCCCTGTATGTGTTAACTACATTTTGTTGTTGTTACACTTGTTTGTTCACAGCTTCTGTTCATTGCCTGTTAGTCGGTTTGTTTAGTTGACCTCAGTTTAGCTGAGCCCAATTCAGTAATGACAAAAACACTAGTTTAAAACATCTTTTTGTTCAGTGTCTGTGAAAGTGGGAATCAAAACCTTTGGACTTTAGCCATATGGTCTACTCACTGAGCAACTGCCACACCGATGAGCAGTCTTTGTATGTCATTAATCTGAGCAGAAACAACTGTGGCCACCATAAAGTTAAGTCAAAATAACTCATGTCGGCAACAGTCAGTGCGCTCATATGGTTGAGGTCCTTTAGTTCACCACAATTATGTTTATAAAGGGTCATCATTTTGATATTTGTGCAGCTGCTCGGATTATGCTGGTGTAGCAGAGTGGGGGTGATACTAAATAGTTGGCTTTAAAATAAATAAGGATGCCACAACGCCACCCAGTAAAACTGGGAAAACAACGTATGCAAGGTTCTAACTTAAGGCACACAGGTTCATTAAAAGGACCGGGCAGAGGCAAATGATTTACAAGAATATGTTTTTTTATATAAGTTAAGTTTGGTTTCTTCAAAAGTTAATTTCATGTTTCACTTGAGTCCTTCATTTAAAAGTCGAGTCCAGCGCCTATTTACAGGTAGAGAAGCGCATGTAGCACGACAGCTTACAAACAGACAGGGAAAACACGGATGACAACAGGGGAGGCATGATGGTGCTGCCAGGACCCTGTGAATACATTATAAACATAAGTACAATTGAAATACATTTAATAGACACAAACAAAACAAAGATCCTACCAGTTGGCGAAAGAAAGCACGACACCCTACGAGCCCGCAGACCCCGGACCGCGTCCAGCTATACGGCACCACTCGGACCGGCATCAGCGCTGTCTGAACAGTAGGAGCTTAACGAAATGTACCAACATTGATACCACAGAAACTGTAGGACGACGCGCTTACCATCAAGGCATGGAAGTTGCATTTAAAGCTGCTGGCCTTAAGCCTCACGTTGCCGGCTTGACGCTCCCGACACAACGAACAACTAGACAACCCCAGACTAGCCGCTAGCCACGCTGTGTCCTGCAGCAGGTGTGACGTCAGAGAGGTGAGAGGGCAGGTGATGCGGAAAAGGCCCTTTTTATAGCGCGCCCCCTACATTTAATTGTCTAAACGCAGGGACACCTACCCCACCTCACTACACTGGTAATACTAGTAACATTAAATTCATTGCACTGCAGGAGGATATGGAGCGTATATTGTATGACATCACTTCCTGGTTGCTCCCTGCGCTGGGTGAGGAAGGTTCAGATTGTCCTAATGGGCAGAGGGAGCAGATGAAGCTCCTGTTCCTAACTGCAAAAGGTTCCTCAAGGTCGACCTCATGACGTCTCCTCAAAGGTTAAGAAAAAGGAGAAAGGTCACTTTTTAGATGCAGCTCTGATCTCACAACCTTGAGATCATATGCCACACGTGTCTTCTTACTAAGGGCTCTACTCACTGAGCAAATGCCATGTCCAGCCAATAGTCTTTACATGTCATCAATCTGATCAACAAAAATGACTGTCACCATCTATAAAGTTAGGTAAAAATCTTTCTAGCCAGCGAGTGGTTAAGGCGCAGGATGTTCAAACATGTCCTGTTCAGAGGCTGTGGGTTCAAGTCCCACCTGTCACATTGTGCTGCAGTGTTGAATAGAAATTTAGTAATAATGTAGAAACATTTTAAAACTTATTTGAGCTCACATTCTGTATCGAACTCACAGTGTTTAGATCAGAAAGAACAGACGTTTACCCAAACACTCGACTCACTTAACTACTGTCATCTCCAAACAACTACCTTTAAATGTCAATGATTTGAGCAGAATGAACTTAGGTTAAAGTTAAGTCAAAATAGCTAATGACAGAGGTTAGCAGTGTGATCATTTAAGTTGCAGGAACTTAAAATGTCAGTTGTGTTGTTTGATTGTGAGTTCAAGTCCCACTTGTGGGAATGTTCTGGGGCTGAGGAGTTTTATTAAACTTTAGTAATCATGAAAAAAATAACACTTTACTACAAAACTCATTCTATTCTACACAACCATCTGGTGGGACATCAAGTGTCTGAGCTTCTGACCACTGTACCTTCTCTGGCCTTGGTCAGTGCACATGTGTCTGACTGAGATGTGAACCCACAAGCTCTAGATCACAGGTGACACTGGTGTTCTTACTTAATGCTCGACTCCCTGAACCAAGGCCACCTCCAACCAGGACCTCGTAGAACGAATTTAACCCCGAAACAAAGCTCACAAACAATACTGAACAGACACTTTAGTTTAAAACATCTTTCTGATCAATGTCTG
This sequence comes from Neogobius melanostomus, assembly GCA_007210695.1. Classification (NCBI taxonomy): domain Eukaryota; kingdom Metazoa; phylum Chordata; class Actinopteri; order Gobiiformes; family Gobiidae; genus Neogobius; species Neogobius melanostomus. The sequence continues at coordinate 103,435 of VHKM01001108.1, read as the reverse complement.
TAAGAGAGCGGGAATAGAACCCTCAATCTCCAGATTACAGACAGTTCCTGTAAACCAAACGCTCTACTCATTGAGCTACTGCCTTGTCACAGTTGGGTAATAACTCATAATAGTTTCTGGTTGCTGATATGGTCCAGTGCTTAAATCGCAGGTTGTTGAAGCCTCTCCTGTCCAGAGACTGTGGGTTCAAGTCCCGTATGTTCCAGTCTGTGTGACTGTTCTTTGGACTGCAGTGTTCTCTTGTGTTGCGATATAGTCATAATGAACAAGCACTTTAGTTCAAAACTAGCTTCTCTTCACTGTCTCTGAGAGAGAAGGAACTGAACCCACAACTTACAAACGGCACACATTGAGCTTCTGCCACCTGCAACCAGGAGGCTTTGAACGTCATTAATCTGATCAAAATGAGTGATCATCCTTAATGTTAAGTCAAAAAATCTCAAGACAGTGACAGGCAGTGTGCTGATGTGCTGGAGTGGTTCAAGTGCATTATGACACAGTAGACACCATTTTGCTAAAACATAGTTAACACGATTATATTTATGATTTTGCTAAAAAATTGTACCCAGTTTTCTTTAGTTTGACCATTTGTGTGATATTTAGTTTCACTTCCTTATTGGACATCGACAGGAAGTGACATAGATGAAGGCAAACCCTTTTAAACTGTTGCCGTGCCAACCATGTTATGTCAATGGGAAATGAGTCAAACTGATATGGAACTTTACCTTCATCTATGTCATTAGTAGGAGTGTGACAATATATCGATTTTCCGATACATCACGATATTTTGCGGGACGATACGATACTGATACGTTTTATTCCAATATCGATACTTTTGATGACATAATGCATATTAATGAGCAACGTCATGCATACTAATGAGGCAGCAGTGCTCCACTGTTTTCACAGTCAATAGAGGCAAACAATGATCAAGAATTCAGTCAGACCAGCAGGGGGCAGCACTACAGTTTTAAGCACTTGGACCAAACACTGTCACACAAATAAATTACTTTTAATGATAGTTTTTATAATTATAAAGAAGATTACTTTGGGGTTGATTTATTCCTTTTTAAACAGGACTGTGGTTTCTTGTTTATTTAAATGTAAATAAAGTCACTGACAGATCTATGACCCATTTTCAGTGAGTAAGTCAGGGATCATTTATAAAAGTGGTACAAAGCACATGAAAAGAAATGTAAATGATGAACAATATGTAGTATGTTCAAATAAAGGTTAAAAGTAGCATGTTTTTTTTTTTAATCATGATGCATCGTAGCTTATTTTTGTGCAATATATCGATTATCGCAGTATCGGCGTATCGTGAGATAATCGTTATCGGGCCATGTATCGCGTATTGAATCGTGAGGTACCCAGAGGTTCCCACCCCTAGTCATTAGTCAATAGCTTAAAAATTCAAATAAAACAACTTTTCTTCCCAACATTTCTTCATGAAGTTGCTGCTTCACTGAAATAAAATGATAATTTGATTTACTTACAACACATGTTATTCATCTAAATAAGTCATATTTTCGAAAGCATTAAAACCTGTCATATGCACTTTAAGGCACAGAACTTCAAAGGTCTTTCCTTCCCCGACATTGTGAGTTCAAGTCCCACCCATGTCTTTGTCCTGTACCATTCTTACTTTAGGTGTTATACAACCTGATGTACACAGATCTGATACAAATTTGACTGGACATTTTTAGGAAGCGTAGCACCCGCTGTGACGACACTTTGAAAGTTTGGGAACCACTGTTAGTCCATAATTGACTTAAATTAGTCAAATTCAAAATGTAGCAACAGCCCATGCCGACATTTCCCATTTATTATCGTGCAAATTTCTTTTAGTTTTACTTAATTTAATTGTTTCTCGTAAATGTGTAACGTGAGATAAATGAACTTAACACAAAGCGGCAAAGTAGCTGTTCACACAAGCAGCTAATGACGGTTTTAGAGGGATTAGTTGTATTATATAACGTGAGGGCGGCAGTTTTCCCCAATAAATGGATTTCCGTGGTTTCTCGTTCATGGTGAGAGCGTGTGTGGGAGCAGTGAACAAATACGTCACATGTGATCTTGAGCCCAGTGAAGCTTCAGGTCAGTGAATTAAAGTGTGTGTCTGTGTTTCAGAGGCAGCAGGTGGTGCTGACGGAGCAATGGGCCAAAGCTCACCCAACCATCCACTTCTCTGTGATGCACCCGGGCTGGGTCGACACTCCGAGTAATGACCATTACACTCGGTCACTACATTCCCCCCTCAAACATGCGCAGTGGGCTGGTCCAGGGGCGTAGAATCCACCGTGAGGCGCCCGTACCATTTTGATTGTTTCTTAGAACATAATGATCAGAGAAATTGCACTTGGTTATGGCAGTGGTCAAAGGACCAGGCCACCGTTAATTCTAACGTTTTGAGCAGCTTAAACACTGACTCACTGGTTTCTTCACATAAACGTGCGTCTCTGGTGCCGTGTTTTGCTGTTATCTTTATGAGCAATGATTACGAGTACATACACATGCCACTGTCAGTCAGTTGTCTTTCATTTTCATCCTGAGTAGAGCTATAGGCTGTATCTGAATGTCCACACTATTCCCTATATAGTGCACTATATAGTGGTCACGCCATTTTGTAGGGGTGCCCGAATGTCCAGAGAGAACATTTCCCACAATGCATTCTGAAAAGTAGTGAGCAGCAGTGGTCACTACACGGGTCAATATAGACCACAATGCATTGCGAGTCGGAGAAGAACGTCCGACAGCGGCAGGTCTTTGAACTAAATAACACGACTGAATGAAATCAATCGCGTGCTGCATATTTATCATGAATAAACAACTTGAATATAAACGGTTACGGTGAAAAAATGCTAGCGTTAGCTGCTTACCTTTAGCTCGAGCTGTTAAATAACCGATAGCTTCCTGTCTCGGAAAAAAAGGTTTCATTTATGTAAAATCCATGTGAAATAAAACGTATCTGACTCGTATTTATCCATAAATATTCCACTGTCTCATGAGTTTGGTCTTTATCGCAGAAATACATTATTCCCAGAGTTTAGCAAACTTTTAGCAGATGTAGTCACTCATTCTGCTGGCGCTTCAGACACCGGGCTCTGACCTACTTTCTGCACGTGTTTGAGCTAACGCTGGAGTGATTTATTTTTTCTGTGATGATAGTTTTAATTTTGAAAGTAAAATAAAACGCCTTTAAAAGTGCCAAAACTGTTTGTAAATGTTTGTAACAATAAATCAATTCTGATAAAAAAATTAATTAAAAAAATCTGCACGCCACAGCGCGCATGACGTCACGCAGCTCGGAGAAAGTAGTGGGCTTCTGACCGAATCGCCAACAGAATCAGTGGACTATATAGTCTACTATATAGTGCGGGACTATATAGTGAGTGAGTGGATAGGGAATAGTGTGGATATTTGGATACAGCCATTGTGACATGTTGTAGTACTGCATAATTCTACTTCGGTATTCAAAATGGCCACCATAACAACAAAGTCACATGACTTAAAGGCATGTATACTAAAATATTTGTCGTCTAGAACCAAAAAACTTCATAAAATAATGTTTAGAATATGAAGAGTTGATTTGTAAAAGCAGATACTGTATCTCAGAATTGTTTTGGATTGCCTATTACTGTCCTCTACAGATGATACTTGTGAAACTAAAGCTGTGTAAATTTGATTAAGAACAAGTGACATTATATTTTCATGGCCCTGAAACAGACCTGGTAACCACTGAAAAAAAACACTGCTATGTAAAGAGAAATTTGCAAGCATACGTTGAGTTTTGTCAAAGGCACTTAGCTGTTTTTGAAAATGAACTCTTCATATCTGCAAATGTACAATATCGGGTTCATCTGCAGTGTCAAGAAATGTGTGAAAAAAGGGGGGGGAAATTGGGAGAAATTGTGGCAAAAAAATAAGGACAAAAATGGTGTGAAAAAATACAAAATGGGGCAAAGAATTAGAAAAAAAATGGGAGGAGGGGGAGATGGGTGAAACATGGGGAGAAAATAGGGGAAATATTAGTTATAAAAAAATTGGAAAAAATGAGGAAAACGTGTAAAAGAAAGATTTGGGATAAATGGGGCAAAAATTCAGGAAAAAAACGGGGTAAAAAAACATTTATTTCAGTCACTTCCTTTAATGCTACCACTGGACCAACAACATCAAAACAGTACCTGCTTTTGATACTTATATACTATACTTACACTTATATTTTTTTCAATACCAGTAGAACCTACAACAGTACCCAGCCCTAGTTCTGAGATATTTTGATTTTAAATATAGACCAGTCATAGAACCTAATGGAAATGGAAAGATATTCACTAACTCCACAAAGATGTGATATAGAGTTGTTGTTTTTTGTTCTAGTGTGCCTGTCCATTTCTCACCGTGGCCCTCATTTATCAAACTTGCGTACGGTGAAATCAGGGCGTATGTGGGGTGTACATTTATCAATCTGAGCGCACTCAAATCCTACACCAAGTCAGGAGGTGGTGTACATGATACACCAATTTTAACTAAACACTAAACAGCGCTGGAAAACAGTTTTTAACAGCATGAATTGCATTGTCACATCGCATATTATCCTCATTAGTGATTTAAACATGAAACAAGGCTACAGCGTTAATGTTTATGGGCAGACTTGATTCAATGTTGTGCTGCATCGACACGGGTCCGAGCGCAGAGGCTCAGCCCGGACCAGAGACACTAGAACCTGGACTGCAGCCACAGAGACGCTTATGATGTTTTTTGTATTTATGTTTCGTTTATTGTTTTTGACAAAATACCGCTGCTGCGCAAACTTTGTGTGGATTCCCCGCCTCACACCCGCGGCCGCTGCCGTGTACCGGGACACCGGGACTCACCTGGGTCTGCGGGAGGCCATGCTCCGTGTTCTGGTTGGTTTGAGCGCTGAGTCTGTGGAGGGTATTCCGTGCTCGCGAGTAGCCCGGGCGTCAAACAAATCCTCCGACAGCTTTCGTCGGTCCGGACGGGTTCATAAGGTCCGGGTTTGAGCGGCGTGCACAGGGTCTGGTGACCGCGCGCTCTCCTCTCGTCAGGGGAATAAAGCACGTCTCGTAGGGCTGTCTTTGGTCCGGACGGGTTCGTTAGGTTCTGGTCGCCTGTCAGCTCTCCGCGCACCTGTTTCCTCCCGGAGAAAGGCTCTGCTCAGGCCGAAAGACGCGTAGTCCTGCCCGGCTCCAGCGCGGACTCGAGTCCGCGGAGCTGACAGCTGCTTTTCGCTGGTTCAGATCATGGTCCAGTCTGCAGCGTTATATCCACGCTTTTTTTTTTTTTTTTTTTTAATGTGGTCTAATTTTATACCCTTTTTTATAGGCTATTTAGGCCTACTGCTGATTTAATAAAGGTCACTTTTTATTATTAGCCTATTTCTTTTATTCCCCTCTTTTTTTATTTAGTAAATGTGATCTTGGATTGGCTATAAGGTTAACGTGGGGTACTGACAGATTTTTTAATCTTCCTCTTGCGCAAAAATATCATATTTGTTATGTTAAAAACAACTATTTATCATTTCCTGGTTGGAGAAAAGTTATTTTTTGCCGTGTTTCGTGCGTGCGTGCCGTAAAACCCATGGGTGAGGCCTCCTTATACATGAACATTTTTGCTAGGATTTCTCCGTGGCATTTACTATCAGCTGTGCTTGCGTACGATAAGATCTGAGCGGAAAGCACAGGTTCATAAATGTCACGCGCCCTCTGGCGTATATCGCAAATACACCTACGCATACACCATTTTTTTACGCAATGTTGATAAATGAGGGCCAATGAAACAGATTTTGGAGGGGCCCCTGGGTAAACCGTACCACTTAGTTCTGCACCCCTGGGCCGGTCTGCTTGACGAGGATCGCCTTTAGCTCTAAAGTGTTCTCACACACAGCCAGTCTCCTCTCGGGGAGTTATTGAGGGTCACTTGTTTATCATTGCAGCTGTAGCCAACGCGATGCCAGACTTCCACCGCTCGATGAAGGCCAGCCTGCGCTCTCCGGAGCAGGGAGCGGACACCGTGCTGTGGCTCGCTCTGTCTGAGGCCGCCACCAAGAACCCCAGCGGGCGCTTCTATCAGGGTACTTCAGGTTTGACCACTGCAGTCCGTCTTCTAAAGCCAGTAATGACCCCTGTGTGTGCTTGACAGACCGCCGGGTGGTGCCCGCTCACCTGCCTCTGGCCTGGACCCACAGCTCTCCCCTGGAGGAGCAGAAACTCATGGCCCTGCTCGAAGACATGGCCAAGACCTTTCAGCCGCACTGAGACACTGGCACAAAGACGCACTAACACGACACTCTAGAAGCATTTACGTGCCGCATATTTGAGCCTCTGTGTACTTGATGATTGCTCACCTCATCGTGCTGCAGGTGGCTTTTGAGTCTAGAGAAATGAGAAGCACTCATGCCTTTGCAAATGTAACTAACCTGCTACTAGTGATACACATTTCTGGATTGAAATGTTGCCTCTTTTTTTTTTTTCATCTCCCTCCCTAGAGCTAAATAGACTCAAGTCCCGGGACAAAACCCAAGTTCAGTCACAAATGGAACTTTTGCAGGTGCTCAGGGTGCCTTTGTTTATTATGATTGCCAAATACATAGCTTGTTTGTCCTAATAATGCTTGCTTTGCATTTAGATTCATTAATGTGTAATTTAAAGGTTGGGTAGTTAGTAAAATCAACTTTTAGATTTTGTGTAACCATATCACAATGTTGTTATAACATCAAAACATTCCTGGAGTTGTGTTTCAAGTCGCTTGTACAACTTTGAGCAATCTTTGAATCTTCACCGGTGGCTATTCTTAGCATCTAGCAGCTCCTCCTGAGGTCCTGTGTTTCCAGGAAATGCTCTCCTCACCTCGCCATCTCTCGCTAAGCTTAATCCTCTCATGGCAAAGTAAAAACATTCACCATAGCTTTGCTACAGCCACATGCGGCGTCCACTCTATTTTCTTTCTCTTTATTGAAACAGCTGCGCTGCAAAGGGGAGCAAGAGGAGGGGCTTATGGGGAGACCACATGAAAATCAGGAAGTGAATCGACAGAATTTCAGCTGTTTTAGATCAGAATTGCATTTTCAAACCAACAAAGTGTAAGATAAAGATGTGTTTCACAATACCCGCTCTTTAAATGTGTTCAGACGTAGTGTCAAAGTAACACTATATAATACTGTGTACTGTTGAAGCTACTTTGTCAAGTCTGTCAGCACTGATCGATTTATTTAACGTTTTTCATCAGATTTATTTAGTTTTTAAGTCATTCACAATCTGCAGCCTGTACACTGTCCTGTTGTGTCTTTTTAGCGCCGTGTCAAAGAGCTAACACGTTCCTTGTGCGTCGGGGCAGTGATGTAGTGGCTTTATATCGCGGTCAGTCAGATGGGAATTTGCCCTGACCAAAGTCACCGTACTTCCCTGTGTTTTGAGTCGCTGTGAAAACGTGAGCAGCGCCCCTCGACGCGTGCAATAAAACAGAACAAAAAAGATTTACGACTTGTAATATCTGCAGGCACCTGTGGACTTTGCACTGACCAGCGTCTACCCAACATGTGCTCTTCAATAAACTTGTTATAAATAATCATATGAGGTTTTTTTTTCTTTCTCCCCAACACTGACGTAAATCCACACAGTTGAAATAACAAGCTTTAGTGGTAGCTCTGTCTTTCTGCATAACATTGGACTCATGCAACACATACATATGATACGAGTTTATGTGTGATGTCACGACAAAACAACAGCATGGCAGATGGTATTTCCTCACGGCAACAGCTTTACAACTGTGCAGAATGGGTGACGAGTCTGCGTGGTTCTACTTTGATTTGCCACTCAGTACGAAACGTTGACGGTTTGGTTTAGAAATAAAGAGAGTACAAACCCACTATACCTCAGACAAAGCAAATAGAAAAACTCTTATTCTATTTTTAGAGCTTCAGAAAATGCTAATCAGCTCGAGTTTGTCTCTTGACTGACTGAGGAATTATCTGGGATGATTATGGAATGGGAGCACTTGTGGAGAGGGGGAGAACTGGGTAAGCGGCAAAGGATGAAGTGGACACACTGAACTCGGACTCCATTTGATTTCTCTTAATTGTTTTTTTGTTGGGTATTCTGGCTTGTTTTCAGTCTTATTTGGTTTTACTGGCTTTTGGTTGTTTCCAAAGTGCTGCACAGTATTCCACAGATTACATGCATGGGCATAAATGAGATGAAACAACTGTTTAAGGATAGGGGTCCATCCCAACACCACTCCACCCACAGTGGGCAGAACATTTTGGATTACACCATTTCCAGCCAAACAAAACCTGCTTCTAATGAGCAGCTTCATAAAAAATGCTTTTTTCGCAGTGGGTAATCAAAGACTGGATTTGTATGAGGACATAACATGTTAAAAATCTCATATTTAACTTATGCAACATGTCCTCTCCCACTAAAGTTTTTTTTTCAACAATAAAAATGTCAATGTATAGGATGAAATGTTACACGGTGTGGCTTTAAGAGTTTCCCTTTCAAATAAAATCAAGTTGTTTTTGTAAGACCCAATTTCACATCAGCAGGCGCCTCACAGGGCTTCACTAAAGGTTACTGATCTACAAACAAGAACCGTTTGCAATAAACCCCACATCAAACAGTGAAACAGACAAACAAATGTGTTGTCCAAATGTCCAAATGATGAGACGTGCTCGGACTGTAGTGTTTAAAATAAAACACGATGGCTAACGTTGTTTAAAATCACTTTATTCTGTACAATGGAGTTACTTACAGCGTGAAAAGCAGAAAACATACGCTTTACATTCAGGAAAAACAGAGGCCAAGACTTACAGTGGTGTGATTTTAATTTTAGACTCTTATACATGAAAAAGAAAGAAAAAACTAACATATGACACTTTAAAATGTTTTAAGCCAATAATAATAATGTATCGAAAAGCCGGTGCTTCAAATCTCACATCGTTGTTTTTTTTTTTTTTTTTTTACTTCTTGATTTGCTTTTGGCTTTCAATAAAATGTCCAGAATGTTGTCAGGCTATAATTTTATTTATGTGGCTGTCTAAAGTTAAATATTTTCGTCAACTAATAAATAACACACAACTGGATACTTTTCAATAATCTCCTTTAATAGAAATTAAAAAATTAGAAAAAAATATGAAAAAGAAACACCACATAGCGACGTATTTTTTGACTTTGCCTATATTACTATGCTTCAATACGAAAATCACTCAGCCCATTACACTACATTAAAATAAATAAAAAGTAAAACGTGGTAAAAGGATTCAGATAATACACACATACTGCAGGGCTTTAAAGGGAAATCATTGAAAGAGTTCTGAAAACTTTCTGAACTGTGTGTGAAAAGGCGGATGAGTGTATAAAAGCATATTGAGTAACCCTGTAACCCAGTAAGGCTAGAAATATCAAGTCAACGCGAATTTCATGTGAGCGGTCATCTCTTGCATATCGTCATAACAGTGCCTGGCCTTCAGAAAAACCCATCTCATTTGTGAGCTCAAGTGAGACGTCCGACCAAATCCACAAAGTTACAGCAGTTACAGCGTGGGTAAACCATGCAGCACACTACATTCTGTAAGGTATTTAAAACCCCACCCAAACCTAAGCACATTTTCTACAGTTTCTTAAAGTGGGGGTATTATGTAAAATTGACTTTTTCAAGCTTTATATCATGTTATTATGTCATTCCCTCATTAAACACATGCCTGGAGTGTTGCCTTGGCTCATTCACATATTTTTGAGTAATCAGTAAAAACTTAGACGACACCAATTTTAGGTGTAGCTATGCCTCAGTCCTCCTAGGAACGCCCCCACCTCCTGGAGACGCCTCTGGACCTTTCGTCACCAGCCAAGCCACCAACCACTGCTCCTCAGCTCAGCAGAGCCCCCTCCCCGCACAGTAGTGTTGTTTAGATGCCACAGCAGTGTGCTCAAGGGGGCGTGTCGGAAAGCTTCTTAAAGAGACAGAGGCCTATTTCAAGACGTTCAGTACAGCCATTTTGAGAGAGCAATTTTATTCAAGGCAGTTATTTTAATTTACTGCATATACAGACCAACAGAAGGTTACGTCATTGTTGTAGTATGCTATAGACTGGTGCTATGTGATTGAAAAAAGCATAATACCCCCTCTTTAAGATCTGAAAGCTTCTTGAAAAAAGTGGCAAAATAGCGACAAAAAACGTGACGGAAAAGCAACAATAACACAATAAAAAATCGACAAAAAAACAACCAAAGAGTGCTGAAAAAGCAATTAAAAAGCCACAAAATAGCGACGCACAACGCAAAGCAAAAAAGTGACAAAATTGCGATGAAACAACGCGACAAAAAAAAAAGTCACGATCTGTTTTGTGGGTCTTAGCTTTCAATTGAGGGGTTGCTCTGGCCAAACACTCCAGTCGAGAAGCTTTTAGATTTGGGTAAAGTCGAACTGGACAAAATGTGCTCGGTTAAGGCGGGGGGGGGGTAAGAGATTAAAGAGTATGAGCTTTTGGGCACGTCCGATATTTTACGTTTTGTAACTTGAACAATTTGAAAAGGAGACTTTATCATCCAGTTTTATGTTAGTTTGCCTCGAAATGTTTAGCTGGAGTGGCAGCAGGTGGTATTACGTGTGCTTAAAAAACATACGCGAGCCTCTATTTTCACACGGCGGCATACTAACAAATCCATAGCACTGTGATAACCACAGTTTTGAGTGAAAAACTAGTCAGTGATGGATTATGGACTTCATCAGTGGAAAAAGACGACCAAACTGAACAAGATTAATCAAAACTGTGTAAATGAAGTGAAATGCTACTCCCGGGTATCCTTTTGAGCGCGATTAAAACATGGTAAAAAGCCCCAAAAAGTCAATTTGGCATATATCCCCTTTAAGTTTTAAACATTATCCAGGTGATTCAGGATGAACTGTTATGTCGTAAATTCTTAAACGTTCACATCAACATTAGCGTCATGATGAATTGGCAGAAAGAGAAACAACGAATTTTGAGGATAATGCCTAAATATGTTTTTACTAGATATAAATATACAACTACATGACTGACAAAGTGGAATGTGACTACACGTGTGGGCGCTCTATGTACAATAAGGCAAAGCATGACAAGCATTTAGAAGTCAATTACAAAGTCGCTACATTTAGTCTGTTCATGTACAGTACCTCCCCTTTAGAGCAAAGGGGGATATACAAATACTGTGCAAAAGTAAAATATTGTTATTGCAGTAATTGGTGATGCAATACCCCAAGCGCCACAATATATATATATATATATATATATATATATATATATATATATATATATATTCCAAATTAAAATGGTAATGGTCTCAACTTATATAGCGCTTTTCCACCTACATTAGGCACTCAAAGCGCTTTACAGCAAAGATCCACTCACCCATTCATACACCAATGTACGCAGACACTGGAGATAAGATGGGTGAAGTGTCTTGCCTAAGGACACAACGACAGCATGCACCTTCAGGAGGCGGGATTCGAACCCCCGACCTTCCAATCATGAGTTCTAATTTTGTATTTTTAAGTTGTTCTGACATAATTTAAGTCTTGCTTGGGCACAATTTGATGGAATGATGACGAATGATTGATTTTTATGATTAGTTTTTGCATGTATGAGTCTGAATAAGCCAATAGTAGCACAGCACATATGCTTAGAGATAATAATAATAATGGTTTACACTTGTGTTACAAGCCTGTATTATCAAGTTTCTCAAAGCGTTACACTGTCGTCATTATTCAGTCACTCCATACTCAGTGGTGGTAAGCTGCTGTTGTAGCCACAGCTGCCCTGGGGTAGACTAATGGAAGCGAGGCAACCAGTACGTGGCATCAGCCCCTCCGACCACCACCACCAACCACTCACTCCCTACATTCACCCAGGCTTCCTGGTGTTGGCAACGGTCTCCCATCCAAGTACCGACCAGGCCCTTCCTGCTCAGCTGCCAAGGTCTGACAGTAAGGACAGGTATGGTGAGAGATAGGAATATTATGATTTATTTTGGTAGATCTGTCAGGTTACCATGAATGAAAACTACAAGTCTCTTTTGCACAGTACAGTATACAGAGACAAACAATCAAGACTGAGATGGGAAGCGATGCATGTGCAATAAGCAACTTTATTTTCAAAGTGAAATAGTGAGGCTTTCTGAGAATGTGTCAAAAAAAAATAGACACTTCCCACTTTATGCTTATTCCGCTTAAAAAGACTGGAATGGTTTGGTCTGGTTTAGACTCAGGTTAGACCTGGTTAAGTCCGGTCCAGATTTCCATCAAGGACTTTGATGCTTTCCCCTTGTTTTGTGGTATCACTTCTGATTGTCCTGCACCTATACATGACTAACCCACTGTAGATTTAAACTTAATAGGTGAACGATTATTCATTCTAACTATGGGGAAAACGCTGTAACTACTATTATGTACCATTTCTACTTTACAAGGTTAATACATTAAAGCCAAGTCAAATGCACCACTCCTGAGTGATTTAAGGCCTACTAGTGAAAAAGAAAAAGACATTTTTTAAAATATAATATATACTAACTACAAACATTTTGTGCGAGCTCTCTGTCGTACAAGAGTTTTCCAATGGTAAATAACGGTTCATAAGCCGTCATCTGTACTTCGTAGTTTTGTTGTGGACGTTTCGCCTTCGTCAGACACTAAAGCTTTTTAATTGGGAGCAGGCCAAATATAGGATGGGTTAAACTTGCTACATGCTAGAAAACTCGCCTGTAAGTTTGTGAAATTGTTACAAATGCCTTGTAATTCGGTGTAGTGTTTCTCCCACAAATGTCTGAGTTTACAATATGCTAAAGGAGGACTAAACAACATTGGTTTTACTACAAGAAAAAAAAAGTCAGGTATAGTTCCTTTAACCCTTTAGTTGTCCTCTACTGCCTGCCTGCTGTTTGTCACTGAGCTCCTACGAAGGAGTGATGCTTCCATGGTTATATCATTTCATGTTTGCTTTGCGGTGTTACACTGCCATTAAGGTGGAAGACTTAAACTGGGAAGAAACGGCTTTCCCAGCTCCGTGTTCCGACCTCTGAGGACAAATGGATATTCGCCAACTGGTATCGAGTTTTTTCTGCTGGAATCCTCAGAAGTCGTCATTTCAGAATGTTACGAGTCGCCTGGAACGCAACAAAAGTCCAGGTGACAGCTTAAGAACCGTCGTCTACGCGAGCAACATAAGGATACGATGAATGCAGTAGATGGGCTTAGGTTATAGTAAGTTTTTAAATACAAACACATAGCAATAGTTATTATTGTCATTCAATTTAAAAACAAAACACCTTTTCGTTTAAATGTAGCATTTTAAGAAGCGCCAATTGTGAGCAATTCTGGAAATTTTGTACGATCCGAAATAAAATGTCTGTCCTGAAACTCAACGTGTTCAAGCTGCGCAGCTGAAAGAAATGAGCGTTCAGGTATTATCAATGATGGAAACGTGCTCGTATCGTGTAAAGGCTGACGTAACATTTAGTCGACAGTGCAAGGGATTTGAAAACAGTGGGGAAAAAAAGAAGCTTGAACAAATATAAACATTATGTAAACACTAATATCAACAGCACCCGTCCCTAATGGGAGAAATGGGTGCAATATACATGCACACACACCCGCATCATTGTGCTTAGAGTCATTAAATCAGACTGGGAGGCGAAGGCTGCAAAAGCTCAGATGGAGGGCAGTGGTTTGCTTCACTCTATGGTTTAAGTACCTTTTTTTAATATATATATATAAATACAGCGGAAAGAGAAAATGCATTAATGAAAAGATTGGTTCCCTAATATTCCTGTTTTGTCCTCGTGCCTTAATGGCTCAACCACTGACAAGAAGTTCATACGGAGACAGATCTTTATTTTCCAGTCACTGCATTTACTCTGCTGTTACGCATTATTAACGTCCAGCTGGTGTTACTGAAAGTTACCACTAAAGTGCAGGGGGCCAAAACAAAGATGGCGCCACCACAGTTACCACAATGTTTGCCCCATTTTTCCCTTTTATTTATTTTTTTACTAATTCTTTTCTTTCTTTTTTTTTTGTTGCCTAATGTTTGCACCATTTCTCCAATGTTTTTTCTTATTTTTGCCCCAATGTTTTCTAATTTTCGCTAATTTTTTAATACTAATATTTGCTATTTGCTTTTTTTATATCGCTTATTTTTGCCCCCGTTTAAATGATTCCCCATTGTTCAAACATTTCTTGACACTGGAGATGAACCCCATGTTGTAAATTTGCAGAGCTTCCTTCTTCTTTTTCAGGTTCTAGACGACACATATTTTAGTACAGGTGTCGGAAAAAGTATCGTTGTGTATCGAAAACCAAGTATAGCTAAATTAGCGGTATCGGGAAATAAATGGAACAGTACTCAGCCCTATCATTGTTTATTATTATTGTTGCCATTGGCGAGTTATTAACCATACACCAGGTTGAAACTTTAGCCTGTCTTCTGACTTCAAGGCCCTGTACCTGATTTTTCTGTTTGTTAAAAAAAAGAAAAGAAAAGAAAGACGGCGTGAGTAAATACAATTATTAGTTGTGTCCAAACTCATTTCTAACTTCCAGGCTCTTCACAGGGATGAGTTTACAAGCACTTATCACAAATTTCAGGGTCACGGTCCCAGAAATGCTAACAAACTTTTGCTTGTAGGTTTTGAGTTTACAATACAGTGGAGGACGACAATATACGTTTTGTTCCACTCATACTAAAATCAGGTATAGGGCCTTTAATCTCCTCCATTCAGAAGACCTTTCAATCAAAAATGGAATAGACATAATCCATTTTAATTCGACATCATTTCTGGATCGATCCACATAAAACAAAAAGGAAAGATTACTATCTCCTCTGCTCAAAAAAACCTTAGGTGAAGTGATTAGTTTTCACCAAAACCATTCTGTTTGTATAGTTATTAGGCGAAAGAGCATTAAGTCATGAGATTAATACAGTAAATTTGAGGAACCAATCGCTTTCAATAACTGACCAGGTTCAACATTTGTGGATTTGCAGTTTGGAGATAATAGTGCTTCCTCCATAGAGTTCCAGCACCCCCTGCCCTCGCCGTGGTGTTTTGACCTCATCAGACGTTTGTCGCCGATCGGTCGGAAGGAGCCCAGGCGCGTGACGGTGACGGACTGTACAAAAGGGGGTTCTCCGTGAAATGTGCGCGGGGCCTGTGTCAATGCTCCGTCGGTCAGCGCGGAGAGAAGCCGGTGGCTAAGCTGCAGCCGATGACCTGCGTCATGTCCCAGATCTGCAGAGACGAGGAGAGATGGAAGTTGTACTCTGTGATTTATTCAAGCTTTTTTAAATATTTTAGGATGCTTTAATAATTTAATAATATTGATGAAAACCATTCTGTGCAATCAAAATGCTAATATAGACAATAAAAGGCTTATTGCGTTAAATGGAGGAGCACTTCTTGGGAGGAACCACCTTATGAAGTCAGCTGGAGAAACAGATTGTTTTGAGCTCATGAGAAAGACAGACTGAATATGCAGGATTACTCAAACATGCAAGAAAAACAATCACTGCACCAGGCATATATCCAAGAGGACCATAAACTGTATATTAGCGATGGACTAAGTGGGGGTGGCTTCCTCATAGCGTTCAACGCGTGCTAACTGAAGCTTGTTCATGCTAGTAATTTGGCTCGGATTGTTGAGCCACAGGGAGATCAGAATGACAAGCCTGTGTTTAATAATGACTTAAAGAGGGACCACAAAGTTTCAATGGAAAGTCCTTTACAGCAAAAAACTTCTGGAGCCCGCCCCCACTTCCTATTTGGCTTCAGCAGCTAATAGCGTTCATGTTTTTCACAGGCTATGTGAGGACATTTCTATATTATTGTTAAAAGTACCTTTCGCATGAGATGGGTTATTTAAAGACTAATCTCGGCAGATGTTTGTTTATTGTTTATTTGGTCGGGACAGTGCATGTTAATAAACACACATGAGTCTCTCATGCATGGGTTTACATGCATGAGACCCATGTATGTTCATTAACATGCACTGTCCCGACCAAATAAACCAATAAAAAACAAGCCTCGCCGGATTGTAGCCATTGGCTAATTTCCATCCATCATCTCAGTGGTAGGGGAAACCAGAGTTGCCAGAGCAAACCTATGCTGAACATGCAAACTTACGCATGGCTGGGGATCGAACCTTAGCCTAGCATAAAGCCAGACTGACTTTATTTATGTATTTATAAATACATATAAAGACAGTCTGGAATTGTGGTAATAGGACGCAATTTCCAAATCAAGACTCGAGGCAGGGCTAATGATCACAGCTTGAATGAGAGCGAACCAAACACAAAGCGACCTACGCTTTGCGTTTACGTCCTCCGCCATGATTGTTTGTAGTCCACACCACAAGGCGCATTGAGTTGCCTTGTGTACGAAATGCGCAGTATAAATAAAGTTGCCTTGCCACATGTGCAGTTGAGCAAATGTTCCGGTCAAAGCCCTCAGAGCAGCTTCTTGCTGTGGCTTTAAGGACAAGTCCAGCTCATTTAAAACAGAAGAAAGGGCACTGGGAAAAGATAGTTGTGTCACGGCCGCCAACTTCACTGTTTTGGTTACGGCCTGGAGGAGCACAGGTGTTTGATGGGAAATCCTGGCACAAAAGATGACGCACTGTTAACTCCCGCCCCCCGTGCTATGATTGGCTCGTCTTGGTTTTGCCGCAGTCGGCGAGATTCAAATCGCACAATTCCAGACTGTATCCCCATGTATCTCTTAACATGGAGGATCAGTCTGGCTCGTGCCAGGCTAATCAAACCTAGGTTTGATTAGGTACATCATGTTTGATTAGGTATATCATGTTCTAAAGGAAACATCAACTTCTGTGCGATAAAGCTTTCTCCTTTCGCTGTCTCTCTCGTCACGTTCATCACTTTCACTTATTAAGCCGCATGTAAAATAAAGCCTACACTCTTTCTTGCGTCTTGATTGGCAGACAATGCAGGTGAACACGGACTGAACTAAAGCGTGTAGTAAATTGATGAAACTCATTTGAACCGAGGCTCCAAAGCTAACTGCATTGTGTGTGAAATGTGAATTAGATATTTACCTTGACGATGCGGTCGCTGCCACACGTGACCATCAGCCCTCTGGTGGGGTCTAGGTCCATGTGTGCGATGTTGTGTTTTCCCTCGTGGAACGTAGCCAGTGGAGTTCGGCTGCAATAGAGAGAAAGGCTTAAAGGTCCTGTATCAGGCCTACTTTATGAGATTTTTGTAGCACAAATTAAAACAAGGTGTGTAAATACTATGCTTGTTTATAATGGTGTGACAAAGAACTGTTCTACGTTAGGCCACCAGAGTGCGCACTTCGCCATTTTGAGCCTCAGTGACCAGCAAAGACCAGAGGAGGCCACTTGGAGGGCCTGATGATAAACCTGAATTGTGTCAGACGGCCACACCACCAATAATGTTAAAGGGACTACAATGTTCAATTTAAGTATTTTCCTCCCCCTACATGTTCCAGCAACGTCCTAATGTGTAGAATGAGCCCAGACCTGTTCACCACAACTGCCTCTAAAATCCTGCACTGTCACTCAAAAAGGTGTTAATTCGTGCCGTCATGCACGAGCTTAATATAGAGACTGCAGTTACGCGTAAGACCTGAGGTGGCAGTAGTGCATATGAAAATGACAACTTGCATCCAGTCCCTTTAACTTAATAAAATGTATAAATACCAATATAATATGCCATGTGAAAAATGTGGTGTAGAGGTCCAAAAAGTAAAAAGCCTACAGACGCAATGCGCAAAAGTGTATGTGGTGTGGACTAGAGGATGACACGGGAGTGATTTCTCACTCCTGTCCCGTCCCACTCCCACAAAAAAAATCCTGTCCCATCCCAGTCCCGGTGTGATGTGCAAAAAAAAAATCTTGTCCCGTCCTGTTCCCGACAGAATCAATCCCACTCCCGTCCCAATCCTGCATGTTTTACAAAGTTTTTTTAGATGCACATCAGGCCGATAAAAGCCACATGTTGTGACTGAAATAACCAGGGTCACAACCTGGGCTACATTATTAGTCTAACCACCAGCACTATTTAAATAAAGTCGTTTAGGAAGTTTCAGTTTTATTTCACAGGGGCAGTGGAACATGACACCTCCCCTTTAAGATCGCTGTCCCTTTAAGATCCCCAGCCAAAGGCCCTGTCCTCGTATCACACACAGCTTTTATCACACACGAAAGTGTGGCTAGTGGCTGTGAAGTTCACTTTTTTACTTTAGCGTTCGCCTAATGCCACTGTGTTCAGCACCAACACATCTCCCTCTGTCCGCTCTGACAGCGGCTCCAGCCACACACGCAGCCGCGCGCGAGGTAGAGAGAGGGGGAGAGAGAGCGCCGTGTTTGGGCCGACAAGGGGAGGGTGCACTGCTGCGGCGCATGGACAGAAGGCAGGATGAAGAGAAGAAAGTTAGCGCTTATTTGTATATTTAATCATTTCTTTCCGTGTTTTGTGCCTCATGAAATAACAACAGCATGTCACTGCATTATCTGCCACTTTCTGCCGCTTTGATGCGATATACTCCCGCCCACTCCCGGTGTTTTTTTCCCGGTCCCGTCCCAATCACGGGATCAATAGTGAAATTCACTCCCATCCCGTGGGAATCCCGCGGGAATCCCGTGACCCACGGGAATCCCGACAAATTGTCATCCTCTAGTGTGGACCAGCCCAGCCCACTCCACATACACTTTGCAATTTTCCAATAAATTGAATTTTATTGCCAGTTTGAATCAATTTGAATGCTTTTTAATAACATTTAAGGCCTTGGCAAAATTCATTTAATGACTTTTAATGCCAGGTGGAAACCCTGAGTCTAGAATATAAAGCATAGAAAAACGACCTAAAAATCTCCCGATGACGTATATATTGGAGTGTGGGCCGGCGCTTTGCATTACTGAAACACGCACGAGAAACAAAACACTGCCCCAGGTATGTTTTTGATGAGGGTTTAACATTATAATAAAATGTGATTGTGTATTTGATTTTATTTCTGCTTGAGGGCTGATGCAAAGCTTGCAGGACATGTACCAAATGTAATGGCATGTGATTGTTGTATTAGTCAAGCCGTTCATATTTCAGTTTTCTCTCCACTGTTAATGCTCATGAATTAGTTCAGAATTTAATTAAAGCAGAACTAAGTAACTTGTTTACCTTAATAAATCCTTTTCATAGTCCCTCTGGGGGTAATACAAGTGTTAATGGGATGATTGGGGGGGTCTTTCATCTCCTTCTGGTGTCTCTGGCCAGAAAACCACAATTGCAACTTTCCCTGCCTCCGGGCCGGAGGCGCAATACACACTGATGGAATCACGCCAAGTTTGAGTGAAAAAAAAAGATCTCCATTGTGTAATTCGATGTACAATATCCCTCTGTCCCTTTGTCTTTTCTGTCAGCATAGTATTTACTCTCACGGACAATTAATGAGTAAAAAAACACAACATGCTACGACACCTGCACTGGCACTTATGGCCTCTAGGGGCACGAGTTACTTAGTACTGCTTTATTCTTAATTAAATATCTCCTGTTGTATAAGAAATGCTGGTGAGTCGCATCCTTCATACTCACTCTTCGTCTTTGATAGAGTCGAAGCAGGCGTCGCAGACTCTCACTGGGAACTCAAAACCCATCATGGGAAACGTCGACCGCTTCGAGCTGCATTTCCCACACACCGCTTTGCCGCACTTCCTGCAATGGTGCTGCAAACAGGAAGTCCAAAAAAGCAAGAGCATGTGTTAGTGAAATAACACTAAAGGTGCCTACACACCAAACGCGGTTCACACTGCAGGGACAGTTGATTCCTGTGTATTGTCAATGGGAAGTGAGCGCACATGTGCGGAAGGTGCGTTAGAACGGTGGGAATTAGCAGCAACGCACGCCAGCTGTTCAGAGCAGCGTGAACGCTGCGTGAGGAGGCAGGAGGAGTAAAACACATATTCAGGAAAAATTTATTCATTATCTGAATTTGGAGCTTTATTTTTAAAGCTACAAATTCTTGTGTCTTTATGACACAAGTGAAACGGAGACACCGTCTGAAAAGAGGAAGTATTTATGACGATCAGATCAGCAGCTGCGGATTGAAATGCCTTTCCCGAGCCCAGGCATTCGGATCAGAGGATCATACGCTTCAATAAACTTATGAAAACACGAACGTGGGCACATTTAACAAGGCACTGGATTGCAAATGTTAAAAGGGGATTTTATCATGACATGAGGCTGGACAGACAGGTACTGCATACTCAAACCAACACGTATTGAAATAATATCTGAGAAAGGGAGAGAGGAAAGAGGCGAGATTTGCCTCAAGTGTCAGAGAAATGTAGGTAAAACTATTCCACTGTCACCAAAGTACAAACAAAGAATCAGGAACCGTTTCATTCATATCTTAATGCTTAGCAGCAACTGCGCAGAGGTTTTTTTCTTCTACAGAATCGCGCAGCAGTGGCGCCGCCTAAGGTGAACACATACGAGCGTCTGACTGCAAGACTTTCAAACATCAAAATAGAAGCAGCAGCGCGGCCCGTGCGGTTAGGTGTGTACGCATCTTATAAGGGCAGGGCTCGAAATTAACTTTTTTTCTTGGTAGCGCTTGTGCTCCTAATTCTGAAATTTAGGAGCACAGTCAAAAATTTAGGAGCGCAACCAAAAAAAACAGGGACGCTTTTAACAGGGATGAAGGGTATTTAAACATATCACATACCCCTTCGAGCCTTCTGTTGCATTTTAGATGTGTTATTTTAGCTGTTTGCAATGATTCAGCAATCTACAAAACTCATTAGGCTAAATTTTAAAATTATAAATGGGACACCAGATTTTGTGCCTCACAAACGCCCCCAACCCCCGACTTGCTCCGCCCCTGCTTCACCGCACTTGATCGTCTCCTCTTCACTCTCCTGACTCTGTGCTGCGGGAGAAAGCTCCATAGATCGCGCTACACGCGGCAAACTCCTTTGCCAGAACCTTAGAAGACGTGTTAAACATTGCGTTTGTGACTTTACGTTTTGTATTTTGCGAGAGCGGCGATGATTCGCTTTCAGGGCTGCACGAGGGGGCGAGCGGGTTGGATTGAAGTTTGCGCTGCTTCTCCGCACGACATCGATTCGAGCGTCATTGGAGAGATAGTCCCCAGTCCCAATGAGTTTATGAATGGCATATATATTCCTCGTTTTCTCATAAAGAGACTACAGTTGCGTAAATACATTGGCTCATTCAATGAAAGCAGGCAGATGAATGAGAGCGGAGCACACGCACACGCAGAGAACACAGACGGGGCAGGTGCAGGTTGGCCCAGCGCGTGTGACTGAGAGGAATGACAGCGGCGCTGAGCCACAACAGAGGACAGATCGTAGTTTATATGCTCTTGAACTATTTTAGAACAGAAAGTTTGCTGTTGCTGACAGGCAGCGTTTGTGAAAACAATGACACAAGCCTTTTTAAGGTAGCACGAGAAGGTTTTCTTTTAAGGTGGACCGGAGCATTTGTTTGCAGTCGCAAACATGCGAGTGATTCTATTTTTAGATCGCAAAGGTATAATTTTGGGAGCATTTGCGACCAAAATGGTCGCAGTTTTGAGCCCTGAAGGGTATCCTGTCATCCATGCTCCACACTTTAGTACCTGTCTGAGTCCGATCGTCTTGTTGTCCCACATCTGCTTGATGTTCCAGAAAAACGGCTGCTCACATTTCTGACACGAGTCGCTCTCCAACCACTGCGGGGCCTGCAACAAAAGACCAGCTTAACTTTTTTTTTCTGATACCCAGTTCAAATCACTGACCCGGTGCCATGCTGTATTTTTCTAAATAAGTGCTAGCACTCACAGCTGCTAAAACATGGCCATAGAGGCTCTGCAGACACAGAAAAACTGCAATAATCACATAGAAAGCATTTTATGTCATCTCTTTGATGCCTTGACTTAGTCTTTAGAGAGAGGGAAGAATAGGCTCAGTGCACGGAGTGTTTTGGCAAAATTGGTGGATAAGGGTAAAGGCTACTTCTTAAAAAAAAAAAGGTTTTACAATTTATTTGCGTCAAATGAACATTAGCCATTAGCTTTAAGGCAAAAACAGTTACAGTTATGAACATAGACGTCTCCTCCAGTGAAGTATTTACATCCTG
This sequence comes from Neogobius melanostomus, assembly GCA_007210695.1. Lineage (NCBI taxonomy): Eukaryota > Metazoa > Chordata > Actinopteri > Gobiiformes > Gobiidae > Neogobius > Neogobius melanostomus. Next base: position 81,279 of record VHKM01001108.1, on the reverse strand, counting down.
CATAAGGTTTTTAACTAGGGATGCACCGGAGCTGATACTGTAAAATTATGACATCAGGTATCGGCTACAAATATCTGATACTGAACCGCGCAAAATGTTGCGTCTAGCAACAGTATGCTAATGCTAGCAACAGTATGCTAATGCTAGTGGCAGTATGCTAATGCTAGCGGCAACTAATCAAGGCTGGGACAGAAACTGATTGGATCACCAAAAGTGGCCTGATGAAATAAAAGTCTTTGTATTTTAGTTTATGCTGTTAAAAAATAACTGATATCAGATATTTGTTATACACAAGTAATGATGAGATCACTTTATGTCATTACCCAAGGATATTTAGTGTAGAAAAGTCCAGTAATTCTTTTTCATTTTTCCATTACAGTTTTTAATAGATATAATTCATCTCATTTGCAAGAAAATATAAAACTTTATTGATCTTAAAATGGAGAAAAGAGGACCACTGACTTTTTCAATGAGAGAAAGACATTTTTAAGGAAGTCTCTTGGTATCAGTTATCGGTATCGGTAGCAAAAAAGCTGGATCGGCGCATCTCTATTATGAACATGTTGAAAGTGATTATCCAACAGCTGCATGTTTTCTGCTATGAACTGTTTAAATATTTATCTTTTTCAGTGAGGCGTGGCCAACGCTCCATAGGAATAAAACACAAAGAGCCGACACTGGCACCATTGAGCATCATTCATTCTTTTGTGTTTTTAACTAGCCAGTCTCGCTGTACTTTTTATTTACATTATTAGTTAAATTCTCTCAAGTCCTGATTTCTCCAGTTTGCAAAAGTGACAAATCAATAGAGACTTTAAAGACGCGTGTTTAATTGGTTGTGGAAGTTACCTCGTCTCTTTGGATGTCCATGTTCCACACAGCGATGCCCCCATCCGCCGAACATGACACCAACTGCCTGGTGAGCTGCAGGTAACGAATGGCCTGGACTCGCTCACTGAAACAGAGAGCAAGCGAGGTTTACCTTTTTTCATTTTATCTGTGTGGTCGGACTTGCTCAACTATGTCAAATTCAATTTCTACCACGTTAGAGTCAGGGAAAATGTGTGAGGACTGACACTAAACCTTTGTTAGTAAGTTCTACGTAGCATATTACAGTCTGTTCATACAGTACAGATTTGATGAGTCTTTCAGAGCGAATCCTCCATAAACCCTGCTTTATGGAGGCCTGTTTCCACACACCGCACTGAGAAAGGGTTTGGCTGATCTGTGGGCGGTGAACGGGAGATAAAAAGGAGGCAGCTGCAACTGACACCACAAAGGCCTGGCTTTGACAACAGAGAGGAGATAAGAGCCCAGACCGACTGGAGAGACGCTGTTAGAACATACAAGCAAGGCACGACGGACATCAGACTCACATCTAGCGCCATATTCTACCAAGTTCACCCACTAGAAGAAGCCATGATCAAGCATCATTTCTGTTTTCTTACTGGTGTCCCTGCAGCAGTAGTGTCCGTCCTTTGCGTCCCCCGATGTCCCACATGATGACGCTGTGATCGGACGCTCCGGAAAACAGCAGCCTCTGCACAGGGTCCCACCACAGAGCGGCTATACTGCCTGAAAACAACATGGGGCAAAGAACATTAGGGCTGTGAGTGATGTTCAAAGTGATGTACATTTTAACTCTGTGTCAGTAGGTCTCCAAGTGTTACTTCTCCGTCATTTATATGATTTTTGCAATCAATGGGTGTTATTATAGTGACTATTAAAGGAATAGGCCACCGTTTTTCCATACTGAGATATGTTCTTACCTTAGCTTAGACGAGTTCATTTGTACCTGTGTGGTCTCCACGTGTGCCTTTCGTATCGTAAACACAGCACAGACGGCGTTAGCATTTAGCCTCGCTCCTCTCCTCTATAGCAAGGCGTAATAATACCAGGAGTAATTCGGCATCCGCGCAGTGATATCTTCACTTTACTGCGCGGATGCCGAATTACTCCTGGTATTATTACGCCTTACAATTAGTGCTGGGCGATAACGATACATATCACGATATACCACAATAAAGTCAGTTTTCAGTTATTCTTTGAAAAGTTTGACAAAAATATCATTGCTTACTTTTTTTCAACTTTATTTTGAAGCAGTGGGTTTGCTATGGATAATTTATATAGCCTATATTGTCAATGTCAGGAAAAATGTGAGACTGCAGGATAAATGGGCTAAACATGATCTGACCAGAGTCAACACGAATTTAACAACAGAAATGTGTAAACTCGTGCGTAGAGAACGACTTACTCAGAGCATCATCTGCTCCTCAATATCAAGGCTCATATTACACTAAAACAAATGTAAATTGGAGCTTATTATCGCCATTTTCTCAACTTTAATGTAATGTTTAAGAAACAGTGGGCGAGCAGTTTGTATTGTACATCTTTAGCTGCTCTACGCGCTGCCCGATCCGTCTCTTACCTCCTGCACCACGCCTCTCCTCTCTTCTCTCTCGTGTGTTTAATCCAGATCCACACGCTCTCAGTCAGCTCCGATGTGAGATCCATCACTAAAAAGCTGTTTAGTTGCCGTGCGTAAAGCAGAGTGAAACCACACGGTGTTTAACAGGGAGAGAGAGCTCCGCGTGTACGTCCATTAGATGTCGCCGTTGCTACAGCAGGTGTGGCGGCGGACAGAGATATCGTAAAGCAGGGTGGTGTCGCAAAACCACAAGGCAGAGTTTCTTTGCGAAAAAGTTCTTTTTTATTCTTGTTTATAATCACTTAATATAAACTTAGAGGATGCATAGTGACAAGACAACACTAATACATTCTTGTGGCCTATTTAATGAAATATTTGCTTTAATAATTGATTCAATTAGGTTAGAAACGATAGAAACGATAGAAGAGAAATGGCACGATAGGCACTTTTCTATCGTCCCCACGATATGTATCGTCATATCGCCCAGCACTACTTACAATATAGCTCCCTTTTTATCCGCTTAGAAAATCCACATTGTTTAATTTTGTGTAAATATACTTTATGGTGTAACACTTCACGTAACCATATTTAAATAGGGGAAACGTGGAAGAGTTTGGTAGCTTCTATCTTCACCTCGTTTGGAGCTATAGAGGAGAAGAGAGAGGCTAAATGCTAACGCCGTCTGTGCTGCGTTTACGTTACGGAAGGCACACGTGAAGACCAGACAGGTACAAATGAACTCGTCTAAGCTAAGGTAAGAACATATCTCAGTATGGAAAAACAGTGGCCTATTCCTTTAACCCATTTACTAGGGCTAGGACAAGATATCGGATCGGACTTGGATCGCAATACTTTGTGCTGCAATACCAAGTATCGATACTTTATCAAGTATTGCAATATTTTCAATATTTTCAATATTTGAAACCTGCTTTTAGGATGTTTTGGGTGCATTGCTAAAACCCCTCGCACTAAATGATGTCTTTTAACTGCTCCCATCTCAATCAAATACAAATAAATGTACAAATCAACTGTACTGAAACCCAGCCATTTGGCACCACCTAGTGTCTGTCAGTGCAAGTACAAGCGACTCATTATTTTTTTTCCTAGTAAGGGGTGGGTTTGACTTTGAACTTTGGCAATCAAAGACATGACAGGGGAATTGTTCAAAATATACTAAAAATGCAATTACTTAAACCAGATGATTCACCTTTTGCATTTTTCACCGCCTTAATTAAAAAGAGAATCTTTTGTTTGTTACAGGAGGGAAATGAATGCAACAAAACAAACAGCTATCATGAGCGAATAAGATGGACTCATTTGAACAGAGCGCACTACACCTCTCATAAGTGGGTTCTTTTAGTGCAAGGACAAAAGCATGAATCACGCCTTCTTTATGTGGCAGGCAGATGTGTTTTGGTGCTGCTGATAACTGCCATGGCAACGCCGGCCCTCAGCAGCGCAGATAAAAATTTCTCCTTTAAATTAGGCATGGCCAATATATCGGTGCTGGGCACTGCCGCCGATATTATCGGTTGATATTTGTCATATTCTATTTTTTTTTTCCTTTGAATTATTTACTGCGCTGTAATGTCATAGCGCACTTGAATGCATGCAGCAGTGTAGACGGGCTGCACTGACCTGACTGGGGCAACAGTTTAATCAAATTGTCTGAAATAAACAGTGGCTCCTAAAAATAAAGAAAGTCCTGCATAAATTCACACACGTCTCAAAAAGAAAGTATGTTTTTACTCAGTTCAAACAAAGTGGAGCGGACACTTGGACACCACAGAGATACAGAGCCACAAGTTGCTGCTGTTACAAACTGGGCTAAAACTGCCTCCATGGACATTAGTTTGAGTCAGGATTAACATGAATCTTTTTCTGATGGATTGTCGCTACATCTGAGTGGTGAGTGTTGCAAAAGTTTCTCCGTCCTGACGCCAGATTTATAACTTTGTTTGTTAGCGATAGCCTAGCTTCTCGCAGGCTAAAGGCTTTTTTTAGATGCATTTGCGATCGTTAGAAGATTCTTCATTGAAAACAATCCAGTCCAAAGCTCATGCTAATCTTGTAAATCTACTGTTTGCCTTTAGCCTGCTCTAAACCAACTCTAAATCTTCAAATTCTGGCCTCATAAGTTCAGTATAAGGTGCTGTTAAAGTGACATGAAGCTTCACACAGAGCTGTCCTCAGAGAAGTTTATCAGATTTATTTAAAGTTAAAACATGTAGCTTAAACAACATGGTAGGCTACATGTTTAAATAAAAAATACAACAAATAGTAGCCTAGCAAATTCCCAGTGTCACTGTTTCCCATTAATAAGCCCAATGCCCATCTCGACTGCGCATGCGTGAGTCAATCAGGCTCCTAATTTCGGCCCAAACAAACCACTCCGCCATTGAAATGTGTGAGCGAGTTCAGGTAGCGGAGCGTGAACACTGAAGTATATTGAGCCAAAACCGTGAACTATAAGGCTTACGGGCATTGGTTTACAGACTATAAGTCTCAAGTGACATTTCTTGCAAATATTTAAGTTGTCAATATCTTGAAAGCGAGGGGAAAGTCAGGGCGGCGGCTCCGTAAGCAGGAGCGGACCATCGCGACAGGGGAACGACAGGACCTGGGATCAGCCCGACACAGACACCCTCACTCTTTAAATCATTTGAATTTGTCTTGTAATCACAGGGAAAAGTTCCAAAATGGTGTTGATGTTAAATACAGTGGGTAAATTTCCGTCTGTCAAATTAGCGACCGATTAGCTATGTTGTACACCATCAGATCACTCGTAAAAAAATAAATAAAATAAAGTACATTTAGATGGCATAGCCTATGTGTGTATGTGGATCTCTCTGGTCACAATTAAGAAAAAGATTGTCTACTGTCCACCTCCTTATTGACAAAAAAAAGAGGGATTCTATGTATTTATTTCTCATTTCAGTTTAAATGTTGTGAATATCGGCGACATGAGGCCACAGTTTCAGAGCCTGGACTTTGTCCAACAGTCGCCTTCAAGGGTCAGAAATGTTTTTCTGACATAGTTATTCCAACTATATGAACAAGGACTGGTCGTCATTTTTAACAGCATCTCTTCGTATGAATGGCAGTTTCATTTCTGTCTATCTCTGTACGCAGCCCCGGTTGTAAAAATAGACTTTAAGTTAATATTGTAACAGGCTCCATGGCGACGACAAAAATTCTTTAAATCATCAACTTTCCAGTGGTTAAAACGGTCCAAATCAGAGCTTTCTTCATTGCTTTACGCTAACTATCATTATTGTTTGGTAGCCAAAAGACATTCCATTACCCATAATGCAACGGGCGAGCCGAGATGGGCATTGGGCTTATAGAGGACATGGGTGAAAGTATAATAATAAGTAGGTAAATATTTAGCCAAAAACAAAATGACATTTTACTCCAACATTGCATTTGGTCTTTTTAATATTTTTCTAATAAAATGATTGTTTGTTTCATCATAGTGTGTGAGACAGTGAGTGAATGGGAAAAAAAGCCTCATTTCCCAGAGGCCAGTAAACACATCATCATAACAGAGCCTTGATGTCAGAAGTTTGGTATGAGGGCACAGCCACATGATCGCACTTGGACTTTGTTTTCAATCGTCTTTCCATTTAACTCTGTGCTGACAAAGCAAAAGTATGAATACATGGATAGTCATCCTTTCACATGTTGTATGTCTATAAAGGAGCGAAGTAGAAGTAGGTTCTCTTGTATCTTCCCTAATACACAAGGGGGAAATCAACAGTGTGCTTTGTCTGACATAATGCTGATTTGCATGTGACCAAAACACATTTTCAGTTCAATATTTCTAAGAAAACAAAACTAGTCAGTCAGTGAAGTACTTCCCCCATGCGCAGCTTCTTACCTTCGTGGCCCTTGAGCGTTGTGATGGTGGAGTAGGTTTGCTTCTCCAGTTTGAGCAGCGTGATCTGTCCCGAGTAGTCGCCCACAAAAGCGTGTTGCGTGTCGTGGTCGTATCTGGGAGGGCCGTCAAGGCTGGAGACTGACTCATTGTGCTTTAGAAGTATGACATTTTTGATAGCAATAAAGAAAAAATAAGGTTTAAATTAGAGATGCACCGATCCAGCTTTTTTGCTTCGGATACCGATACTGGGGGTTTGAGTAACTGCCGATATCCGATATTAACCGATACCAAGAGACTTTCTTAAAAAGCTTTGAGTGAGAATGTGAATGGTCTTCTTTTCTCCATTTTAAGATCAATAAAGTTTTAGAGATCAAAGTAATGGAAAAACATTTAGCAAGGATCACTGGACTTTTCTACACTAAATATCATTGGGTATATATACATTATAAAGAACTCACATAAAGGGATCTGATCATTACAAATATGTCAGATCAGTTATTTCTTAAACTAAAACACTCCGGCAGTGGCACATTTTATTCTATTACTTTAGGCATTTCTATCATAGTTTCTGTCCCAACTTTGATTAGTGGACGTTAGCATTAGCACACTCCCGCTAGCTTTAGCACACTGATGCTAACCGCGGCATTATGCACAGCGATCAAACATACAATTGCAGAGGTTAAAGCCGACTCAGTGATTGAATTCTCCAAGTTCTGCCCTTCAAAATTACATATGGCATACAAATATTTGAAAGTTGTGTTTTTCAAGCAGTGAGAGCCAAAAAAGGTATCGGTTCAGTATCGGATATTTGTAGCCGATACCCGATATTGTATTTTCCAGTATTGGCTTCGATATCAGATACCAGTATCAGATCGGTGCATCTTAGTTTAAATGTCTGGATGACTCATTTTCATCTAGTCATAACAATTTGGACATTTTCTAATGCTCCAATTTTGAAACTTGCCCAATATTGATTTGCCTCTCGTCGATCTCGGGGGGGCATGACCCGATAAAACGTTCTCCCAAGCGACCATTTAGCACGGCGGTGGTGTCAGTGCGATTGTGTTACGAGAAGATGTGAGGCTGAAGGATACTGTAGGCAGGAGGCCCATGCGTTGAAGTAGTGTCGCCCGAGCATGCTGCCGCTGTGGGTGCACATCCAGCTCACGCTCTTGTCGTGCCCGGTGCTCACCACCCACTCGCTTTCCAGAGAAAACACCATGTCTGACACTCGGTTCTGGTGGGCTGCAAAAACACACACGCAGACACACACAGGGTTTAGACAAAGACATTGGACAACAACATAAGACTGGGGCTTGGTACCGTTACGTTTTTTTTTTCAATACTGGTGGTTTAAAGCAGTACTAAGTAACTTGTTTACCTTAATAAATCCTTTCCGTAGTCCCTCTGGGGGTAATACAAGTGTTAATGGGATGATTAGGGGGTCTTTCATCTCCCCCTGGTGTCTCTGGCTAGAAAACCAAAATTGCAGCTTTCCTGCCACTGGGTCGGAGTCACCAATACACACTAATGGAATCACGAAGAAAAAGCTAACAGGCTAACGGACAAAGCTAACTGCAGGCTAGCACCACTTTAAACAGTATTTACAGCCAAGTTTGAGTGAAAAAAATGATCTCCATTGTGTAATTGGATGTACAATATCCCTCTCTCCCTTTGTCTTTTCTGTCAGCGTAGTATTTACTCTCACGAACAATTAATGAGTAAAAAAAACGCAACATGCTACGACACCTGCAGTGGCGCTTATGGCCTCTAGGGGCAAGAGTTACTTAGTACTGCTTTAACAATACTTTGTTTTCGATACCAATACCTGAACAATGCTCTTTCCCATACTTATACAACTATATTTGTCATCTAGAACCAGAATATAGGACAATAATGTGTGGAAGATCGGCAAAATTAGAATATTGGGTTCCTCTCCAATGTCAAGAAATGTGTAAAAAACGGGGAATAATTGAAATTATTTTAATTAATTTAAGTGGGGGAAAATTGGGAGAAATTGTGGCAAAAATAAGGACCAATTGTGTAAAAAAAAAAGGCGGAAAAATAGGGAATATGAAAAATGGGGGCAAATAGGGTAAATATCAGAAATAAAAATGAACAAAAGTGAGGGGGGAAAAAATGGGAAAACGAGAAAAAATTGAGGCAAAAATAATAAAAATGTGAGAATAAATTGGGGGGGAAGAAATAGAAAACTGGGGGGAAAAATAGTTTGAGCTGAAACAACCAAGTCACTCCCTTTAATCTAGTCCCTGGACCAACAGCACCAAAAGGAAGGTTTTATTTTTTCCGATACCTGTAGTACCTAAACTCCCTCCCTACATAGGACTGTATGGTCCACGATGTAGGTCAAGCCTGATACTGCATGGTGCACCCAACAACAAAGGGTTCATTTGTAGAAGCGAAAGTGAAGACACACCCCTCTGATCATGTTTTTACACAACAATAAAGAGTCATGTAAAAGACTCAAACAAAACTCGCAAAACCAGACACAGTAAGGTGGTGTAAAAAAGGACGATTCTCATGCTGAGGCTAAACGGCTCCTCTATCAACAAACCTACTGCTGCAAATTTACATGAACACATAATATATAACAAACACAGCACTGGCGAGGGCTATGAAGCAGCGCAGTAGGATTACATATGTTTGCAAACAATTATACGAATGTAAAGTTTTAATTAGGTTTGGCACCGTCCAAGGGTAAAAATAAATCAAGATTAATAGGGCAGTAACAAAAATGAACGCACGACAAAGTCCCATTGTGTTACGAAAGGTCAAGATTTCAACAGCAAACATGTTGAGAGTCCAGGAAGGAAAACTGTGACATTCTGTGTGAGTGGGTGGATTTGACTATAGTACCTAAGACCGACAGTTGCCGCATTAACCTCGATCAGGCAGAGTCTCGTGATGAAAGAAAGTGAAAAGAGGATGTTACCTGGATAAGTCTTGACATGGTTCATCTTGTTAAAATCCTCAGATATGAGAAACTCCTGTAAGAAATACGTTAGGAATGCGTTAGGAATGACTTTGGACGACAACTAACAATTTTAAATGTACAAGCGTTCTCTCGTTTGTCAAAAAGAACACACAAGAGACAAACCGGTATGAGTAGGTTGGACAATGGCCTTTGCAAATGACAAAAGATCTGGTCTCTGTTGGGTCTTATCTTATAAACATATCGGCACCTTGTAGTTTAGACCTCTACAAACATGAGATAGTGGGATTAGTTTTTCTTGAAAAATATCGTAATTCTTATACTTGCCTGAAAAGTGCCACTTAGATCTGTTTTGCAGAATTGTGCAGCACTACCTCACAGTGCACACGGATATCATTTTGGGTTGGGCTAGGGTTGCCTGAAATGCAGGCACTAAAGTCTAATTTTGCTTGGATTGCTGCCTAATGCATCAATCACTGCTAGGAGGTGGATACTTTCAATTATTATAATTTTTTCTGGGACAGAAGCACATGGCTACTTAATATGTGTAAACAGAAGTGTTCAGTCACAGCTGTTGGGGTCGATTCTACCAGAGTTCTGACTCTCAGTGGAAGCACTGCAAAGATAATAAGAATTATCTGGAATAATAATATTTTGTAGCAGGTGCAGAGTCTCCTCCATGGGAGTATAAACTGATGTGGATGTTAGCGGTTAGCATTAGTAGATGCATCACGCTAAGCCTAATAGGCCATTATTTATTTGTTAAAATTGCCAGTGGGCCAGACCAGATTGTTTGGCGGGCCTAACCTGGGCCCCTGGCCGTCAATGGAATAGGCCTGCTTTAGGCTAACCCTATAAAGGCAGGATTTGTATTTGTAACAAATTAAGAACCACTTGAAGGGACTTGACGGCAGTGACGTGCGGTCAGGAGAGGCAGGTGAGTCCAGGCCTCACCAGTCATCATGGAAAAAAACAAAAATTAAAAAATACAATAAACTTTATAAAAACAAGTCCCTTCTCTTAAGATGATAGGGATTTCCTATGATTTTAATCAATCTCGTGGTTAAAAAATGCCCAAATGTTTTATCAGTTGTCGATATCGTGTAAAGAGGGCGGAGCTGCGGCGAGCCTCCAGCGTCCCGCACACACACTTGTGCTCGGCTCATTGACTCAGCGCTCTGTCCCATTCTGGGCTTTTTTCGCCCCCTAAAAGTAAAATACATTTGTAAATGGGTTTTTGTTGGGCATGTTGGTTTTCTATCACCTGGATAAAGAATCAGGCATAAGAACGACTTGTTTAACCTGTGCATTTGACTTTAAACCGTGTTTTGATAGGCCCAAAGTGAGGCTCGCCTCCAATGCAGTGCCCTGACGATATGAGGGGGGCGCTGTGCAGCGCTTCACATTTCTACAAAACATGTGGACTACAAGTGAAAACCAGTCTGTTATATTATTCTGCACGGTTTAGGAGAGGGAATTTAAACGTAAAGGAGTAAGTATAAGGAAAAACTGATTAGACTGACATTTTATGGATGAAATGCTGTAGACGAGTCTTTATGCTGAAAATGTCACCACTATCACACACCGCCCGCGTGGAGCATCAGGAATGTCAATAACTTATCACTTGGACGGGCGGGTTACGAGTCCCGATCACGTTCACTATGTTGTCTTTTAATTTTTATTTGCAATATCGTGAGAATGTATTTTGTGTTGCTATTGAATGCTATTTCAAAGTAAGAGAATACCAGAGACAGCAAGTTGCATTTTTTTCCTGCAGTTTTTTCCTGCAGTTTTGTTTACTTTATAGACGGAGTTTAAAAATGTTGAAATGATGTATTTTCCTCCCCTACATGTTTCAGCCAATGTGTGGAATGAGCCCAGACCTGTTCACCACAACTGCCGCAAAAATGCTGCAAAAAGTTGTTAATTCGGGTCCGAATTGCCGTCGTGCAGAGCTTAATATACTGTAGGAACTGCAGTTACACGTTAGACCTGAGGTGGCAGAAGCGAGTATAAAATGACAACTTGCATCTAGTCTCTTTAAACATTTGACAGTGGGAATAGTTTGGTGTAAAGCAGCTTTACTCACCACAACAGCTCCATTGTCTTGGCCGATGAAGATGCGCCTGCTATCATGGTGGTACGACATACACGAGCACGGAGCTGAAACAAACGCACTGAGGTTTAATGCCAAACTTCACTGGTGATAGTAGTATTTACTTCAGCCTTTCCATAAATAAAGACAAAGGAACAAAGAACACTGACGAAGAAAAGTAGTGTTACTTACAGGAGACTGTGTGGTAGATACTGGGCCAGTATTGTCCACTGTCTCTCTTCAGCCAGACACGGATTGTTCTACAGAGGAAACATAAAGAAAAGTTCAAATAAACAAAAGCAAATCAACACATTATGGTCACTGTGACACATCGCCATTATGTTTATGTTTATTGGTTTATTTGGTAGGGACAGTGCAAGTTAATGAACAAGCCACACCGGATTGTAGCCTTGGGCTAATTTCCATCCGTCGTCCCCCATGCGCACTCTCAAACACACTCTCATTCATCCTGGCCTATTGTACATGTTTTTAGTGGTAGGGGAAACCGGAGTACCCGGAGGAAACCTACGCAGACACGGAGAGAACATGCAAACTCCACACAGAAAGGCCCCGGCCTTGGTGGGAATCGAACCCGGACCTTCTAGCTGTGAAGCACGAGCGCTAACCGCTGTACAACCGTGCCGCCCTACCTGCCTGAGTAATTATTTGAGCTACAGTACTTCATCTGTTGGCTGGCCCTCCATCAATTACCTTAACCAGACCATGTCAGAGCTCAAATTGCCTTCTCTGCTAAACCTGACTCTAACAGCAATTGTTGTTCGCCTGCTTCCTTTTAATCCCTGCGCCCTCTGCTGGCAACAATGGCATTTTGTGTGGAGAAGACTTTTAGTTCAAAATAATAATACAATATTGCATATTCAAAAAACACCACAATATTGTTGTGATATTTTACTAACCATTTGCAGGCATGTGACATTATATCGATTTCGCGATATTGCGATATTGTGTGGCACGATATAAATTATACTTTTGGAGACATTATAATCATAAATAACAACTTGTCGTTTATTTAAATGTAAATGTAGAGATCTGCCACAGACAGATCAATAAACCTATTTAAAGAGAAGTTAGGGTTCATAATGCAACAATGCAAAACAAATGTAAATGATAAAAAGGATAAAAATCTCAAATGTTTCTTTGAAAATGGAGCCGTTTTGTAGGTTATTTTGTGCAATATTGATTATTACAGTAACGGCATCACAAGATTATCGTTATCATGAGCCATCTATCGCATTTTGAATCATGAGGTACCGAGTTTCCCACCCCTAATTTGAGCACATTACAGTACATTACATTTTGACACAATCAATGAGCAATTTGTTTTTGGTGTTTGTTTGTTGTTGTTGTTTTGTTTTGTTTTTTTTGGGGGGGGAGGATTGTTTGTTTTGTTTCTAAACTGTCTAAAAAGAGTCTTCATAAAAAAAAAAAAAAAAAAAAAAAACAGGACCAAAAATAAAATGGACCTTTAGGAAAATCATGAATAAGACTTATTTAGATACAGATATGCATGGCCTAGTAATTCCAATAACAACAATTTCGCAATATGTTGTGCAGCCCTACTAAAAAGGAAAAGAAATATGTACACCGAGATACTTTGCATACTTGGCAAAGAAAGTACATCATCCTACACTGGCAGCCCAGGCTAACAAGGACAGGCAATATACAGTGTTCATTTTGGCACCATGTGTTCATTTAGTCTTAGTTTTAGTAGGACAAACATTGATTATAGTTTTATTCTAGATTTTGTCATAATCGTTTGAGTCACAGTCTAGTTTTCATGTAAATTTCATGTAAAATGAGTCGACTAATCCTAAAATTCACATTAGTCAGCTTTGAATAATCACATTTAAACAATTAAACAATTAGATCCAGTTCCGTTGATTTCTTGAGATTCTCCCACATGAACATGGGACCAAACTTGTTCTTTGGCATTAGATTTGGTCTGATGTTACTCAGCATGAATATGACTTTGACTAGAGAAATGAACACTGTTAATATATGGAGAGCAAACACTACTATGTACATAACCCAGCATGACTCGAGGGGATTTGTGTGACATGTGAGGTCTTATAATATGGGAAAACATTGACTTGGAATTGCTGTACTAAACAGTTAAAATATGGAGAACTTCGTTTTAATCACTTCTTATTATTCCCAGTGACTAAGCTGCAAACGCGTGACGCTTTGAATCAGCCTCGCTCTACCAAAGAAAAAGACACATCTACAACGGAGACAGCTCATTACAATCAACACATTATAAACAAACTGCAGATTGAAACCACGTGAATAACAAGAGATTTACAATGCCCTCTTTAATGCAGCAACAATTAATCTTGATCTTGCTATTCCCTGTGCAGCTCTAGGCAGTGACGATCTAGTTAGCCAGTCATCAGGCTATGTGAGTAAACAACCACTGTGCTGCCAATATGTCTGTTAAAACGAATATAAGAAGAATTGCATGAAGTTGTATTTTGCTTAAGACAATGACACGCAAATGTATTCGGTCATGTTAGTTATGTACAGTATTCCCAATTGTGCAGAACTTAAGCCAAGTCCCAGACGCGTAAACTGTTGTTGTTGTTTTGCTTATGGATATAACCCTTTTACCAACCGCACCATGACGCAAAGCAAGCTAGCAGTGTTTGGAGCACTTATTTGGGGCATTTTTACATCATTAAATAATATGTAATGACCAGCAAATGGACGGATCCCGCTGGCGGTGTACTTCTTGTGTGATGCTACCACCATTAGCCGCTCGCTCGCTCGCTCGCTCACCTGTCCTCGCTAACCGTAATAACACCGTCCTCCTTCGGGATGAGAACGGCCGCGTTGACCGCGTCCGAGTGCCCTTCGATCTTGTTCAGCAGCACCGGCCTGGCGGTCTGGGGCCTCGAGTGGATCTCTGCAGCCATGGTGTTGTTCCTGCTTTTTCCTTTTTCCTTTCCTGCTCCTACTGCTGCTGCCTCGGTTAGTCCACAGTGTTGGAGGATCAGCTGACCGCCCGCAGCTAGGATTACCGGAAAGCACAGGGCGATGGCGCACCGTGAATAGAGGAGGTCGTAATGTTTCTAATAATAATAATAATAATAATAATAATAATAATAATAATAATAATAATAATCACCACTGTGTGATTTTATTAGGCTTTTTCACGGGCGAAAAGAGGTGGGTAAAGGGGTAAAGAAGTAATAAAAAAATATTCAAGTATGTAGGTTATTAACCTAAAATAATAACCCCCAAAATAGTGTGCACCAGTATTTCCAATGTACTGTACGATATAGGCTACATGACTACAAAATAATCCAACTACATGATGATAACTTGAGTTACTTTTGGGCATGGCCAAAGGAAATGAAAAATGTTCATGTAAAAGAAAACTTATATCTATTTGATTCTATTGGATGATTTCGTTACTGTCGTGTTAATGTTAAGCCACTAGAGGGCGGCAGCGACCCCTCTACACTCCCCAGCCCGTCTAGTATCTCAGAGATCCATCTCCAACCTAGCAATTGGCAAAATAGTAATTTCAGCTTGGAATAAAATACAATATTTTCTGCTTTGGACTCAAAACAGATCGGCGGGAGGAGTACAAGAAGGATTCGTGTGTGTTTGTGTGTGAACTCACAAATACCACGAGAATTCAGCTAGCAAAAACCTAAAAAAGTTGCTTCATCAAAGTCACTGTCAAATTTGTCTTTTAATCCTGTGTTCACAGGCAAATATAAACTATATGACACATTTTAGTTACAATACTTTATTGGTCTTCAGTAACACTGTTTACATTCAACACACTTAGATGAGTAAGGGTAAAAAAAGTATGTATTGTATCTTTAGTACAATTAGCAATATTTCATGTATCTTAAACGATTGATACAATAATAATTGTCAGGCTAAAGGAAGCTTGAGCATGGAGCGCACTTTATAATGTGTCCACGAAGTCGTCAGCGTAGTTGAGCATGTGCTTGAGGGCAGTAAGGATCAGTGTGTCCATGTCGTCCTCATTCTCCACTCCATTGCAGTAGTTCTTCAGCGGGAAAATACAATTCATAGGGATTCCCACAGTCGAGCTGAACTCACTCATCTGCACAAACACATCATAGGAGAGCATTGTAATGTTCTGTCATTCTAATATTTACTAACGCTACAACATTAATACAAGTAGTGTTAAAGGGCAGCATTTGAGTAATACAAATGGAGCTTATTTTTAGTGACACATATTTGCCTGCTTCAGTAGAAGAGCAATATTCCAATGTATTACTACTGTAGTAAAATTTGAAATAGAGATTTAGTATCTAATGTTTCATGATTTAGTACCATGGCTTTTAAAACTTTTGGTGTGTTTGTTGAAACAGTGACCTCAGCTGTTGGGCAGCACGGTAGCTTAATCCTCGTGCTTCACAGCTAGAAGATCTGGGTTCGATCCCCGGCCGGACGGGGCCTTTCTGTGTGGAGTTTGCATGTTCTCCTCGTGTCTGCGTAGGTTTCCTCCGGGTACTCCGGTTTCCCCTACTACTAAAAACATGTACTATGAATGAATGTGGTTGGAAGGGCCGATGGCACCTGCTGGTTGCCTCGCTTCCGTCAGTTTACCCCAAGGCAGCTGTGGCTACATTAGTTGCTTACCACCACCAAGTATGGAATAATGACAGGCTAATACAGGCTTGTAAAGGGCAATTCAAATGTAAGCCATTATTATCATTGTATCTCACCTTCTGTTTCAGGTACTCGCTCCTGAAGACGTTCTTTACGTCTTTCTCGACCTCTTTAGCGATGAGGTCAATGTGAGTGGCAATGGCCACCTGAGGGATCCCTGTGGGGACAAAAAACATAGACAGTTCACCTATTAGATAACATGGAAGAGGTAATGCATACCAATACTTGTAATAACAGTTACAGTTATTGTTAGGATGTGCTTTCAGTGCACTAATAATATAAATATTAAATCCATCAACACTAAACTGGAAACTTTGCTTGGAAAAATCCAGACTCACCGCTGTACCAGCGATTGATGTTTGGTTCTTTGGGTCACTAGTTAAAATATATTATATATTAGTACAATTCAGGGTTATACAAAATCTGCTTAAAATATTGGGAATAGTAGGATTTAAATATGTATATAAAAATGTATTTCAAGTGTTTGATATTGATTTCATAATGCTTGAAGAGGACCTGCTCGGTTTTGTGTGCTGTCTCTGACATGTTTATGCCTCACTAGCTGTTAACTTTATTCCTCTAAGTCATGGGTATCAAACATACGGCCCGCAGGCCGGACCAGGCACGGAAGATGATTTAATCCGGCCCTTGCCCTGTAGATCATAAATTCCAGAGTATGTTTAAAAGAAAGTAAGCCTCTAGCCCATTCCTGTGCGGAGTTATTAATTTTTAAAGAATAACCCGAATGCTCATTCCAGCCACTAGGGGGCAGCTTAAATTTAACAAAAGGAAAGATTTTCACACATGTCCATCAGAGGGCACTGAAATAAAAAGAGATCAGGATATGAACAACATACTATATAGCCATGTGGTAAATGGACAGTCTGTCCTAGGGTGGCTGTGGCTTCAATAACGGCTTACCACCACCACCGAGTGTGGAGTCAATGCATAATTACTACTATGTCGCACTTTGAGAAACTTGTGACACAGGCTTGTAAAGTGCAATACAAGTGTAAGTCGTTGTTATTGATTAGGCTACAGTCAAGTTGGGGCTTTGACCAAATCACAGCTCATTATTAATGAAACTCACTGCTGCCAGAGTGACTGAAACATTTTTGATAGCGCTTTCCCGTTCGAACGTAATACCAAGTCGTTAAAACGTAGATGACAACTCGTTCAAATGTCATACCATCTTGTTCTAACGTGTTGCCAATGTCGTTTTAACGAGTAATCAAAGTCGTTTGAACGACTTCTTAACCAAGGCAGGCGCTTGACGGTGCGTCAAAAGAGCCGCCTCCTGTGATCCAGACGCACATGCATTAATAATTATGACGCTTAAATTCAGTGCTTTACAAAATTTGTCATAATCATTAATGCACTTTGCCTTCTGACATGTGTGATAGGATAGCAGTACTCTGCGCAAGAGTGTTAAATGCTATGCATGATGGGAGATGTAGTCTGTGCGGTGTTCTTGAAGCTGCTGTGTAAGACATATGACGGTGCTTTCTTGTTTGCAGCAGAAATAAGTTATAGGCCTATTATATAGTAACTACTCAATGTTTAGTTTATTGTTGTTGCATCATATATATTCAATGAATATATTTATAATACTGGTTTGTTTGTTTGTTTGTTTGTTTATTTTTCAGGTTTATGACCCGTGGTCAGTTGTAAAAAATAAAATAAAAATACAAGACGAATGACAAACACGAGTCATACCATGTGTGCTGCCTGTCAGCCCATTCGGATGGCCGAAAATAAAATAAAAATCCAAACAATGGGGGCTTGGTCAGAGTCAGCATCAACTACATTTGTAGAACACAACATACTCAAGCAAACAGGAAACAGTGTAAACCGATCAGCGAAGGGCGGGCATGTGCTTTTGTTGTGGGGTTATTGGCAGTTCTGCGTTAATTTTCGAGAAGGGTTTTGAATTACAAAACTCACCTACTGTCAATGTGTTTTTGGTTATTTACTGCCAATTGGAAAAAAGCTTTTGGCTCTGCCGTGTGCTATATATGGATTGTTATAGAGGGGAAATCCGCATCCCCAGAGTGAGTTAACTCCCTGTGAGTTAATTTCAACACTTTTTGGGGGTTTATATGCGACAACACCAGAATGTGTTAAAGTCACTCATTTGCCAGTTAGATATTAACACCCAAACATGAGTTAGTTTTACACTTTATGGGAGTGAATTTTTTACTTTTTGCAGAGTGAATTTTATTTCTAGCTAATCGTTAAACAACTCATTAAAGTGTTAAATTATGTACACTGTAAAAATGAGGCCACTTTCATTCAACCTTTTTTATTTTTAGATTAGAATTTTAAAATTAAATTAAACATTTAAAAACAATAAACATTTAAAACAAACCATCATTATCATCAAAAGTTCAAGATACATTTCAATCTTTGTAAATTTGCAAAATTGTCCTGTCTTTAAATGCAGTTTAAACCTGTAGTTGCAGCCGGTCTGTGCAGCTCAGTGAGGCCTGCTCCGTCACAGTGAACCAGCAGATTTTCTTCTCTGGGCCACATGTGCAGCACAGGTAGTTCTTTCCTTGAAGCATCGCTGTGACATGTTCCCTATAGAAGGGGAGAAACACAATTAGCATAAGCATTCATGATATTTTTGCATTACTGTTCAGGGCTGCACTCTTTAAAAAAAAAGTTCAGATTTGCGATTTATGCTTTAAAATAAAGATTCAGTTAGAAGTTTTTCGTTTCATTTTATTCGCTCTTCACCATATACAGTATGTGGTATGGAGCACAATTCACAAGTACAAATTAACCATTTGAAATTGCCTGTATTACAGTTTTAGGGCCCCAAACCTGATATGAAAGAATGCTGTGTGACTAAAAAATGCGTAAGCCATCCAGCTGCTGATCCACTATTGCAGGTGCAAACGCTCGGTAAATGGTTTCCAAAATGTATTATTCTAAAAATAAAGCTAAAATATGAAAGTTTGAGAGTATTTTAGTCTGTTTCGTTTACGCCTTAAAGGTAAGCGGCACTCAGGGCATCAATGAGATTAGGTGTATGCAGGACAAAAAGGGTTGGACACCACTGACATAAGGTGAACAGAAACTAAGTTATTATTCGCAATACCTGTAATTGTAGATCTTTCCCTGATGAAGACAGATGAATCAGTCGTGGTGGATGAGGGGCAGAGGTCTGGCAGTAAAACTGTGCTGCTTTTAACGACCAAGTTCTGCAACAAACACAAGGCAAAACAAGTAGTTAACAATTTTGATATACTGTAATTCTTGTACACGACCATTCAATACATTTTTGAGACAATATAAAGATTGTGTTACGTCCTAATAGCAGTCATCACAGTGGTTTCTGACTTGAGTCGTCTCTGCATCAATCCTAGTCCCAGTTTCACCAGTCATCTGAAGGCAGAAATAGCAGTAAGTGATCAGTGCTTTGTTTGCAGACAAACTTAAAAGACTACTTAATTTACTTCAGTTTGGTAGCCTAATATAGTACCTCATTACAACATGTTCAGGGCTTGACAGTAACGTGCTCACTGGCCACTGTGGCTAGTCTTTATCCAGTTACAAGCATTTCTTTTGCCACTATTAGATTAGCCATGGCATTTTAGAATAACTAGTAAAGCATACAGATGATTATATGTAGCTTCATCAATATAGCACCAACAAAACATGGTATAACTAGATGTCGAGCCCTGATCATACTGTGTATAGTAGATATCATTGCTCTGTATTGTGAGATTATTCCTTTTTACCTCTACAAAATAAAATGTTCAATACGTCCTAAAAGTGAAGGTAAATCAAACATTTAAATAACAGTTTGAACAGAATAAGGCCTGGGTCAGGACAAAATATGTGGATATCTTAAAGGGGGGGTATTATGTAAAATCGACTTTTTCAAGCTTTATATCATGTTATTACAGTGCATCCGGAAAGTATTCACAGCGCTTCACTTTTTTCACATTTTGTTATATTTACAACCCTAAACGTAAAGATTTTATTTTGAGAGATGTTCAAAGCTTTGGAAATGTTTTTATAACCTAACCCAGCTTTATACTTCTCAATAACTTTATCTCAGACCCGTCTGGTGTGTTATTGGACTTCATGATGTTGTTTAGTGACCAATACACTCTGACCATAGCTCTGAGGCCCTCACAGAACAGCTGGAATTATACCGAGTAGATTATGCACAGGTGGCCTCTATTTAATGGTTAGGGCAAGGTGTGAACATTCTGCAGTCATTAGGAATGTTATAAAGGAAATTTAATGCACTCCGAAAATGCGTTATGAATACTTATGCACGCCCCACTTTTCACTTTTCTATTTTTTGAAAAATAACAGAATCATGTATCATTTTGCTTTCACTTCACAGTTGTCTGTTACTTGTGTGTGAACTTTCAGTAAAAAATTCAAAATAAAATCTTTACGTTTATGGTTGTAAATATAACAAAATGTGAAAAAAGTGAAGCGCTGTAAATACTTTCCGGATGCACTGTATGTCATTCCCTCATTAAACACATGCCTGCAGTGTTGCCTTGGGTCATTCACATATTTTTGAGTAATCAGTAAAAACTTAGACGGCAGCCATTTTAGGTGTAGCTATGCCTCAGTCCTCCTAGGAACGCCCCCACCTCCTGGAGACGCCTCTGGACCTTTTGTCACCAGCCAAGCCACCAACCACTGCTCCTCAGCTCAGCAGAGCCCCCTCCCCGCACAGTAGTGTTGTTTAGATGCCACAGCAGTGTGCTGAAGGGGGCGTGTCGGAAAGCTTCTTAAAGAGGCAGAGGCCTATTTCAAGACGTTCAGTACAGCCATTTTGAGAGAGCAATTTTATTCAAGGCAGTTATTTTAATTTACTGCATATACAGACCAACAGAAGGTTACGTCATCATTGTAGTATGCTATAGACTGGTGCTATGTGATTGAAAAAAGCATAATACCCCCTCTTTAAAAGAAGCCTTTTGTACACATGTATATTTTTTTAATTTAAGTATGGCATGCTAAACAGGAACAGACTCACTGCATTCTCAGAAAGCTAGCTTTGAAGTTAACCAGTAAAGGTAACTTGAAAACCTTCAAAAATATGTTCTTATACAACAAAAAAATCCTATAAAATGATGGTCAGAAAGATTAGAATTCACTTACCAAACAAATAAGGTATAAATCCGCTTGAAATCTCCGAAAGTAGAGCACCACAGTCAGCACGTTCAGTTCAAATCCTTATGCAAATGAGCTGACGAGGGGTGGGGACAGGCTTTTAACTCATACAGAGTTAACAGGGCTCATAGAGTTTGGAGTGAAAGCTCACAGAGTTTAATCTGGCTGACTTTAACTCAGACTGAGTTGTGTTTAACTTTCTTCTCTTTGACTCTCAAATTCAACTCAAGTCCAGAACATATGGGAGTGAAAAACAGTCAATAATAACTCATATCAGTGTCAAATAACTCATATCAGTGTAAAACTCTTTAAAACCTGCTCAACACCCAGAATTTAACTCATCTGAATTTGCTGTGCAGAATAAATGCTAACATTAATGGGGGGGGGGGGGGGGGGGGTTAATAAAGTAAATTAAAATAAATGTACAATATAAGTGGAGTCTCCAATTTGCTTACATTAATACTATCACAACATGGGAGAGCTAGACAGTCCTTTAAATTACAATTACAATGTTTACAGTACAATGTCAGGACTGACACCTGAACACTATTTCTTTGTGCAGTTGTACAATGACAATAAAACACTTACTTACTTACTGAAATACACTGTTTTACAATAAATCTATGTTTGTAATCCTGCTTAGAAAGGCAGCCTAAAAAAAAAGTATTGTCATTATTATTATTAATCCTTACCTAGATCTCGCGCTGCTTCTCGGATCTCCTTCATCTTCTGAATGACCGAGGGCTTGATTTCCGGGGAGTTAGCAGAGAGCACGCAGACCAGCAGGTGCACTTTGTCATTGGCAGAGGGGCTGGAGTTGTAGAACTGAGTGTTGCTCTCCGACAGAGTAGAAACAGGGTTGAACTGCAACACAAATCAAAACTACTTTGATACCTTCAAACCTGTGTAAAATGCAGTGGCAATCAATTTTCAGAGCAGGACAAGAAACCTGCTACTGATCAGGTTTACCTTGTACCCGTCCCGTACGTGTCCCATCATGGCCAGTCTGATGTCTTCAGCTCGAACTCCAACATCATCACCGCTTTCCAGCCCCATGATGTCATTGAACACAAACGGATAGTACTCCTTTGGCGCTCCCTTCCTGATTTTGTGAGTTTTGTACTATAGGAGAGGCATAGTTTTTGTTCAAGTAATTTTTATTTCTTTACTAAAATAAATGGGGGAAAAAATCTATTTGTTCTGTAAACCTCAACAGTGAAGCTAGCGCCACTGATGGTGCTGACTGCAGCTGGAATGGCTGATCTTTCCCGGACCACGGTGCTCACTGAGTTCACAAAACTGGACTTTCCAGCTCCCACGGGCCCATAGAGCAGAATACGCACGTGGTTCACCTCATCAGTAGAAGGTTTGAACCCCTTCACCAGATCCAGCAGGTCCTGTTTGCCCCTGTGGACCAAAATATGTATTTATCTGGACACTGTAAGATTTATTGTAGAGATAAGAGTAGGATAAAGTAAAGACATTTACATATTGTAAGTACTGTACAGGTTTTTCTGTACTGTACTTGAGATGTCTTTTTTATCAAAAACAATAATGATACACTAGTTTTATTGTTTTTCCAGATGCTCATAATCGCTTTACAATTTTGTGCATTATTCATTCACTTCACTGCATTTGAAGGATAAATAATTGCTGCAAATGTTGTTCCTTTTAAAGGCCTAAAGAGAGCACTTCAGAATAGTAGCAAGTAGTGTGCAAATGTACTGTCAATGCCACTCACTCATAACAAAGAAGAATGTTTGTCGTATTGCTGTAGAGATGTTGAATTTGGGCATGATTTTGATGTTTTTGAAGCGCCAAAGTAATTATTCATAACACTTATTTTAAACAAATTTGTACATGTTGATTGCTTATGTATTCAAAAGAAAGTACTTATGTACTTTAACTAAGTAAAACTTTTAGTAATATTTGACCAGTAGTATCTGTACTTTTACTCAAGTAATGAAATTGTACTTCACTGCCTGAACCTAACAGGTCATATAAAGAGCAGCTCACCCCCAAGTAACGTCCCTCCAGGGCTTGTCAGACACTACAGAAACAACATAAGGAAACTGTGAGTGAAGTTAGCAAAAAATACAAAAAACAGATTGTACCGAATAATAGTGTAATGCAGGAGTTCTCAACCGGCGTCGTTAATTGCTGAAATTAATGTGTAACTCATTGAGATACTAGTTTAAGTTTGGTTCGCCATAAAATAAATTCAAAGGTTTATTGTCATAAAGCATTTTGTCTGAGGGGGTGTGGCGTTACACAGTGAACAGCTGTGGAGCCGACACACTCCGTGGAGCTTGTTTGACAAAGCAGAGTGTTAACATGAAAAGATTTTAACATTTTATTTGGCTAAAATCGGGCCATAGACAGCTAAAAAACATCCTGTTTAAGTCTACAACTGAGAACCAGGCGATTTAAATGTGCACGCGATAATTAGTGATAGCGATTGATCTGCGGCAACATGCAGTGTTTCAAAATGTGTCGACAATGTTTTCCTTGAAATTTCACTTGAAAGCATATGTAGATGAAACTTGCCTTGGTTGGTGAAGTAAGTGTGGCAAATAGATCCGAGGCACTCTGATATGAATAAAAGTCCTTTATTTGGAGAAGCATTGTGACTAATTAGCCTGGAAAAAGCGAGTGAGTCTGGTCACCGTTGCGTCAAATCCATTTCCCACAGCGGTAGATACGCAAGCAAACAGGAAGCGGAGTAAACCAATCGGTGAAGGGCTGGCGTCTGCCGTTGATGCGGTGTCATTAGCGGTTTTGCGTTAATATTTGCGCAGGATTATGAATCACGAAACTCACCTTCTGTCGATGTGTTTTTGGTCATTTACCGCCGATTGGAGACACGCTTTCTCTCTTTCGTGCATCGTTCGTAGATTGTTATTCAGGGAACTTCCGCATCCCGTGAGTGACGTTGCTCGCTAACAACACGTCACGGCAAATAAACGAATCTGATTGCACGGGAACGGTTTGATTTTGCGGATACATCCAGCAGGGGCGGGGTGACCAGACTGATCCCCCGCTGTATACAAAATACAGAGGGGAATCATTCTGGTCTCACCAGGCTAGTGACTAATGCTCTGAAGAAGACCAGTTGTTTTGGTCGAAACGCGTTGGCTCATCCCTTCTCCAAATAAAAGACTTTTATCCATATCCGAGTGCCTCGGATTTATTTGCCACACACTTACTTCACTAACCAAGGAAAGTTTCATCTACCTCTATGCTTTGTTCCCCTCCTGGAAGAACACCTGATTTTTACAGCATTTTAACATTTTTAAAGACTGTTTTTGATCCAGTGTAGCACTTCCCTTTACAAGAGGTATTTGCATTTAGCGTTTGTGCCTGTCCTGAGTGAGGAGGAGCTGGCGCTATGAGGCAGAGAGAGGGAGAGCATGAGATTGATACATAAGGAGATTGGTCTTCCTGCTTTGCTGATGCAGGATTTTTTTTTTTTTTTTAAGTTATAGTTAAACAATTTAGGCCAAAAGTAGGCTTCCTAAAGTAAGGAGAGAAAAAGAATAGAATCTGGCCTTAGACTTAAGAATTAAGCCTTGCATGGATTAATAAATAACAAAGGTAATTTCCTGAAGGTAATTGTGTCCAACATAACCTGTATCATCCTATCAATGACCCTGAAGGAAAAGTTGTGAGACACATTATCACATAAGACATTAGGGTTAGTGCAGATATAATATACTGTATACAATATGTAGGGGTGTCGCAGACTCGGGGAAGGACGGGCAGGGGTGCCCCAGAGCTGAAAAGGTTGAGAACCACTGGTGTAATGAATACAATGACTTACATTTTGGCTGAGCAACAAGAAAGAAATGACAGAGTGGAGGTTCAAAAGGACAAAAGTAAATACAGTACAGTATATTAATTAGAGCATAAGTGTGGGCCTCTTACGTGTACTCTGTGATGATCCCATTGTTAATGTTTTGATCCGATTTGAATAAAAAACACTGTAAGTAAAAGAAAAAAAGGATGGAGGTTGAAAAATTTACACCAAATGCTGCTTGACTGATTAGTATTCCAAAATGCATGTATTTGAATGAAACTTAATGTCATAAAAAAATTTTAAATGTTGCAAATTTCTGATGTAAGCCCACAGTAACGAAAATAAATTTAAATCTGCATTTAACTAAATATTTTGACAGTAAAACCAATACGAAGAGTTTTTTTAAACACAGATATCAGAAGTATTTAAAAAGTGACCTACCCGCAGGTGCTATTGTAGTATGTGGAGTATTTGAGCTCGTACAGAGAAGGCTTTATACTAACCAGCCCCTCCCTCAGAAAACCCCAGAAATAGCATATTTTTGTTGTAAGTGGGCTATATAGGACTTCATTGTGTACTCTTCAGCAAAACAATGACATTCAACTTTCACCTAAACACATCATGAGTATTGTATTTAATTTGGATACATAGTGAAATAACAAGTTTGAGTTTGAACTTTACTTTCTTCTCTACTCTCTTTCCCTTCTGTCGCTTTTTCTTTTTTTCAAAGCTTGTTTTTGCTTTTGTGGTTTTCATGTTTGTATTTGACCTCATCCTGTCTCTACCTAAGGTACACATCCTGTCTGCAAATGCACCTGTATTTTTGACAAATGTAACATGCATAGGTATGGCATATTATCAGCAGCAAATAAATACACATTAGTATAGAACCCATCTATGTTTCAACTGATGCATTAGTCTACAACAGGGGTGCCCAACCTTTTTTGACCCAAGATCTACTTTTCAAGTAGTCAACCTCCCGAGATCTACCAGTTCAGTGTTAACATCGCAAACCCGCACACATCATTTACATCCTGCAGTTACTAACCTTACAGCAAGTTTTCTTATTGTCACACAACCACTAGACGTCACATCACAAACCCTTCCTCTCTCAAACACACACAGACAAACTCCACTCACAGTTGCCAGTTTGCAGACTTTGCTGTACACACACACCAATCTGCATGATGGCAGCCATAACTGCTCTTAATATGAACTAAACAGAAAACTAATTAACTTCACACTTTTCTTTTCACTTTACTGCAAGAGAGGATTTTGGTGACTATGAAAAGAACTCAAGTAGTTGTTTCTAAGTAGTTGTATCATCAGAAAAACAGATCTGTGCGAATCTTCTTTTGCTCTCTGCTCAGCAATGAAAAGTGGGCGGAGCAGACCGGCAAATGGCCGCTGTAGCGTCTCTGAGTCATAGAATCTGAGTCCACACAAGACTGATAAAACACTACTCAGAACGAGTTGCTCTTCAGAGCAGATAATGCTCGGTTAATTTCACTGAAATTAGCTCCCTGTTCAGCAACGTGATTTCTAAAAGTCAGCGTGGAAGAGAAAGTGCCTCACGAACACGCACCACATCACAGGAGAAAAGAAGTGATCTAAATGTGCACGCAGTCTATCTGTCAGATTTAAGCCAAATGAGGTTTGCTTGCTGTGAAGTCAGACTCGGGGCTGAGTAAGAGGCAGCCGGGGGACAGGAGCAGCAGCTCCCGCGGACGCGCTGGACGCCACATCTATGCACAAACGGTCACAGTGGCGCACTATTTCGCAGAGTTTGCTTGATTTCGCATTAATATTGCAATCGCAAAATCTTGTCCATTCTCTTTTCCTTGACCCCTCATGATCGACTTGGGATCAGTCTGCGGTCGACCAGTAGACCGCGATCGACTGGTTGGGCACCACTGGTCTACAATATTAGAATTTAGATCTTTTAATTTCTGATTTAGGCTATTTAGTGCACGCCACCTTCACCAGACAGAGGAGCAGCTTCAGCGAGCGGCTGTTGTCTCTGTCCTGTTCCAAGGACCGGCTCAGGAACTCATTTGTTCCACAGGCAATTCGGCTGTATAATTTGTCTTTGTGTGATAAGTGATGGAATGCACTCAATTTTACAGCTGCTTACTTGTGTGTGTTTTTACTGAATTATTTTTATTATTTTTTATTTTACTGTTTGATGTTGAGTGACTGATTGCTTCTGCTGAAACACGAATTTCCCTCGGGATCAATAAAGTATTTATCTATCTATCTATCTATCTATCTATCTATCTATCTATCTATCTATCTATCTATATTGATTTTGTTTTGTCATTTTTGCTTCCATCATTAAGCAATTATTCCTTACGATTCGATATGTCTTGCTTTTATTACCTGTTTGCACATTTACCTTGTTTTTCTTTGATTGAGTTAGAATTCAGGTATTTACGTCCCCTTAGCAATGAAGCCCGAGTAGTGTAAGCTATTTGGGCAGCTATTTGTGCAGCCAAATAGTGTAAAAAACCCGCATAAATGCCATTAGTTATCTGAGTGTGTTCTTACTAATACACAGTTATGATCGATGAATAAGTGAGTACACCCCCTGAAATTCACTGAACTGCAGCAGTTTTGTAAAGAGGAATGGTCCAAGATTCATCCCGACCAGGGTTTCCGTTAGCCGGCTGTAGCCGGCTTTTGGCCGGTTTGAAAAGCAAATGGCCGGTAAAAATAATTTCCATCGGCCAAATTGGCCGACAGTAGAAAATGTGTAGAGAATATAGAAAAATATATTAAATACAACATTTGACCTAAGTCATTGACTAACATAACAAAGTGTTTTTGGGACAGCCCTAAATATTAAAAAAGGTTCAATATTTCTATCAAAAGTATCCATTTACGGCCTTAGCCCATTATACAAAGCGCAGTTGAAGCGCCTTCATCGCTCTCTGGATATGTAACGCTTTTTCTTCGTGCTTCGTCACATTTTCCAAGAAAACGGCGAACTACAGGTACATTTACTTTTATAAAAGTGTGTTAAGAACTCAGCAGCTAATACTTTTGATTAGGATTTTCTTTAAACGTGTGTGTGTTCCGTCAGACTGACGCGCAGTCCCGCAGGGGCTCTTCCTGGGAGAGTGGCTGGTTTAGAGGCGCTTCCCTCGGTCAGTCTGCGCAGATGCCTCGGTTTAGTTACCGGCGTTCGGAGCCGCTCTTGAGTGTGGCAGAGCTGGGTCCGTGTTGAATTGCTTGATACTGACTTTTGATGACATTAGTGCTGTCGATTTGTCCCTCCGTAATATTTCAGCGGTGAGAGACTTATATTCGCTAATTTTACACCTGAAGCCACGTTAAAGCGCGGAGGGGCATCTACAGC
The DNA here is from genome assembly GCA_007210695.1 of Neogobius melanostomus. Lineage (NCBI taxonomy): Eukaryota > Metazoa > Chordata > Actinopteri > Gobiiformes > Gobiidae > Neogobius > Neogobius melanostomus. The sequence goes on along the minus strand of VHKM01001108.1, from coordinate 52,947 downwards.
CCAGCCCTCGCTGTGCAGCTGATGCGGTCAGATCGTAGAGATCTTCTGTCTGAGTTAAAGTGCAGATGAGTATGTCCGCGTGACACCTGGCGCTCTCCATCGTCTCCACGCGCACAACTTTATGTTTAGATTTGATCATTTTTCTCACGTCGTTCTTTCATTAGGAATAGCTGTGTTTTTGAACGCATTAAAGCACTCGTGTAACACACTGTCTAAATGTAGATTGTTATTGATAATAAGCCACGTTCATTATGTATATATATATTTCTAATTCTTGTGAATGGCCGACATTTTACAACCCAGCCGGCCAAAGTGGCCGACAAAAAAAAGTCTAGCGGAACCTCTGATCCCGACCGTTGTGCACGTCTAATCTGCAACTACAGGAAACGTCTGGTTGGAGTTATTGCTGCCAAAAAAAACAGCTATTTAAAGTCTCAGGTTTTTCTGCAAATATCTTGGTAAACTTGTGAATTCATTTTTCCATTGACGATAGCACGTTGTCCAGGCCCTGAGGCAACAAAATACCCCCAAACCATGATGCTCCTGCACCATACAGTGGGGATAGGGATTTGATGTTGTTGCATTTTTCTTCCACACATAACGTGCGTTCCTCCTTTGCTTGTAATCAGTGCGTGTGTATAAAAGGTCAGTGAGGTTTTGAGTTCCTGACAGACCCCTGCATCTGTCATCCAGTGCTGCACTGGCGTTTCTGAGTCAAGGGGAAAGCAAAATAATTGTCAAAGGATCTGCGAGAAAAGGTAGTTTAACTGTATAAAACAGGAAAGGGATATAAAAGATATCCAAGCCGCTGTCTTGAATGTCTATCAGCAGTGTTCAAACTCTAATTAAGAAGTGAAAAATTAGGGATTCTCTTGAGACCAAATCATGGTTAGGTCCACCAACAAAAATTTCTGCAACAACTGCCAGGAAAATTGTTTGTGATGTAAAGAAAAAACACAAATAACTTTAGCTTAAATACAGGACTCTGAAAAAAGTGGTATAGCGGTTTCAAGATGCACAATAATGTATAAATATGCCAATATACAACAGCCTCAACATTTCTGAAACAATGTCATTGGAATGATGAAACCAAAATGGAACTTTTTGGCCATGCATAAAAGTTACATTTGAAGGAGTCAGCCAGGCCTGTGGTGAATGGTACACCATCACTGATGTTCTGGGAATGTGTGAGCTTCAGGGAGCTTGGTCAAAAGTGATTTAAGGATGAATGCAGCATGTTATTAAAGAATACTGGAGGAAAAGTTGCGCTCATCAGTCTGGAAGCTGCGCATGGGACGCACTTGGACGTTCCAACATATATAATGACCCGATTACATTAATTAGCATCTATGCTCCTAATATAGATGATAACCAGTTCATGTTATCTTTTATTCTTGCTATACCTAATATGGACACATACAAGCTTATTATTGGAGGAGATTTTAATTTGATACTTGATCCACAGCTTAATAGGTCTTCACGGAAGGCAGCAACTCTTATCAAAATCTGCTAAAACCATCCAAGCTTTCATGAAAACCTACAAAGTAATAGACCCTTGGAGGACACTAAACCCTAATAAAAGTGAATACTCATTTTTCTCAGCAGTTCATCATTCCTATTCTAGAATTGACTATTTCCTGATAGATCAAGCTTTACTGCCAAAAGTTAAACAGTGTGAATATAAAGCAATTGTTTTGTCAGATCATTATCCAATATTGATACAATTGCAAGCATAAAACGCGCTCAACTCACTAAATGCCCTCTGACTGGGTGCTAATTCCAAAGAACAATATAGAAATAGAAAAAGGACAGCACTCCTAGTCAGAATGAAGTTTTTATTGCCTGTCAGACGTTTCGGGGGTCTCCCTTCTTCAGTGTCAGGCAAACGGTTTGCCGGTTTTGTTGCTGTTTTAATGAGCTCGTACACATGAGGAAAAGGCCAAGAAAAGGCGACGTATCGCCGCCCCGCGCGTGTGATCGCATCGTTTACTTTTCACTCCACAAACCCAGCGTAACTCTATCTAACCATAAAACCGAACATATGAGTCGGATTGTTCTCAAATAAAAAATGACTTAAAGCTAGAGATGCGCTGATTACATTCATGGATGAGCAGTGTTGGGTGTAACGCGTTACAAAGTAACGCGTTACTGTAATGACATTACTATTTTTGTAACATAGTAGTGTAACGCGTTACTGCGGCGAACACTGTAATGACATTACAATTACTTTTGAAAATATGATGTTGTGTAATTGCAGTGGCGGGCCGTGGGGTTTCAGTCAAATGCGTATAAACTGATCGACAATAGGCGTATGGATAAAACTGCCTTTTTGCGTGGCACTTCTTCGCCAAAGGATGTATCAACAACGCAAACCAAAACAGCGGTGCCTCCGCCCCCAAACAAAAGCAAACACCTTCGGGAACACTCGTTCTACCATACGGAAACACGCGACACATGACAGGCAGAGACAAGCGCGTTATAACGTGGACATTTTAGGAGATGTTTTATTGTTGACAGAGCGACACATCAGAGATCAACTCAAACGCAAATCAACCGTAATAAAGGGATTATAAACTTACAGTTTGGTGCAATGCGAGATGCTTTTTTAGCGCTCGTAGCCCTGTACCTGTTCCCTGCCCGAGTCCCAGCTCAGCTGATGCGGAAAACTCTTCTCCTGTCCGGGGAGCCAAGCGTCTACGTCCCGCTGTTGTTCCCGCTGCTTTGCTCTAGAAGCTCGTCATAATGAAGGGGCGCAAAATATCCGTGATCAGTAAATCCACTTCATTTTGCCTCGTTCGGACGTTTCCAAGAGGAATAACGTCTTGCCCATGCGCTGTTACATTAGCGGTTTTCCCAGGCGAACAAAATGTAGGGGAAGCTACTGAGCTACTGCAGGCCCTGGGGGCGTACTGTTAATGTACATAGAATTCTGATTGGCCGATAATTCTGTCAGTCACGCTGGCTGTCAATCATGTGTGCGGCCTTTTTAACAGTCTATGGTGCGGCCTGACAACCTGAGGAGGAGCAGCTCGCCAGAGGTGTTTAAGGCACTTTTTGAGTAGTTACACATCAACAAAACCAATATAAGCGACTCAACTGTACATTATATAAATAAATTAGAAATTAAATATACTATTGAGACATTTTACACTTTTGTTTCTTCATTTGGCCAGGGCTAGCAGAGAAGGCCCTGCTGGCCCTGACGGCACACCGCTGCTTAATTGACTGATAACCTACCACGGCTCGATTTCCAGGAACCCAAGGTAACAACAAAAGTAGTGTAACTAGTAATGTAACTAAGTTACTTCCCCAAAAAGTAACTAAGTAATGTAAGGGATTACTTTTTTGAGAAGTAATGAGTAATATGTAATGGATTACTTTTTTTGAGTAACTAACCCAACACTGTGGATGAGTATACGTTTGTAGAGTTCTTAGTTTTGTGTAAACAGCAGGTTCGTTCTTCGCACACGGGCTAAGGCTGCAAGGTTTTCAACACCTTTCTCTCTCTCTCCCCGACCCCATTATCTTTCCCTTTCTCTCTCTCTCTCTTTTCTCTCTGAGGTGAGTGTAGCGCAGACCGGTGCACGTGGAGCTTGATAAATATGTAAACTTAAAAAAAAAACGGCTCACGTAGGCCTGCCGCGATAATTACTATATCAACTTATCGCTTGATAAGTAAAATGAAGGACGATAAAATTTTTAGTCTCGATAAATGCACGTGCTGCGTGTGCTTAAAATAAATACAGAAGAATGAACGCTATCACAGCGCTGACTGAGCGGAGCGTCCAGCCAACCCGTCTCCATGTGCGTAAAGACAGCACTGAAGCACATCAGCCGTATCCCCGCATGTACAGTATCCAGAACATTTATAGATCAGCGCTGCTTTTGGAAAGAGGCGGGGTGTAAACAAAGTGCCGTGCTTACTACGGAGAAGCTGATTCCGACACTTTCTGTGAACTTTATCGCGGAGCAAGAGGGGCTCCTGTGAAAACACTTGGAGTTCCAGCCAAAAGAAGCATCACGGAGAGAATAACAACATTAATGCGACTGCAGGTATGTCCAACTGAGGACGAAACGAAACCCCAGCCCAGTCAGTGTATCAAAGCTAATCAGCGCTACTGTTAGCGAGAGGAACCCGACCGCTTTAGCCACTATCCAAATACAAGCGTGATAGTCCTGAGAACATATTACTGGTCCACACTTTTCAAAAGCCAGAGAAACGCTGCAGCAGTTTGACAAACAGTCACTAAGTTCCCCCACCCCCCAAAACAGCTGCTTTACTCCGACAGCCGTGTGTACAGGAGGTGAGATTTGAAAAGAAAAGGAAAAAACAAAACATATAGCTACTCTATTTTTGCAGTAATACAGTATTATCTGAATCCATACATTTAATATACATGTTATTCTAACCAGGTTTAATTCAACATAGAAATGAGTTTTTGTCGGGGAATATTTAACCAGACTAATGTAGATGAAATATCAATATTGTTATTGGGATATTTTTAAAGAGGACACTGTATATTGGCTATTTAAAAAAATGTCATGACAGACCTAGTTTAAACACAGAACCTGGTGAGAGAGTAAGTTATGTTAAAAGGTTGAGAAGCACAGATGGATACAGTGTCCTAGAATATATCGACCCTTCTAGTTGGCACTTTGTTTGGTATAAGGTGTTAATATTGAATGCCAAAAGTTCAATACATTTCAATTAAAATAGTTGCTTACAGTTTTCTTTTTATTGCCTACAGTATTTGAATTATACTCAATATTATCGTTTATCGCGATATTTTCTGAGACGATATATCGTCCTCAAAAAAATTTATCGTGGCAGGCCTAGGCTTACGGGTGAGACTCGACTCTCATCGTTCACTTAAAAGAGCCGGCTCTTTGTACCGACTCGTTCGCGACCGACCCATCACTATCTGTCCTTCTGGCGCCCCTATGCAAGGCATATATTGCATATGCCCTTTTTGCGCCACTGGGCTCAGGCATCTGAAACAGATGCCCGAGCCATCTCAGCTACTCATTTCGACGTGTAGGATTCTCTACCGACCTGGAGGGGAAGCCGCCTTTTTCCCACAGAGAACCATGGCCTCGGATTTGGAGGTGCTGATCCTCATATCGGCTGAAAACTGCCCCAGAGCAGCTGAAGGTCCTGATTTGATGAAGCCAACAGAACAACATCAGTAAACAGCAGATGAGATCCTGAGTTTCCCAAACAGGACACCTTCTGGCCTCTGGCTGCACCTAGAAATTCCTGCCACGACCAGGACGAAAACCGCATTGTTCCTCCTGAATCCAAGGTTCGACAATTGGCCAGATCCTCCTCTCCAGCACCTTGGAGTAGACCTTACCGCGGAGGATGAGGAGTGTGATCCTTCTGTAGTTGGAGCACACCCTCCGGTCTCCCTTTTTAAAGAGCGAGACCACCACCCCGATCTTCCAATCCAGAGGCACTGTTCCTGACCACCACGCAATGTTGCAGAGACGTGTCAGCCAAAACAGTCCTACAACATCCAGAGACTTAAGGTACTCAGGGCGAATCTCATCCACCCCTGGAGTCATCGAGGAGCTTCCTAACCACCTCAGTGACTTCAGCTTGAGTGATGGGCAACTCCCCCTTCGAGTTCCCAGATGAGGAGGCAGAGGCCTCCTCATCGGAAGACGTGAAGGTGGGATTGAGGAGATCATCGAAGTACTCCTTCCACCGCCCGACAAAGTCCCCAGTCGATGTCAGCCGCTTCCCACCTGTACTGGAAACAGTGTTGGTGAAGCACTGCTTCCCCTCCTCAGGCAACGGATGGTTTGCCAGAATCTCTTCGAGGCCGACCGATAATCCTCCTCCATGGTTTCTCCGAGTTTTGCCCATGCGACTACAAAGTCGATCATCGACCTCCGGCCTAGGGTGTCTCGGTCTCAGGTACACTTAAACATGGTGTTCAAACTGTGACTTGCACAAAAGTCCAATAACAGAACACCACTCGGGTTTAGTTCGGGGAGGCCGTTCCTCCCAATCACCCCTGTCCAGGTCTCACTGTCATTGCCCACGTGGGCGTTAAAAGTCCCCCAGTAAAACAATGGAGTTGGGATCCAGAACCCAAGCTGTGCGTGGAGGTGAGCCCAAAACACAAAACTAAATATTTTACCTATGGATGATGGCGTCATCATTGATGATCAATTAGACCATGTTAATGCAAGAATTTGGCTGGATAACATAGATTTTTTTTAAATCAGCGCCCTTGAATTAGTAAAATAGATTTGTTTAAATTTCAAAACACAAAATTAAATATTTTACCATATATGGATGATGAGGTCATCTTTGATGACCAATTTAACCATTTTAACACAAGAACTGGGCTTGGCAACATTGATTTTTGAAATCAGCGCCCTTGAATTAGTATAAGTAGCTATTTTTCAAAAAATCAGAAAGATACGTTTTTAAGGTCATTTTTTACTATAGCGTCTGTCATCACACTGCCCCTAGCGGTCACGACGGGAACTGTGCTGTTTGCGGAGAATTAATCTGGGAAAACACGTGGCGGAAAGATTGTGTCAAAAAGATCCTCGGCAGATCAAAGGCTGAATGCACGTGATGAGCAGTGGCGGGCCGTGGGGTTTCAGTCAGGGCCTTCAATAGCAACCTGGGTTCACGCAGTCAAACGCATATACACTTATCGACAATAGGCGTATGGATAAAACTGCCTTTTTCCGTGGCACTTCTTCGCCAAAGGATGTATCAACAACGCAAACCAAAGCAGCGGTGCCTCCGCCCCCAAACAAAAGCAAACACCTTCGGGAACACTCGTACTAGAATACGGAAACACACGACACATGACAGGCCTCCGGAGATGAGCGCGTTATAATGTGGAAACAGGCGGCTGTTTTTAGGAGATGTTTTGTTGACAGAGCGAGTAAAATAAAAAAAGATACTAAACTTAAATTTTGGCGCAATTGGGGGTGACAATGGCGCAGATGGTAGAGCGGGTCGTCTCATGATCGGAAGGTCGGGGGTTCGAATCCCGCCTCCTGAAGGTGCACATTGTCGTTGTGTCCTTGGGCAAGACACTTCACCCACATTGCCTCCAGTGTCTGTGTACACTGGTAGCCCCCTAGGAGAGACCAACAGGCCCGGTTTGAACCGTGAGGCCATCCTTCCGTGGACCCACCACCTGCAGAAGGAGCCATGGGGGCCGGTGCTATGTGATTTGGGCAGCTCCAACGGCTGCCCCCACGACCCGGCAACGGACAAGTGGAAGAAGATGAATGAATGAATGAAACTTAAATTTTGGTGCTATTTGAGACCAATGGCCGCTGGCTGCTCTGCTTTGTGACCGCATACACTGGAGGCCGCCATTGCTCCTCCATTGCTGTAGTACCTCCATTTGGCCGCTAGGCCCCCATTGAAAAGCATTGGACTTTAGACACGTTAAAAACAACTTTAATGCCTGGTTTCAATTTTTTCAACACTTAATATGGCTACATATTCCTCCTGAGATAACGCTGGGTTAGTCAAAAAAATAGAAACCAGGCTGGTTTTCGAAATATATTTTTTTTAATCTCCTACTTAACGGAGGTCGGACTGTTGGCATTGGAGCTGCGCGAGCTACACGTCACGCAAGGGCCGAGTCTACAGTGAGATCCCGCCCTTTTGCCCTTATTAGGAACATGCTTCGTCAGAGCTGGGGAGGAGGAGTCTGTAAATCCGCCATGATTTCCCCCTCGAAAGTGGTCATTATGGTAAACGGGGAGGAGTGAGGAGGAGCTGTCTATTCTTTTTAACAGTCTATGTTTGAGACGCGCTCGTAATAATATGTCTATGTCGTAGTCTCACCTGTTGCCTGCCCGAGTCCCAGCACAGCTGACGCCGGGAAACCCTTCTCCTGTCCGGGGAGCCGAGCGTCTACGTCCCGCTGTTGTTCCCGCTGCTTTGCTCTCGAAGCTCTTCAGAATGAAGGGGCGCAAAATATCCGTGATCAGAAAATCCGCTTCTTTTTGCCTCGTTCGGACGTGTGCAAGAGGAATATCTGTTTATCCGGTTTACGTCTGTTTCCTGGATCGTCTTGCCCATGCACGGTTACATTAGCGGTTTTCCCAGGCGAAGAAAGCGTAGGGGAAGCTTCTGAGCTACTGAAGGCCCTGGGGGGAGTACTGTCAATGTACATCGAATTCTGATTGGCTGATAATTCTGTCAGTCACGCTGGCTGTCAATCATGTGTGCGGCCTGACAACACAGGGCCTGCAGAATCTGTTCTTACGGTGGCCGAGAAGGGTCACAACAAATACAAACGCCCCCAAGTAGCAAAGTTTCTCTGGCCCACCATCGGGCCATCACCTCACCCACGAATCGGCCCACACTCGGCCGGGCCGGCGGCCCAGTATCGGCCGCACTACAGCAACGTGACTCTCAGTTATTATGTCGGCCCAGTATCGGCCGAACTACAGCAACGTGACTCTCACTTATTATAACGGCCCAGTATCGGCCGAACTACAGCAACGTGAATCTCACTTATTATAGCGGCCCAGTATCGGCCGAACTACAGCATAATTACTTTAATGTAGGCTATGAGTGTCGGCTGAGAATCGGCTGGGCCGTCGGGCCAGCACTGGTACAATAACCTAAACACGCATGTTAGACTTTAAAAGGAAAACAAGGCGGTGAACACATTTTTTCAAATAGCCTGGGCTTCATTTATTTAAATTCCAACAATTAAACAATGTTGCAATGATGAAAGTGAAGGAACATACACAAAAAACACATGAGGAAACGGATACTGCGAGATCAGTCCTGACAGCAATACGGCAAAAGGACAAGGTCTATCCAACATAACAAGTTTCAACAAGAAAACTTAAGTTACAATATTGTTACAATTTTGCAATTGAATTAGGCCTAAACCTACTGTATGCCTTTATTCAAACGAATAATTGCATTGTCAGGCCTAATTACAATTCCACCTACGTTTAATGCTTGCGGTCGATCAGAGTTCAAGCCAAATCTAAGCGTTTACCCGTAGTTTCGTTTAAATAATATAGAAATAATCTATCAACATCATACTCATATTTCATGTAGCTAGCTGAACTGACAACCACGCCTAATATATCATCCTCGCTCTTTCGTGGGGATCATGGTCCGCGAGTCTACGGCTCCGCCTTCATCTCGCGTTATGGAGTTAACTTTCAAAGGGGACATTCCCAAACAGCTGCGGTGTTGTAAAACGCATTTTGCTAAAGGGATGTGCGCACCATGGGTTGGACCGTGGGTACGTCCCGTGGACACCTCTGCTCCAGGTATAGGGGAGGCGACCACCAGCTGTTGAGCGAGCCGCGGGAGCCCCGGGTTCCTTTCGCCACTGTTCAGTGTTCGGCACGAACGCGCCTCGTGTTCTCCGTCCCGAAAATCTCCTCCCGATTGCGCGTGACCGTGTGCCACTGTGGATATTATTGTACCACATAGGCCTACATGAAACTCCAGATCAGTCAATAGGCAAACTAAAGATATTCTTCCCCGGTCCAGCCGCACTGTTCGCAACTGCGGATTTAGACAAATTATCATAGATTTTCCTATAGCATATCCCAACTCCAGCGCGCGCTGCCTATAAGCGGGGGCAACATCACTAATCATTTGGCTTAAACGAATCGAATCACAAATAAACACTTTGATTTGTATTAAAAGCCATGGCTATGACAATCATAAAATGTAGTGTTTACCATACATTTGTTGAGGAAACTGGAACAAGTCAAATGTTCTTATACAATTAAGATTATACTTCTGGCTTTATGCTTTACTGGTCAAAAATCGATTCAAATTTAAAAAAAATGCAGTAGCATGATTAAAATTGATGAGGACTGTCTAAGGCTGAAACCATGTCTCATCAACAAATCAGCAGAAAACACTGCTCCAAGTAAATATTGCTACTGCATTACAATTCATATAAAAACATCAACAATACAGAGCAGGGATTCTCCACTGGTGATTAGCGGTTTTGATGATGATTCCAGCTTCATGGCTTGTTAAATGCGTGATATCAATAATCTACATCATATTAGGTTCAACAGATTCAAACTGCAGAGCGTCTGGAATAGCCTCTTTTCATTTGGGTTGCGGCTTAATTGTCACAAGATGATGGGACCCGATGTGACACCAGTTGAGAATCACTGAATTACAGCTATATTGTGTGTGTGTCTAATATCTGAAGACACTTACAGTCCTGGTCTTCAAATAAACAGTGAAAGTAGCTGTCAGGAACTTGTGGCCAGTTGTGCAGTCACTAGACAGAAGGAAACAAAAATAAATTAGACAGCCTCTCATTCAGGCACTAACACACACTGTCTAAAACTAAGACTTTTAATGCCAAAATGCAAGAGTGGCAGCTTTGAATGAGAAACTGCAGATAAATGCAACATAATAACTTCAAATGCATTGTGCTGTATTCCTACTGCAATTACTTACTTTTTTTTTGGATGCAGAGTTCCAAAGTACTCCAAAGATGCCTGTGTTACTGTCCTAAAACACATAAACAAAAAAATATGGACTTAATAAAAACAGTTGCACACAGTACACAGACAACAGGTAAAGGTTAAAACGTTACATCTATTATTTGTTTCCTTTTCGTTGTTCTTTGATATTTCGCTTGATTATATTTTAGTCCTTATTTTAGAAACAAAAGTTCAACCCCTTTACCACCCCGTGCCCCCCAAAAAAGAATGAACAAAGTAATCAACTGAAAGATGGACCATAACCAAACTAACTAGCCGAGACACACGCCCAAACTAAGCAAAAACCCAAGTCAAAACCAAGTCAAAAGAAAAGCGAAAGTAGGACAGCCGGTGTCACCTGACAAAAGGAAAAAAAAAAGTGATAAAAAAAGAGCTATATTACGAGCATGCAGCTTACTCTGGAGCGCGCGCTGGCGAGGCGCACCCGCAGGTAAACCATGAGCCGAGAGCGCGCATGGAATCATGCCTGTATTAAAAAAATTAAAAAACATAAGGGAAAATTAAAAAAGGTAAGCAAGGGGAAAAGAAAAAAATATCTGCCACAGGCAGAAGTTATAGCTCAGGGCACAGGTCGTCCAGTTATTTTTGAGCAAACTGAAATGAAGTCTATATTCAAGTCTATACAACTAAAGCCAATTTCACGAAAATTATATATTAAATAGGCTATTATTTTCATTTAAAAGAAATATGTGTGTGGCCTACCTGCTTTTATGTATCTCACTGATCTTTGCTGCTTCAGATTGACCTCTGCTACTTCTCCAAAACCTACAGACAGGATAGATTTTTAGGTGATTTAACATTGCAATTAATCACACAAATAGACCAAAAGCAAAAAAGAAATGAGTCACTTTAAGTTTTTTTTTGGTCATTGTTTGTTTCCGGAGCCATTAACAAAAATAACACAATAGGTTCGCTATTTTCAATTTAATCTTACAGTGGATGAATAGATATGGCTCTATTTTGGTCATTACCTCTGCGTCTGACAGATTGTTGTCATGTCCCCGGACCGGCTCTGTTGCTGTTCAAGCTCTGCAGCTGATGGTAGTCCCTCTAAATTCTGATGTCCGCTGTTGGGGACATGTTCAAAATGTTATTTCTCGATTGAACTTCAGGTTTGGTACAAATCTGTATGAAGTTATTTGATCGTGCGCTAATCTGAACCCAAACGCTATTTGACAAATGAATAACGGACACTTCACTGCATAAGGCGAAATAATAGCCCAAACTTCTCATTCTAACAGAAATATTCATACAGTATGAATGAATCCGTGTATTTATGGTCTGCCAAAAATACACAAGGAAGGTTTTCCTCTCAGACCCATTGTGAGTGGCATCAACTCCATCACCTATAATCTGGCGAAACACCTCAAGTTCATTTTATCCCCTTTAGTCGGCAACACAGAACACCATGTGGAAAACACCAAGGAATTTGTGGAGAAGATCAAACACCTGCAGCTGGAAACAGATGAAACTATGGTTTCTTACGACGTGACAGCACTGTTTACATCGGTTCCAACCTCAGCAGCAGTCATAGCGGTGAGAAGAGACTGACTGAGGACAGCACTTTAGCGGATAGGACACAACTCACTCCTGACCACATTTGCCAACTACTGGAGATCTGCCTTAGCACCACATATTTCCAGTTCAAGGGCAACTTCTACAGACAGATTCACGGCTGTGCTATGGGCTCTCCAGTTTCACCGATTGTGGCTAACCTCTACATTGAGGAAATGGAGAAGAATGCCTTGGCCTCATACCCAGGTAACAAACCCAGCCACTGGCTCAGATATGTAGACGACACGTGGATCAAAATTAAAGAGAGGGAAGTGGCACCTTTTACAGATCACATCAATGCTGTGGACCCCAACATTAAATTTACTCGGGAGGACGCTAAGGAGAAACAACTTGCCTTTTTAGATTGTAAAGTTATCATAGGGGAAAACGGACAACTGCAGACAGAGGTTTACAGGAAGGCAACTCATACTGACCAGTATTTGATGTTTGACTCTAACCATCCACTCCAGCACAAACTAGGGGTCATTAGGACACTCAGACATAGAGCTAAAGAGGTGCCTAACAGTGCAGAAGGAAAGACCAAAGAGGAGCAACATGTCCAGAGAGCCCTCTCAGACTGTGGCTATCCTAACTGGTCCTTCACTAAAGCACAAAGGGCAGGAAGACCCAAAGAGCAGGACAGACAGACTACAGAACCCAGAAGAAAGGGAGTTGCGGTGCCGTGTGTAGCCGGGGTATCAGAGAAACTTCAGAGAATCTTTAAGCAGCACAGGATTCCAGTGTACCACAAACCTGTGAACACACTGAGACAAAAATTAGTTCATCCCAAAGACAAAACTCCGAGCCACAAACAAAGCAACTTGGTTTATTCTATTCGATGCAAAGAAGAAGAATGCAAAGAACATTATATTGGACAAACCAAACAAGTCTTACAGAAGAGACTTTATCAACACCGAAGAGAAAGCACAAGCGGCCCTCAGTCGGCTGTGCACCTTCACCTTAAAGCCTCCAACCACTCCTTTGAGGACGGGGAGGTCAAAATTCTAGCTAAAGAAGAACGTTGGTTTGAAAGAGGAGTAAAAGAAGCTATTTTTGTCAGAAAAGAAAATCCCTCCATGAACCGAAATGGTGGACTAAGATTTAATCTTTCTGCTTTTTACTCCAATCTGCTTCGGGGAAAACCGACAGGGCACGACCAGTCCAAGAAGACGATACCTCAGCTAACAAAAGAACAATAGGCAGGTAATTAGCAGTGATCATCTATGAATAGGACAGGACTGACCGATACTGGGGGGAGCAGGTCGTTAGAGACGCTCTACTTCAAAGGTGTTTACCCACAGGTGAGAGTAGCTGTGATTAGAGGGGAGGAGCCGGGTCAACCCCAACTCCTCCCAACTGGTCTTTATCTACACTGCGTGCTGAGCGTAACCTTGTTCACTGACGAAGCCTTTTGGATGAGAGGCGAAACGTTTGGAGACCTCAACTACCGAGTACAGAAGATGACTCAAGTACCTTCTTTGAAGTATGAATCTAGGTTAGGCTATGGCTTAGTTGAAAGTTAAAAAGATAAAAGTAGGTATTACTTTATTATTATTGTTTGCACAATTACCCTGTTTGTCACTCAATGCATATATTGAATAAAAATGCATATCATTAATGCCTAAAAAATGCTTCAAACTTCTAACGTCCAGCAAATAACAACTAAGTGTCACTTAAGTTGGGGCGACGGTGGTGCAGAGAGTAGAGCGGGTCGTCTTGTGACCAGAGGGTCGGCGGTTTGGGCAAGACACTTCACCCACCTCACCTCCGGTGTCTGCGTGCACTGGTGTATGAATGGGTGACTGGTTCCTTGATGTAAAGCGCTTTGAGTGCCTAAAGCAGGTAGAAAGGCGCTATATAAAATGTGACCATTTACACATAAACACATTATCAGTCAATATGGGTTGCAATAATGACAACTCAGAAAACTAACAGGAGAGTTGAGCTTTCAACTTTACTTTATTTGTTTGTTGTATCTCTTTCTCCATTTTCAAAGCTTGTTGTTGCTTCTGTATTGTCTTTATAATATCATTTCAGAATTTTATGTCTCCATCCATAGGTTTTCATTATCACATGCTCACTCTGTAGTTTTAGTTTAGTTTATTTATTTAGAGAAACAGGGACAGTGTACAATAAACATTAACCTCAAGGGGAGAGATGCATCGTACCAAGTTTTAGCTAATTTCCACCCGTAGTCCCTGGGCAGGCTGATGTTATAGTTTAATACATAAAACATCATCATTATACACACCTTTCATTTACTCAGGTCTACTCTTATAGACCTCAGAACACACACACACATACATATACATACTGTACATCCGGTCACATGTGGGTGCAAGTTTGAATTGACAAAAGCCATTTCTTTGCCAGGCGTGAGAACGTGTAAAGGTTTGTGCTTGTTATCAGCTCTGTAGGCAACATATTCCACTGACGAGCGGCCACACAAGAAAAAGCAGAGTTTCCAAGTGCTGTCTTGCGCTTTGGGATCCTGCATTCGCCTCGCACTGTAGATCTAGTGGCTCGAGTTGTTATTTCAGAGCCCAGAGAGATGAACTCTTTTAGTGGAGGAGCAGCGGTGTCATGGAGGATCTTATACAGTACATCAGACACAGATTTGTCTGATTTATCAGATTTTCAAAGCTGAGTAATCTGTGTTTTACAAGGATATGACAGTGATGGAATCGTCTGCCTTTTTTATCTTTAGAGAACTTTTATATAATGACTCAAGTGGCCTGAGGGCAGATTTAAAAGCCTGTGACCAACTGTAGTTACCTCTACACACGTTAGCCTTGTAGTGTCCAGGGGCCTCATTTATCAAGCTTGCTGCGCACAAAATGAGGCCAAAACTTTGTGTAGCCGGTCAAATGGAGGCGGGCAGAGGGCGTGTCGTGATGTCCGCAGCTTTCTGCTCCACGTGTGATCAGCGAAGGAAAGATTGCGGTCAGGTGTGCGTACCCGCGCATACGCAGGGTTTTATAAATCGGAAAAAAACTTTGCGTACAACATTTTTTGTGCTTTTGCTGCGCACTTTCAAAGTCAGAGTCTCACGCACAGTTTGATAAATGAGGCCCCTGGACTTTTTACTAATCTTGATTTGCAAACATAATTTGTGAATCTAATACTGTAAGTAGCAATAAAGAACAACTAAAATATTTATTCAAGAGTCCTTAACCTCAGAAAAGTAAAACTAAGAGTCACATATCCCATTTTCCTCAAAGTGAAATCTTCTAACAGCCTGAATAAAGACTACACTGTTCAGCTGCTCCCTCATAATGAAAGTGCAATGGTTTGAGTTTCCCCTCAGAGCCCAGTGGGAGGGGTCTGTCTGTATAAAGACTCTGCGCTCTGTGGTCTGACTCAGAGGAAAGAGAGAGCAGCAGCAGCAGTACGGCTCAGGCAACTGCTGACAAACTCAATTCAGAGCGGCTGTGTGCTACGGAGAATGTCATGTTGTTTTTCATCTAACCAAGTTTCATCAGAAGATAAGTATTTATCAATAGTATGTTATGTACAGTTTATATATTTCATTTTTGCACTGATACTATGGGCAAGTTAGTCAATATCAATCAATCAATCTTCATTTAAATAGCGTTTTTCATACATTTCATGTAACACAAAGTGCTTTACAGATTTAAAAACATTCTCTCACACCCACCTCCTCCCACAAATACAAACACATTGTCGCATTCACACTCTCCCCACCCACCTCCCCAGAGACACACCACACAAGCACAACACACACACTCAAGGTAAAACAATGGATAAAGGCTGGGATAAGGCTGGGTACAGATAAACCAGGTAAGGAAACACCATCCAAGGAGCCGTCTGCATCGGGAGCGGCACCTTGGCTGCAGCCACAGGGCACCAACACAGGACGCTCAGAGTAGAAACACCACACCTACATCCAGACACCCACAGGACAGCAGCCACAGCCAATCCCCGCTCCCGAGCCAGAGGGCTCCTCCAGAGGAAACTGGGAGACCATAAAAATTGTTAAAATAATTGAAAATTAAAGTAAGAATATTAGGATCACTACAATAAGACTGAGAGGTAAAATACATAAAGATAAAATACATATTAATAACATTTAAATAAATAGGCCTAGCAAGAATAAATATCAGTTAAAAGCTAAGTTAAAAAGGTGGGTCTTGAGCCTGCTCTTAAATACATGAACGTTCTCTGTGGTCCTGAGCTCCTCCGGCAGGTCGTTCCAGAGGCGAGGGCCATAATATTGGAACGACGCCTCGCCGTGAGTCTTTCTGTTGACTTTAGGAGACACCTGCCAGAGGAGCGAAGGGGCCGTGAAGGTTCATAAGGTAAAAGCAGTTTTGAAAGATAAGAAGGACCAAGAACATTAAGACATTTAAAAACCATTAAAATAACTTTAAAATCGATCCTGAAACACACGGGGAGCCAATGCAGCGACTCTAAAACCGGTGTAATGTGGTCCCGCCTCCTGGTCTTCGTCAGGACACGAGCTGCTGAATTTTGTAAAAGTTGTAAACCTGAGATACTCTTTTTGGGAAGACCAGAAAGCAGGGCATTACAGTAGTCGATACGACTGGTGATAAAAGCATGCATCAGCGTCTCCGTGTTGGCCCGAGAGAGAATGGGGTGGACTCTGGCTATGTTCTTTAGATGGTAAAAACCTATCTTTGTGATATTCTTAATGTGTGGAATAAAAGTCAGCTCAGAGTCAAAAATCACACCCAGGTTCTTCACCTGTGAGGAAGGATTAAAAGACAATGACTGTTTTCTGCCATCCAGGATTTGATATCTAAAATGCAGTTAAAAAGTGCATCCATTGGCCTGGTGTCATCAGGAGACATGGAGATGTACAACTGTGTATCATCAGCGTAACTATGAAAGTTGACTCCATGTCTCCTGATGACACCACCAAGAGGGAGCATATACAGGTTAAAAAGCACTGGGCCTAAAATCGAACCCTGGCGCACACCACATGTAATGTTATGGACCTTAGAGGAGCAGGTATCCACACTTACCATGAATGTCCTGTCTGTGAGGTAGATGTAAACCATTTGTGGACAACACCAGAGAGGCCGATGTGTTTTAAACGAGTTAAAAGAATAGTGTGGTCGACTGTATCAAAGGCAGCGCTCAGATCCAGTAGAACCAACACTGTGACCTTCAGTGAGTCATAATTTAATCTAAGATCATTTAAAATCTTTAAAAGGGCTGTCTCGGTGCTGTGGTTTACCCTAAAGCCAGACTGGAATTTCTCAAGGAGGTTATCTGTAAAATTTGTACTCTCCATATAATTCCTAGAGGGGGCGCTATCGCGCCCAATTTGAATTTTGCCAAATGAAAGTGTTTAGGACTGTGACTTTAACAACTGATAACAAAATGAGCGAAATCGGGCTTTATATGTGCGAATGGGAGCCATTTTTTGTTTGCGAAAAATCTCAAAATACTTCGTACAGTTTGCGGCTTCGCCGCATAAAAACCGTAAAACTTAGAAAAGTAATTTGGATAACTTTTAAAGTTCTAATTCTCAAGATTATTTTCCACCCAAAATTAGGTCGTTCCGATAAACGCTCTAGGAGGAGATAGATTTTGTACAAAGTGAAAAATAAAGGCGGATTCCCGCTTCGCTGGCTTTCATCCAAAATGGCCGACACCCAATATGGCGGACGGCGTTGCCGTAATAATATTTTTTGCTCAACTTGTCATGATGCACGTCTGTACCGATTTTTAGGATTCTACGACAAACTTCATTTTTGGCCAAGTCCTATCTCGCAATGTTAAAAAAAAACTGAGGTGGCGCTATCGCGCCACTATTTTGAAATTCAAAATTTGGAAATAGTCAAAAGTTGCTTCGGATCAGGTTTGAATTTTGGGCCAAAATCTGTGACTTTTCGTCAATGTTCACTGGGTGAAAATTGCGACGGTGCGAAAGAAAGAAAGAAAGAAAGAAAGAAAGAAAGAAGAAAGAAAGAAAGAAAGAAAGAAAGAAAGAAAGAAAGAAAGAAAGAAAGAAAGAAAGAAAGAAAGAAAGAAAGAAAGAAAGAAAGAGAGAATAATATTCCCATACGAAAACAATGTTCCCGCTTACCTTCCAATTACAATGTTCGTTTTCTGATACATGTGCACGTGCACGGAACGTGCACGAGGAGAGGAGTGCGTTAGTGCATGTTAGACAGAAGGCGAGCGATTCGCGCTCGTTTTGTGCGCTCCACGCACTTTGGGGGAGTGCGCTCCGCTTCGCTCCGCGCACTCTATACGATTACAAGAGCCCCTTCGCCAGCCCTGATGGCGCTCGGGCCTAATAAAGAACAAAAGAATGTGCTACTTTTATGTTATAAAGGTGCATTAATACATATTATACTCTGAGATCTTGCTACTTCCCAGTTGTCATTACCATCCTCAATATAATTTAATTTGGGTTTAATTACGGTTGAAAACGAACATTTGTATTATTTTTATTGTCCGATATGATTTTGGTGAAGTATGAATTTCTTGAGTTTCTAACTGCTTTATTGTATGTTTTCAACTGTTTGGCGTAAATTTGGTAATTGATTGTAATTTTATTTTTCCTCCATTTTCTTTCTAGCACCCTGCAATTTCTTTTTTGTTTTTGAGTTCCTCATTTCTCTATTGAGGCGTGGGTTTATCTTGTATATGTTTTAGTTTTAGAGGCGCAACCAGGTCATGGGCGGATTGACGCCTACTGTTAAAATCATCAACAATAAACTCACAGGGTGCAGGTCAAACCAAAGGAGGGTGTTTGTCTAACATCAATACAACTTGCAGCCACTTCAGGGGTTAGATGGCGCTTCCCTACAGTTCTCAAGGAGGTCTCACGCTGGATGGAAGCAGTAATTTAAAAAACACGCAGTGGTGGTCAGAGACAGCCAAGTCAACGACAGAGGACACACCAGTGGACAGGCCATACGTGATGACCAGGTCCAGGGTGTGTCCTCTGTCGGCTGTGTGACATGCTGAGTAAAAGCCATATAATTAAGAATGTTTAAAATTCATTTGAAAGAGGATCTGAAATATTATCTACATGCAAATTAAAATCACCGGCTAAAATTATTCGCTCATAGGAGTTATGTATAATCGATAAAAACTCATGAATAAAAAGCGAGCACTTTTTTGGAGGTCTATAGATTGTTACGCATAAAATTTCAGGGCTGCTAAAAACAATTGCACTGTATTCAAAGCTGGTAAAATCATCAAATAAAATCGGCTTGGCAGCAAGGGTTGTAGAATTTACCAGAGCAGTGCCACCTCCCTTTTTGCCACTCCTCGTAGAATAAGTGAAGGTAAAATTAGGTGGTGAGACCTCTTTGAGAACAACTGCAGCATCTGCACCCAGCCAAGTTTCTGTTAAAAATAGACAATCAAGTTTATGGTCTAAAATCAGGTTGTTCATAATAAAGTCTTGTTCAGCAGAGAGCGGACATTAAAAAGTGCTATGTTCAAGGTGACTGAAGGATGACTAACTGAATGGTTTTGTGGTAATGGGACTTTTGGTAATTGTTTAAGATTATTTGGTTTATGTTTTATGGATTGTACATATTTAGTCCGCTCTCTGCTGATAATGAGGAATGGGTGAATTATATACAGAAAGGTGAGATCCAAGTCCGTTCTAATATGAATTACAGTTAAAATCAGATGTGAGTTCAGCAGAAAACGGGGTGGTTGAATGACTGTAGGGGCGAGGACTGGTGATAACTGGGACAGTTTGCTGAGGTGGAGAGCAGGGGGTTCTAAGAGGGAGGGGCGAAGGAGTGGTGGGCTTGGGAGGGGTGTCAGGTGGGGAGGAATCAGTGCAGGCAGTCAATACATTTTGTGGGAATGAATGGCATACACTATGTTGGCTGTTAAAATACGGTTTCCAAGTGGGTTGATGTGAAGTCCGTCTGAGTTATAGCAGGAGGAGCGGAACCAGAATAATGTAAAATGTAAAATTGTCAATGTAGCCATAGTATATGGAGAAGTATTTGAGCCAAGAATGGAGTGCCTGTATCCTGCTAAAACGAACATCCCCACAACTCAGAATGGGGAGAGTGCCAGAGATAAAAAAACAGTTTTTTCACAACGGGATAAAAAGTCAAACAGGAGTCTAAACTCTATTTTGGTGATCTCTGATTGATGGAGAACTTCTCTCCATCAATCCGTCATTGGTACCGACGTGGATGATTATTGTTGTGATTGTGGCGGGTGCTGCTTGCAGAATGTCCGGTAGTTTATCCAGTAATTTACGGACAGTAGCTCCAGGAAGACAGTGGGTTTTGGAATTCAAAAGCTACAGTACCTTATAATGGAGTCTCCCACCAGGAGAGTAGTGGGGGAGAAAAGGGGTCGCGGAGGACGAGGGGGAAGCAGAGAAAGTGACACGGATGGCTGAGGTAGATGTAGCGGCGGCGGGGCGGAGGTAGCGGCAGAGCCGGTGCTCGCCCTTCTGAGGCCCTAAGCAAAAATCCACTCGGGGGCCCTACAGTACGCATCCCAAGGCCATTCGACGAAGAGCGAACCCATTTACGGTCAAAAACAGTTACACGCAGTAGTGTAGGGCAGAAGGGGAACATAATGACCTCAAGTTGGGCCCTGCCCCACTGTGTAAGAACCACTAACCATTTGCTACTGTCAGACTGGGATTTAGGACTACACTAGGCTATTTCCCCCACTTTTTAAAATGCTAAATGGTCATGTTGTTTCACCTCTGGTTCCTGACCCACAGTTTGGGAACCCCTGATTTAAAACTAACTTGCACCTGCTCCTGACAGTTTTTTCTGTCTTACCACTGAGAATAAGCCTGACAGTAATTCGTTTTACACCAAGCACATTCAGAGAACCGGAGTTTCTAAAAGTAACTGCACTCATGAGAACCGTGTGGATTCAACTCTCCTTTGAGACAAATACGTTTTTTTTCTCTTCAACTCTCCAAACTACTGTCCTGATATCTACAGAAAACTAGAAGATAGTGTAAATGAGTGTGTGACTGATGCAGCCCTGAGTCAGTGCAGAGAAAACATGAGACGAGCAGCGTGTAGGAGACGGGAGACCATGCGGGAGAAAGCCGCGCGCGCAGACCGAGCGGGGACGCGAGCGGAGAGGCACTCACACATTGGGAGTGACAGGGGGAAGGCGGTAGGTCTCTCCTGCTCATCCACCTCAGGCAGCAAAGGGGCTCCATGTTGGTGTTTTATGTGACAAAGCAAGCGGACAGTGAGTGAGCGCTGTCAGAGCCTGTTGCCGTCACAACGGGTTCATTAATCAGCGAAACAACACCGTCATTTGACCGAGATGCGGGGCCCTTGCAGCTGCGTTGTCTGCAGCTGCGGCCGTGTTGACGCTGACAGGAGGACTCCACGCCGGATCGGAGCGAAGAGCTCCCTCTGTAGGCAAGGCAGGGCTCTCCACTGGTCTGCAGCGAGGAAGCCCTTCCCCGGAGCGCCTACGGACGGCAATATTGCACCAACCCAATGTTGCATGTTTTAAGTGGTATTTTTTTTTATCATGACATGTGTTTGTTTCACCAGAAGGCAGCATGTCCAATGACACTGTGGAGGGAGCTCCAGAGTCTTCAGCTCAAGTGAGTTATATCTAATTATTTTGTGTTCATTGTTGTTGAAATTGTCTTATGTTGGTGGCTAGAAATCATTTTAATTGAAGTCAATGGATAAAGCTCATTTGGTGCATGAGATGTTCTCTGTTAAATAGTGATGGGCTGAATGAGCCAAGGCATTGGTACGTGTATCAAGTGCAGAAAGTCACATGTCCAACACGTTCACTGTCATTTTGTATCATATTGCATTGCAGCAATGACACACTAAGCAATGGGAGCCACATCAGCCATCAGACTCATTTTGTCATTTGGTTTTGTTATAAACTGCACTTTTACTGTGACAGGAATGTCATACTTCACTCATGACTTCATAATTATCAGTGGCTTCACCTTGAGTTTGCAGTACCACTTGTTTTTATTCTACACCGACAAAATAAAATCACCACAAAAAAAAGGTCACGTCACATGCTCGAATATTTGGTTGGACCACTGTGACATTGTTTCAATAAGCTTCTGCAATGTCAAAAGAGCCAGTGTTGCATTCATTTTCACTAAGCTCTTGTACTGATGAAGGGAGACTGTGACCACAGCGTAAAGCCTTCTCCAGCACATCCCAAAGATTCCCAAAGGAGTTAAGATCTGGACTCGGGTCGGCAATCCAAGTGTGCAAATTCATGCTCGTCTTTCACAATGTAGGCCCGATGAATCCTGGCATTGCCATCTTGGAATATGCCTGTGCCATCAGGGAAAAGGAATGCCATGCCATTTAAAAGGAAGGCCATGCCATTGATGGCATGGCCTGGTCATTCAGGATGTTCAGGTAGTCAACTGATGTCAATCTTTGTTCCCATTGTGAACCTAGACCTGACCAACTGTGGCAAGTAGTAGTGTATTTAACTGCTACTCAAGGATCTCTTTATGATTGGCTGGTTACACAAGTTCATTGATGAATTACATTTCTGACCTTTCAGAAGCTAGGTGCTGCAATTATTGTTTCAAGCCACCGGAGGTCGCTGTTTATTACCATGTGACTGTGCAATAAAACTGTGCTACACTGTTACAATACAATCAGTCATATGCCCATCACTACAGTTAAATTATGCTTTGTTTATAATTGTTTTGTCGTTATAGTTTGAAGGGTCAACAGAGCAGCTCATACATGAATTGGAAACTATGGTGTCAGAGGACTTGCACACGTGTATGTATATGTTCGATATTTTACAGTTGATATGTTTCTTTACTTTTAGAGGGTTAGTGATGTGTTAATGGGCTGGGGCTAGGCCTACATGCATTTCTGCTAAACGTAGATATGATGATGCAAATATAATGCACATTTATTATTTTGGCAACAATAAGCATCCACCTGTCATGGATATTGCAATAAAACATTTGTCTTTCTCTTAAAGGCCTCAAACAGGTCGTCTCTGACTACCAGCAGAAGGACTACAATGTCAATAATCTAAATGGTTTATTATTGGCCTTAAACAAATTCCTGAAAGACAGATCACCTGAGAAGCAAAAAGACGAAGGTATGCTGTGTTTTTATGAAGCATTTAAGTTATGCTCAGCAGTGCATTTGTCACTGCATTATCAAATGTTTATCAGTGAAAAAAGCAACAAAGCCTGTTCAGTAAACTTTTCCCCTTAGGCAGTTGGTGGGGACCGTCTTCAATGCCTTCAATGCCAGTATTTTGGAAGCCTTCCGTAAAAGTGAAAGTCTTCCCTGTGGTTGCTGCTAAAACCTACGGCGCAGACACACAGATCCTCAAAAAGGTTGACATGGAAGTCTGTTCCAGCCCAGCAGACTGTGATGTGGTGGTGGTCTTCTGCCCAGTAACCTCTCGTGTTGGGTCGGATGTGGACGACGCCATTAGGAATATCCCAGGTAAAACCCAGACGTTTCCATGGAGATTTTTGGCCTCCTTTTTATTGTAATGTTTGTTTGTTTGTGTTCTTTTTAGGTGGGGCAAGTGGAAAGAAAGTTATTCTATTGATAATGCATCATTTGAGAAAAGACATTTCTCCAGCACAGGTCCAGCTGAACCATGGACATCAGAACGTCATTCAAGATGTTCACGTGGTCTACCATGAAACGCTGCAGGGATTAATAAAATGCAGAACAAATGACCAAGCCGTACAGACCCTGAAAGACTGGTGCAAGGCTTTCACACGTTAACCACAATTCAATACAAGCTTCAACTAATTTACAAATTACATGGAATCCAAATTGCTTGTGAAATATAAATTAAGACTCCCTGTGAAAACTCTTTGTTTGCCTCTAGGTTTGCCTTGTTTTCCTAAATAACTCAATAAAAGTACAATAATGTACTGTATATGATACGATGTGATTTTTTTTTCTCAGTAGTTTTGGCTTAAGTCTCAAATCAGAACTGCTATTAAATATAATTGTACAGTAATTGTTAATGCCTGTCGTTTAAATTCCTGGATGGGTTGGAATTTACTCTCCATGAAGATAAAGATTATTATCAGTGTCCACTCAAATGGCCTGCTGCTGCCATGGATACAGCGTGTGAGATCACAGCAGGACCTGCAGAAGCTGGATACGAGGTCAGAAGATTATTTCCCCACTGAAAATATACATTGTGATCTAGGGGAGAATCTTTGGCCCAACAGAAATTAACGTCAGAATTTGTAAGAAGCACAATGATACTATAATACTGTAGTTATGTCAACTATCTTTTGGAAACCATTGATGAGTTACTTACCATTTCTGTTAACACTTAAAACAGTGTGTGATTAGCCATTCAACAATATTGTGTTGAACTTATTTTCAAGACCAAGACAGTCACATGGAACTTCAATCTGTGATATCTCTTACTTTATTTCTTCAGTACATTGAAAATAGTGAAGCATTTTGATATGTCCATAAACAATAAAGACCTTTGCATTATGAGAGCTTTCCCTGACACAAATCCTTAACTTTAATTCAGTTATTAAGCTTTTTGAGCTGGTGATGTGATTCTGCAATTGTTACATTGCATTTTGCTGTTTGTACAGATTATCAAACTTTCAAACTTTTTAAATGACCAGCGGTGATCTGGGCCAAAGCTACTGGGAAAAACTGTACAACCATATTCTTGAGGCAGTTACAACTTCTACTTCTACGCATTGTACAAATAAAAAATAAATAATAAAAAGGGTTGATTTTAGTTCAGTATTGTTCAATTGATTGTTAATTGTTCTCAACTGATGTAGTTTCAGGATTCAACCTCTGTGACCCACCTAAAAATATGACTTTAAAAAAAAAAAACATTTCTGACCTCCAGGTTAAAAACCACCGGGCCAATTGAATATTAAAATACTGTGGCAATGCGAGGGTTAACTTAGCTGTTTTAAACATAAGATTGCCAGACAACGCCAGCTGGAGATGGCCAGCACCAGAACTAAGTAAAGCACGTAGGTTCGTTGTTGAGTAGATGGATCATAGAGGCCAGGCACTTTATAGAAAAGTTTTACATTTATTTTCACATTCTTTAGTTAAAATCATGTTGTTCCAAAGTCGTTTCACAGTTCGTTTGGTTACTTGTTTTCAGTCCATATTTCAGTTACCACAGTCTACCCATGACGTTGCGCACCTACGGCGCTCCACGAATCCAGTGACAGGGGAATAATAACAGAACAGGCGAACAAAAGGTGGTAAAAGGGCGGAGAAAAAGGGCAAGGAAAAAGGCAGGCGGCAGTGACGACTCTCCTTGGTCCCAGACGTCTACAGAAGCAAGAAGGCACATCACTACGAGTATAATTTACGATTGTTATTTCTAGAGTAACGACGCCACAAACCTGAGCGGGGCATTTGCATGGCTCGGGGCTTTGACAGCGGAGTCCGAGTCAACGCAGCCAATCC
The DNA here is from genome assembly GCA_007210695.1 of Neogobius melanostomus. Taxonomy (NCBI): domain Eukaryota; kingdom Metazoa; phylum Chordata; class Actinopteri; order Gobiiformes; family Gobiidae; genus Neogobius; species Neogobius melanostomus. The sequence continues at coordinate 27,496 of VHKM01001108.1, read as the reverse complement.
ACTCAACTACTAGCATGACCAGTTACAGGGAGACCGCGGGCCCATGAAGGCGCCGCGACAAACTAAACGTTAACAATATAGTTAATACCAACTTAAGATATTTAGATTTAGCGACCAATAGGATACTACCTGGACTGGAGAGTGACGAGGAGCAACAACCACAACACAAGACTGGGCGTACAGGAAGTCAGAGGTCAAACAATTAACGGAAGTGCTATTTATCAGGTGACAGCTGGCGCGCACAGCCAATCACCATCAAAACTACAAGTGGCAGTGCCCGCCTGCAGGCATACTGCCACAATACTTAATCCAAAGGTTCTGTTGTTTTGAGCTTTTATCATCAGGCTAACTAACAAAACTATATATCAACATTTGTCTTGGCAAAGGCTCACAACTACCCACTGAAGATGCACCTGCGACCCACTTTGAGACCTGAGCCACCAATGGAGAAGCACTGGTTTAGCTGCTCCAAATGTTTCCCTCTAAGGGACATATAAAGAGAATTTTAGCCTTGACCAGAGCTAATTAAAGTGACTATATACAGCAAATGACCTGTCTCTGCATCAGCTCTGACTTGCAATCAGATAGCCCCCTCCAATCAGCCGTAAAAACAGATTTTGTTAAGTATACCAAAGTGAATGGTTACTGTGAGTTTTTCGGCCATCAAGGTCACACATGAGCAGACGGAGATTGTTTGTACTGGCCTCAAAGGTTGATCCAATGCAAAACAAACAGTGCAACTTTTCAACAAATAAAGAATGCCGGGAAATGCTGTGTATATTTCTCAATCGAGTAAAGTACAAATACTGGAAGTGCTTGGCAGAGGTGCACAGTGACCGACCCGACCGACCCTAGTGACTGTCCTTCACTGCTTCTACACAGTCTGGTTGTGAAGCTGCACGGGTCGACATGTGGCGGTGGACTTTTCCCAGCTTTTGGGTTTTTACACTCTTAAATCTCTGCTGCTACAATGCAGACGGACAGTAAGCTCTTTTATTAGTTCATTTGTTTATTCTTTCCTATTGTAGTGATTGTGAGAGTAATGTTAGACATTATTGTGCAAACTTGCCAATCCATGTTTAACAAATATGAAAACATTGAGTTTAGTTTCTTTCGTTGATGTAATTTACTTTGTTTTAGTTTAGCATTTTGAAGTGCTTCTGAGTTTTTTTTGCACATGAAAAGCGCTCTTTGCCTTAGGTTTGTGGTTGTGGCTCCAAACCTGCTTCGGACTGACACCCAGGAGAACGTCTACCTTCAGGCCACTGGTGTTACGAACAGTATCCAAGTGACCATCAAAATCACAAACTTCGACACGGACACAACACTGACTCAGCACCATGCAGCCCTCAACCAGGATAACGGCTTCTTCACGCTGGCAGCCGTACAGGTCAGAACCAGCAAAGCCACACGAGCAAGCTTATTGTACAGCACTCAGTCACTGCATCGCTTTTTCACACTCGGGTTACATATCCTGTCATATAAAAGCAAACACAGAATCCATAATAGAAGATTAGAGAAAGAAAAATCAATAAAACAATGGCAATAATGCAACGATCTTCCACCTGACTGTGATTTATCCAGTTTTGTCCCTGACAGTCACAGAAATGGAGGGGTTTGTGACTGTCAGGGACAAAACTGGACACATATGTGATCATCTGCAAATTTAGTCCTCGGATTTGGACACATATTATAGTATTTTGAAGTTGTTATAACTGGTTTAGTTTTAGTAATCCAACAATCTCGCTTACATTCCACACATCACACAGCCCAAACATGGATATTTACAAGGTGGCTTGAGTGGGTCGCTCAACTGTATTTATAGTAAAATTCACTTATTTGAAAATGATGCAAGTTATCCATTTTACTATGTTTTAATGCACTTTGGGAGTGGCTCAATTTAGAAATGTTAATCCTTTCTTTCCTGCTGGTGTAGTCATGGCATAATTGTAGTTTGTTCAATGGTTGTGTATCAGTTTGCTTTTCATTGACGAAGGACACATTTATTATTTGTTCCCTCAAAAAAAAAAACATGTTAAAATTCCAGGTGCCCTCCACGGATTTGAGGCGTGATGAGAAAAAACACAAGTACATTAACATGGAGGTGGACTTTGGAGGCCTGCACACTGAGAAAAGAGTCATCATGGTGTCCTTTCAAGCCGGATACATCTTCATTCAGACCGACAAGCCCATTTACAAACCCGAGGACGAAGGTGAGAAGCAGTGATGTAAGTTGGAGTGTGTGTGTGTAACGTTTGTATTCGGAGGGTGTCCCAGGCGTATTGTTTTAAATGTTGTAAAGCACTTTGTGATACCTTTTGGTATGAAAAGCACTTTATAAATAAAGTTTGATTGCTTGATTGATTGATTGATTGGCCCCTCCTGGAACCGCCACCTTAACGTGGTGGAGGGTTTGAGCGCCCAAATGATCCTGGGGGCTAAGTTGTCGGGGGCTTCGTGCCCCTGGTAGGGTCTCCCATGGCAAACAGGTCCTAGGTGACGGGTCAGACAAAGAGCGGTTCAGAAGCCCCTTATGAGAGACCAACAGGCCCGGTTAGAACCATGAGGCCGTCCTTCTGTGGACCCACCACCTGCAGGAGGAGCCATAGGGGCTGGTGCAATGTGATTTGGGCAGCTCCAACAGCTGCCCCCACGACCCGGCAACGGACAAGTGGAAGAAGATGGATGGATGGATGGATGCTTGATTGATAATTTTGATATGATCACAGTCACTCCAAATTGAGCCATCGCAGCTTGATCAAAGTTCACATTCATTACTCCACCCTTTTGTAAAACCATAAAACTTAAATAAGACACATAAACAATAATTTCATAATTTCTCTTTGCAGTCCGGATACGTTTGTATGTCTCCTCTCCGTCCTTTAAGGCCAGTGATTTGAATGCTGTATCTCTGGATATCAAGGTAAACTTAAAAGCATTGCTCTTTTAAAATAGCCTATGAGCAAAATGTGTTGTTTAAAACAGCACTGCAGTCTAAATAGATCAAGGGTGACCAGACGTCCGGAAATAATCGGGACAGTCCTGAATCCCAGGCTTTTGCCGCAGATCTGGAATCCAGCTCAAAATGTCCGAAAAATGACCTTGGACTACTATTTTGTATATATTTTGTATTGCCTGTGTACAGCACTTAGGCCACGATGGTTGTTTTAAATGTGCTTTATTCATAAATTTGACCTTGACCTTAAACTAATAGTATTTTCTGCCTAATTAAAGGCCAACACGTGCTTTGGTGATCTGCTCCTGAATTTCAGGCAATGTCATCTGGTCACCCTATTTGGATGTCAACCACGGAAACAAACAACCAAGCATGGTCCTATGCACTGTTAACAGTTTAAATAAAATAAAAGAGACTAACAATGCAACAAAATGTGACATTAACAGCACATTTAACCATCCCATCATATCATGTTTGATCATGGCTTGAAATTATGCGTATCTGAATTTCATATGTAAATTAGTCAGTGTGTTGGATCAATTCTTGATTGTAGCTTATTGGATATTGACGGTACTGTTAAACTGTGATCAAAAGATGCCACCCTGGAATAAAGCTATTTTGTGTTTAACAGAATCCAGATGATGTTGTCGTCGACCAGACAATCAACAGGAAACCAAAACACGGGACTGTCTTGAAAACCTACACCCTTCCTAAATTATGGCGTAAGTCTTATTTGTGAAAATGGCAATGTCTTTTATATTTGACATTTGACATAATCATGTGTCTTTACATAACAGTGACGGAAAGTGGACTATATTTGCAAGATTTGATCACTGGCCTCTGAACAACTTTAATACAACTTTTGAGGTGAAAAAATATGGTATGTCTACTCTCAAATCTGTAACACTAACATCTGAATTTATAGATATTCTGCATCATCTATTTTTCATCATAGAAATATAATTCTCAAGCTATTTGCTAGCCAGCAGGGGGCAGTATGTCTTGTTGATAGAATAAAATAATTAAACTTAAATATTACATCCGACTTCCACAAATAATTCATGAAGTAGGACGTTTAGCGCGGCAATAATCAGAGTTGTGTTGATCGTGTTATTTAAACCAGAGACAGTTTGCGTTTACCAGCTGCACAAACTAAGCGGGTGGTACCAGAAACGGGGCTGCCCAAAAATCAATCTGCCATATTTGGTGTGGTGATTGTGAACAGATTTGCGGTTTATGTTTCACAATCAAGATTCAGCTCACAGTGTGCATTTTAAACAAGTCGAGGAGCAATAACATCTAAGAAAAGACAGTGCGGAGCCGTTTACAATGGATGGCTATCATCAATACATTTTATTTTTACACTTTTAGTCACCCACTTAATTACAGCCTTTGGAATTGTTCAAATTACAATATAAGGAAAGTACAACATTTGAGGTTTGATTTGTAATGGTACTCATACTCATGTATTTCTGTTCAGTGCTCCCCGCCTTCAATGTCACTTTAACGCCTAGAAAACCGTTCGTTGATGTGGCCGACGCACAACTGCACGTGGACATCAAAGCGAGGTTTGTTTGTCAAAAGCGGAACCTTTGAGTTTGGGACCATAATAAACTGACATAGATCACTTTTGTGTCTCTGTGTTTGTGTTTTAGGTATCTGTATGGTGAACCTGTTATTGGCACAGCATATGTTGTCTATGGACTGAAAAAAGGCAAAGAAATGATGAGGGCTCCTAAAGTGAAGCAGGTGGACATGGTAAGTCAATCATATAGCCTAACACTGAGTGCTGTACATGTTTCTAATAAGGAACATGTACTGTATGTTTTGCTTGCAGAAACAGGTTGGAGGAACTCTGACACTCAGTGTGGCTGAAATAACACAGGCTTGTGAAGTGCAGTCGGGAAAAGAAAAAGGGGATTGCTCTATCAGATCTTTGGTGGACCATTACGTGTACATCAAAGTGTCTGTGCTCACTGAATCAGGTAAATGTAAAGAGAATAAATTCAAGAACATTCTGGATATAAGCCGAACTCAACCAATGTTTTGAAACATGCACCTTCCTCTGGACAATCTCCTGATAATGTCCTGGTAACTTTATCAGGAGATCGTCTATTTTTTTTGCCACTTTTGGGCGTAAAACCGCGTGTGCTGCCAGAGTTAAACGGTGAACTGTAATTAGTATTTTTTGTGGCCCCTTTCTCTTTTTGGGTATTTTTGGCCCATAGGCTTTGATGAACAGGATAGCACAGGATGAAAGAGGATAAAAGCAGGGAGAGACTCTAACTTACGAAGCTACAGACAGAACACTAGACTATTGGCTGCACACGAGTGGCCCATTTCTATGAAACTGTTGAGAAGCTGATGATACAACAGAAATCTGATTAGCAGCTTGTTCATTCCTACACCAGAAGAAGAGTGCGAGTATTCAGCAATGACCAGTGACAATCTAGCATGTTATTAGCAGTTGCCACTCCATAGAAAGCTATTTTGTATTATGCTGGTGTTATCTGCGACACTGTACACACTGTTCCCCATGGCTCAGACTGTGCCCCTCCTCCCCTTTGTAATACCACCCCTGGTGGCCAGGGGCGACTCCAAGAGACACTTGGGGGCATTGATTCTAATGGGACTTCAAACGTCCCAAGAATGGCTTAAAAGCCTGGCTCCAAAGAGTTTTTCTTTTTCTAAAAATCTCTATGACCCATGTGGTAACGCTGGGGTAGGTGAAATATGTTTAACCACGCTGTTTTTTGTTTAAAAGCCCGAAAATGTGACGCATTTTCAGTGCATTGACTGGCTCCAGAGCCTGTGATTCAAACTCTGGAGCTCTGGAGGCTCCGCCCGCCCACGAGAGCAGGGCTTCAAGCCTTTTTGCCCTTTTAAGGAACAGGCTGCATAAGAGGCGACAGAGCGGCCATTAAGTTTCACACACGACTCGGGAACCTTTACATGAATGTGGCTGAATGGGACCCACTCATCTTTATTATATTATATCTATGGTTCCACTTTAAAGCAGTTGATTTCCATTACGTCTGTTGGAAGTAAACCTTAGTAAATAATAATGTATAACCATTTCAGGCTAAGTAGAATTTAAAGGCCAGATTATTTTTTACTTTATGACCAGTCAGGAACACAAATTCAGCTTTTGAGATAACATGCCCATCATACTTTCTCAGCATAATTATATCACCATAATTTAGGGTCAAATTTGGCACTGACTTCTACCTTTCTTTTCTTCTTTTTTTACACAGGTGGTGATCTGGTGGAGGTAGAGAAAAGCAACATTAAAATAGTGAATTCCCCTTATGTCTTAGCATTTAAAGACATGCAAAAGTACTTCAAACCTAGCTTGCCATTCCATTTCACAGTAAGTATAATTTTACAGAATAGATCTGAGTATGCAGTATCCCTGTAATGTCACATACTAACATAGTTCACCTAAAATAAAGTACTTCACCAGTGTGTTGATTCCTGCACATGCTTTGCTCAACTGAGTCAAACACAAAGATATACAAAAGCCTTGATTGTGGAAGTCTCACTGATTAATGACCAATAAGCAATACTATATGAATTTGAGTGTCCTGAAAGCTATTATTTACATAAAGTAGAGTGAAGCATCATTTTGCCATAATCTAAATCTGAGGATGTTGAGGAGAGTTGAGGAATAAAAGACTGTAAATTGATGCAGATTGTACTTTACTACTAACAACCAAAACACTTTTTTGAACACAGTCTCTTCTTCTATTTCAGATTCATGTGACTTATCATGATGGGACACCAGCTCACAACATCCCCTGACATCCAGCCTGAATGATGACTCACTGACAAGCAACTATGGAACAGCTCAAGTGTCCATCAACATGCCCAAGGACACCAGCCCTACGACAATCAGAGTATGTTTCAATCAATTCATTTTTGTCATTGTCTGATTTTGTTCAAAATCACATGGAATGATCTCCATTAGCAATTGCTAAGGTCAAATGTGTAAACAAGAATCAACCTCCCTCTCTCTTGGTACAGCTGCAGGGTTTTTTGCCTTTTGCAAACTGCATTTGTGGTTTCTGTGTTCCAGAATCAGAATCAGAATTGTTTTATCGGCCATTGTTGGTTCACAACTAGAAATTTTTTCCGATTCAATCATGCAACATGAAACATAAAACATACAGTCAGGTCCATAAATATTTGGACACTGACTAATTTCTTATGTTTTTGTCTCTATAAACCACCACAATGGATTTGAAATAAAACAAAAAATATGAAGTTAAACTGCAGACTTTCAGCTTAAAGAGGCTATTTACATAAAAATCGGGTGAACAGTGTAGGTGTTTTTATGTGAGCCTCCCATTTTTCAAGGAACCAAAAGTAATGGGACAACGCAACAATTATGAATCAAACTTTTTTTTATTTTTAATATTTTAAAGGTTTCAAATCCTTTGCAGTCAATGACAGCCTGAAGTCTAGAAGGCATAGACGTCACCAGACACTGGGTTTCATCCCTGGTGATGCTCTGCCAGGCCTCTACTGTAAATGTCCTGCTTGTTCTTGGGACATTTTCCCTTCAGTTTGGTCTTCAGCAAGTGAAATGCTGCTCAAATGGATTCATGACAGGTGATTGACTCGGCCACTGAATAACATTCCACTTCTTTGCCTTAAAAATCTCTTTGGTGGCTTTTGCAGTATGCTTTGGGTCATTGTCCACCTATTGTTGTGAAGGGGTTTTCTTCACCAGGGAAAGAATTCTTCGGTCATCCACACCATTTGTCATCCGTGGTCTTCTGGGTCTTTTGGTGTTTTTCAGCTCACCGGTGTATTCTTTCTTTATAACCCATTTAGGCCGGGAAAGCATTGCCGCATTTCTACCATTAAAGCCGGGGGCGCTCTTGCGCAATTCTACCTTTGAGGCCGGGAAAGCATATACGTCAGTTTTCGAGTATAAGGGTGTTTTTGCACCAATTGTCGGCGGGAGCGTCAGCATCAGCATCACAACACTTTTTTGGGGGGTAATTTGGTGAAATATTTGCGGAGATGTTCACTTTTTCGTGTTGCAACCCAGCTACAGTCCGTTTATAGAGCTTACACGTAAATGCGGCGCCGCAACACGCGATGTTCAGTTTCATTCGATCAAAAGGTTTTACTCAAAAACGATCAGAAAACAGTTATGCTCTTTCCATCACGTAGTTTTATTGAGAAGTCAAGTACGGGACGAGAGGGGAGGAGAGGTGCGTCTTCTCCTCTGGCTGACCGCGCTGAGCAGTAGTGAGGGGAGGGGCTTTCTCCTCCTCCTGCTGTGTTTAGAGCAGGATACTCTGCCCTTCCCCATCACCAGCTTTTTATTTAATTATAGCCTAATAAATATTATACTTATTTATGTGTCTATATAAAAAATTAATTCAATTGTATTTTAAAGAGTGGCTATTGTTTGGGATTAGAGAGAAGCCGCTAGACATTTTTGAAGTGACCTCAAAAGACAATTACAAAGAACATTAACATAAACATTAACATCAAAATATAGGCCTATATTTTAGTATAAGAGGGCTATATACTTTACTTCACTTTGCTTTTACGTATTTTTGTGAAGGTGTATCTAAATAAGTCCAATTTCTCAGGAAAGCCACAAGTGTAAGCCTTCACATACTTTTGTTCCTATCTGCTACAGAGGCTGAGAAATCAATCATTTACTAGGCGTTGACACAATTGCTGAATACTTCAGGTTTTCTGGAACTTTCTGGAACTTCAGGTTTTCGGGGTCTTTCTGAAACCGCCCATAGGTTTTCACAGGCCTTTTTCCCAGGCGTTTCAGGCCTAAATGGGTTAATAATGTTCCAAACTGTTGATTTAGCAGCGCCTAATATGTTTGCTATCTCTCTAAAGGGTTTGTTTTGATTTTGCAGCCTAATAATGGCTTGCTTCACTGATATTGATGGCTCTTTGGATCTCATTGTGAAAATTAGTGCTGGGCGATATGGAAAAAACCTATATCACGATATGGATTATTTTATATCACGATAACGATACATATCACGATATACCACAATAACGTCAGTTTTCAGTTATTCTTTGAAAAGTTTGACAAAAATATCATTGCTTACTTTTTTTCAACTTTATTTTGAAGCAGTGTGTTTGCTATGGATAATTTATATAGCCTATATTGTTAATGTCCGGAAAAATGTGAGACTGCAGGATAAATGGGCTAAACATGATCTGACCAGAGTCAACACGAATTTAACAACAGAAATGTGTAAATTCGTGCGTAGAGAACGACTTACTCAGAGCATCATCTGCTCAATATCAAGGCTCATATTACACTAAAACAAATGTGAATTGGAGCTTATTATCGCCATTTTCTCAACTTTAATGTAATATTTAATAAACAATGGGCGAGCAGTTTGCATCGTACGTCTTTATTAGCTGCTCTACGCGCTGCCCGATCTGTCTCTTACCTCCTGCACCACGCCTCTCCTCTCTTCTCTCTCGTGTGTTTAATCCAGATCCATGCGCTCTCAGTCAGCTCCGATGTGAGATCCATCACTAAAAAGCTGTTTAGTTGCCATGCGTAAGCAGAGTGAAACCACGCGGTGTTTAACAGGAAGAGAGAGCCCCGCGTGCTCAGAGATGGATCAGCGCTGCTCAAAGCAGGTGTGGTGGCGGACAGAGATATCGTAAAGCAGGGTGGTGTCGCAAAACCACAAGGCAGAGTTTCTTTGCGAAAAAGTTATTTTTTATTCTTGTTTATAATCACTTAATATAAACTTAGAGGATGCATAGTGACAAGACAACACTAATACATTCTTGTGGCCTATTTAATGAAATATTTACTTTAATAATTGATTAAATTAGGTTAGAAACGATAGAAACGATGGAAGGGAAATGGCACGATAGACACTTTTCTATCGTCCCCACGATATGTATCGTCATATCGCCCAGCACTAGTGAAAATAATAACAATATCCAAAATGCAAATATCACACTTGAAATTAACTCTGGACATCTCACCTGTTCCTTATGAATGGGATAATGAGGGAAAAGCACCTGGCCATGGAACAGCTTAGCAGCCAATTGTCCCATTACTTATGGTCCCTTGAAAAGTGGGAGGCACACATGAAAATGCTTGTACACCGTTCATCCGATTTGGATGTAAATAATCTTGTCGTGTTCAAAAATGGATGAAAAAGAATTCGTAGGCTTGTTCTATTAAAATCAAAATCATTATTTTATTCCCTGAATTTACAATCTAAAACAAAAGCTATGCTAAAGGCTACATGATGATGTTCAGTGGGCAGCGAGGGAGGCAGCAAGGCAAGAGGGGGCGCCTCTCCGTATCCTAGCATTTTATAGACACAGGAAGTAGGCGGCTACTTGTTGAAGAACCAATCAATGTCCTTGGAATGCTTCTGCTGCGCGATCTGACTCCGCATTATAACACACTGCCCCCAGTGGATTCCAAGAGTAAGGACAACAATACAGCAATTCAATTCAAATCACCCCAAAAGCACGAATTACAATCAACACAGTTTCATATAATCATTAAAGCCTATTATAACAAAAACATATATAGAAATAGTCAACACTCTCAAATGAAAGCTGAGAGCCTGCAGTTTATGCACATCTTTGGTGTTTCATTTGAAATTGATTGTGGTGGTTTATAGAGCCAAAACATAAGAACTGATTCGATATCCCAATATTTATGGACCTGATTGTATAACATATGACTTAGATAAATAATAACTATACAAAAATTAAAACTATAAGACTATAAGGGCATGCGTAAGAAGATTACATTTAAAGTATGATAAAGACAACAACAATTTGACATTGAACAACAGCGTGAGTGTCTTTACAGATGTGCAGGTGCATTGAGTGTTAGCAGATATGAGTGTGGACATACCACAAAAGAGCAGTGTAAATGGCTGGAATAGGCTATTCCACATTGGTCTGATGAATGCTTTTGTACGTCTTTGCCGTGTTTTCGTGGGGTTTGGTGGATTTTTTATTTATTTATTTTTACTGCAGATGTCCGTTGAAGCTTTTTAAAAGTAAACAAACAGCTAGCTAATGAGCTAAAGACGTTTGAGACGTGCACATTTCTTCTTCTGAATCACTGAAGAGGCACCAAGAGCCCCTCTCACCTGCAGCACAGAGGAGGCGTCACAAGAGGCACAACAGGAAACAAAAAAGGGACAAACGAGGGGGTATCCGGGCAAGAATCACAGCTAAGCCACACATGCCTTCTATCCCTACTAGTATTCTGGCTAATGGACGTTTACTAGAAAATAAAACAGATGAACTGCTAAGCTCTTCCCAGAAGATGGTAAAAGACTGTTGTGGGGCGGAGGGAGCTGCACAGGGGGAAGAGGAAGGAGGAGCTCACCAGTGCAGGACACCACACTCTGAAACAGGGGAGCACTGAAGGCAGACAGCCAGGTTTCATTTGGGTGCTACGGTTTCGGTTTTCCCTACCTCCAAAAACATGCAGGTCAGGTTGGCCCACAGTCAGGACTAACACATGAACACTATTTCGTTGTACAGTTTTACAATGTCTTACTTACTTAGTTACTTATTTGTTAATTTGGTTCTGACAGTGTATGGCGAACACACAGGAGACTCATGAGCCTACAGGATATGTTTAGTGTTTAGAGAAGATATGTCACACTCCCGGCCTGCGAGATCAATTCTGTTGGCCCTCAAGATTATTTGTGACTTGTATCATAACATGCCGTGGCTAAATTCCATTAAATACGTTTGAACTACACTTAACATCTAGCCTGGCTAACGCCAGATTGCTGTGTGCGCTCGAATCTTTTCGAACTTCACAACAGCCTGGGGACCATGGCCGACATTTTCGCATGGATCTGGGGACCAATCACAGGACGAGGAGGGACAGCAAGACGATGACGCGCTATTCGACATACGGAAGCTTGTAGTTTGTTTAGGGATAAAAAAATAATAATAATAATTTACGGATCGAACATGAAAGCGGCAGACACGACGCCATCTTTCAATCAAGCTTTAGACCGTGTTCTAAATAATTTAGCTCAAAAGTTTACAGCGGGTACGTCATATGTCATCTGATACGATGATACGATTGGCTATGGCTACGTGCAGACGCATAAGAGACATTCAGCCCAATAAATGGCTATGGACAATTGTAAACCACACCTCTCCTACGAGAAAATGAATTGGTGGTCCCCAGACTAAATATCACTTGTGATTTTAGTCTGGCGTTAGCCAGGCTACTTAACATCAGCCCCGGGGCAGAATAATGCTACTGTATGTTCAGTGTTGGGGAGTAACGGAATACATGTACCGCCGTTATGTATTTAGAATACAAATTTTGAGTAACTGTATTCCGGTACAGTTACTCTTTAGTCAGAGAGTATTTAGAATATGGTTACTTTGCTAATACCAAGGGAATACATACGTTTAAATTTCATCATCCAATCGTCCGATATCGCACGTCATTCATGAGAAAGAGAAAAGGTTAAATTAGTCCAAATAAAGTGCAGGCGCAGCTGAGCGCGCACACAATGACGACTTGACGCTGGGGCGCGCACCGCCGCACACACGACACACACACGACACACACACACAAGGAGCAGCCCAGAGGAGGAGGGGAGAGTGAACACACAAGGTAGATGCAAATCTCTGTCCTCTTACCTTTTCACTGTTTTCAATCATTTAGAGTGAAAGCTGGTTGTTGTTGTTGTTAGCAGTAAGCTAAATTAGCGGTTAGCTGCTACAGGCTGCAGTTTGTCACACTTTCCCAAACTCCTCTGTCGAATGGGATGCAAAGTAATGCAGAAATTTTCCAATGGTTCATAAAAAGACTGTCCTCCCAATATAAAATAAAGATGAAAACGTATCCATGGAGCATTCAAACATGCTCCCCGTGCGAGCCATGGTTTATCAGTGTTATAATCTGCAGACTGGAGCGGCTGCACATTTGCGACAGCAGATACACAACCTTTTCTCCCGGTGATCATCATTAAGCACTTTCTTCTTGTCCAATTCATGATAAATAAGCAAATTAATCATTAATAAATGGCAGTGCAATGAACTTACACGTGTTTTTAATCCTACATCAAGAATATACACTACAATAATATATGGTGTATTCAAAAAGTATTTAAAGTATTCAGAATACAGTACTCTAATTGGCCAGAGTAACGGAATACGTTACAAAATACATTTTCAGGCAAGTATTCAGTATTCTGTAACGGAATACATTTTAAAAGTATTCTCTCCAACACTGTGTATGTTATGATCAGGCAGCACACTCTTCAATATGTAGCTGCTTGGATACACTGGTGAGTCCTGTGTGGTTCATCAAAATGTGCAGTGAGCAACTGTCACAGTAACATAAAGGGGTCTGATAGAAAAACACAATGTCACGGTGTCATTACAGGAAAGGACTTTATTTGTGTAGCGCCTTTCACAGACATGGTCACAAAGCGCTTAACATGGGACCATTTTACATTCACTCCATACTCGGTTGTGGTAAGCCAACTTACAGTTGCCCTGGGGTAGACTGATGGAAGCAAGGCTGCCAATCTGCACCATTGGCTTCTCCGACCACCACTAATCAATCACCCTTACATACACCCTAATGTGCATGTTTTTAGTGGTAGGGGAACTGAAGCACCCGGAGGAATCGTACACAGACATGGGGAGAACACTGGAAATCAAACCTTCAAGCTGTGAAGCACGAGCGCTAACAAAGTCAGTCTACCCCAGGGCAGCTGTGGCTACAACAGTAGCTTACCACCACCGAGTATGGAGTGAATGAATAATGACGACAGTGTAGCGCTTTGAGAAACTTGGTAATACAGGCTTGTAAAGCGCAATACAAGTGTAAGGCATTATTATTATTATTAACCGCTGTGCCACCATGTCAGAAACATAAGTGGGTGGTCTATGAGTCATTATTTTTAACTTAACAAAGTACAACAAATCGTCAGCTTGATGAAACTCCTGGTGTCTCAAGTATGTGGAGTGGTAATGTGCAGTGTTTTTAAAACACATAATATTTAAGGTGTCAAATTATTATTTACTCTTTAAAAATGATTGTCTGTTTTGGCCCCGAACAACTCTAAACTTTTTTGACTTGATGCAATTCTGTACAATGCTCTTTTCCTTCCAGGTTACAACTAACGACGGGAGTCTAAGTGAAGACAGGCAGGCCTCAAAAGAAGTGATTGTGCATCCGTACACCCCTGCAAACTCTCATACACCCAACTACTTGTATATCCACGCGAGAAGCAAGAAAGTGGAAATGAGAGAACTGCCGCTCGAGATGAGCATTAAATCTGACCAAAGAAAAGCGTTAATCAAATATCTTACTTGGTGAGAAATTATTGTTCTGACACTTAACATAATATTGATTGATATATATGTATTACAAAAAGTGCTTTTTGTTATTTAAGCCCTGTCACTCTGACCTCTGCTCAGATCCTCAGCAAAGGAAAAATCTTGGAAGCTAAGCGTATAGAAGTGAGGGAACAAGATGTTTCCAGTGTCACAATCACAGTCACAGCAGAGATGATGCCGTCTTTTCGCTTTGTGGCATTTTACCTGTTGGGAAGCGAGGTGGTGTCGGACTCAATAAAACTGGAGGTGTCACAGACTTGTGTCCATCCAGTAAGTATCAAAACGGAAATAAGACATGAACAATTATATTTGAATCTGTTCCTCATTAGACTTGATATTTTTACCCTATACTGTAATCACTAGCAACAGAATAAAATGGCAACATCTTATTGTCATTTGTCTTCTATCTAACCACACCTTTAGCCACAAATCAGCGCACAGGACTCCAATTACAATGAGTACCAGCCCGGCAAAACGCTGAGGCTCAAGATCCAAGGGGAACCTTTAGCAAGGATCAGTCTGGTGGCAGTGGACCAGGCAGTGTATCTACTCAGCAAGAACCGCTTAACCCAAAGACATGTGAGGGATGTTTTTTGTTGTTGTTATGCAAACATTAAACAGTTAAAACTGAGCTGAAATTTGACATTTCATTGGGCCTTACGTGACTCAAAACTGTTATCATAAATAGGGTTGTATCAAGATTTTAAAAGATTTGGGATTTTAGATTTTGGATGAGGTGGATAGCAGAGACACAGGCTGCACCCATGGAAGCGGAAGGAACGCAATGGGGGTTTTCACTGATGCAGGGCTGCTTTTGCCATGAAAAATGGGCCCTACAGAGAGTCAACACAGAGTAGACAAGGTGAAACTGACCAAATGAAAAGCATACAAAACATTTGATAAGATGTGTCATTTGTTAAATCTGGTGATGTTGCATTCACAGAACTGAAGTGTCCAGTCGACGCCAGGAGGAGGCGCTCTGCTGTTTTGATGGAGCACCAAACACAGCTCTGTGAGATAAGAGTTCAATGACAGACATGCAAACATATAGTGAAAAAGGTTCACGGGGCCGCGGCGGAACACGCGGTTTGCAGGAATTTTTAAACAGAACACGATGATTAATGAATTAAAACAATCCACTTTTTGTAGTGCATATGATGGACAACTATATTGATTCAACACTAAACTTTCATTTTTTTTAGAACTGTAGTTCTACTAATGGCTTCAGTTTCATCACAGAGTGGGCAAAGAGAGTAAAGGATTTGTACATAATGTGAAATTCCAAATCAGGTTCTGTACATCAGAAGATACTGTCTTCTATTTGAATGATTTAAAAAAAAAGGATAAAAAAATATTATTACATTTTCGATTTTTAAAAATAGATTTTAAACTTTTATTGACTATTTAAAGGAATATAACATACATTGCAGAATATGCCACCCTATACCATACAAAATAAAATGGTATCAGGTTTTTTTATTTATTTTTTTTGCTACAGTAGGCTACTACAAGCTTCCAAATGGTTTAGGATATTTGAATAGATGCAAGTCTCTTTGGACAGGTTCAGTTTTAGTAAACTTGCCAACGTTAATGTCTCTGATCAACAGAAACCACATCAGAACCGCTGTTATCTGTGAGTGCCCAATGACCACACGGTCCACATGGAGTGGTCAGCACTCTCCTCACTGACCACAATCGAATCCTGTGCAATCAGATTCGTTCATGTGCCGTGACAATTCCCACTTTAACCTCATTCTCTGTTTAATTTGTCTGGCCCTTGATCATTCTTAAAAACTGGACTCACTGTGAATTGATGGAGGAGCGCCGTGTGCTACAGACTGCGCTCCTTTAGTAACTTTTGAAGTAGTGTTCACCATGAGTCGCCTCCCGCTCGGGCACAGCGATGATGCACAGTGGAAGCGGGCTGCTGTTGCGCTGTTTCATTTGTCAGATTTGTGAATGAATGAACTAGTGTGTCAACTTCATTGCACGCCTTGTACGCAGTTGTGCTTTGTAAAAAAGTTGGGTTCTAGACAGGTCTGTTGTAGAACAGAAAAAGAACACTAGGCTTATATTTAAAACAGAAAACAAGTAAGTCAAGCTGGCTCTATTTTATACAGCCCAGAGACCACAAGTTACTACATTAACATGTCCTTGTCTATTACACCAATCACTACCACTTTGGAAAACCATTTTCGGTCATTTCATTATCGATGCTCTGCATTGTGGAACCCTAGTGCATCCCACTCACTGGAAGGCAGGCTCATGTCGTCCCCTTGTGCTGTGCCCACCTGGGCCTGATTCCTTGAAACTTGGGACCATACTGCCTTTGCTGATCCCGTCAGATCTCAGAAGCTAAGCAGGGTAGGGCCTGGTCGGTACTTGGATGGGAGACCGTTTGGGAACACCAGGAAGCCTGGGGTGAATGCGGCACGGTAGTACAGCGTTTAGCGCTCGTGCTTCACAGCTAGAAGGTCTGGGTTCGATTCCCACCTGGACGGGGCCTTTCTGTGTGGAGTTTGCATGTTCTCCCCGTGTCTGTGTAGGTTTCCTCCGGGTACTTTGGTTTCCCCTACCACAAAAAACATGTACAATAACGCCAGGATGAATGAGAGTGTGTTTGAGAGTGTGCATGGGGGACGACGGATGGAAATTAGCCCAAGGCTACAATCCGGTGTGGCTTGTTCATTAACTTGCATTGTCCCTACCAAATAAACCAATAAATAAATAAAAATGTAGTGAGTGTGTGAGTGAGTGGTTGGTGGTGGTCGGGGGGACTGATGGCGCAGATTGGCAGCCTCGCTTCCATCAGTCTACCCAGGGCAGCTGTGGCTACAACTGTAGCTTACCACCACCAGGTATGGAGTGAATGAATAATGCATTGTAAAGCTCCTTTGAGTGTCTAGAAAAGCGCTATAAAAAACAATGCATTATTATTATTAACTTTTAGGAAAATGGTTCATATAATCAGATGAATTTTAGCTTACAAAGATATTTTAAAAACGCCCCAATCTCCTGGAGATCCTGATGTAAATTTAGAGTAGAATTTTTATTTTCTATCTTTTCCTAAAGATTACAACTACTTTAAGTTGCTGTAGCATACAAATAAACAAAAACATGCTATGTATTATTCTGTCATGTCCCTTCTACTCCACTCTTCTTACGCAAAAAAGTTAGAAAGTATGTAAATAATAGTAGTTAATAGTAGTAGTAGTATGGTATAAAGTAGGGCTGCAAATCAATTATTGTGCTAGCAGATTAAATTGGCAAATATTTCTGTACACATTTAATTTCTTTGTAATTGTATTAGTGGGACAAATCCAGGGGAAACTGCTCCAGCGCTGTTGCCGGGACGGCCTACGGGGTGTGCTCATGCCGTACTCATGTGAACAGCGCTCACAGTACATCGCAGAGGGACCTGAGTGCATCACGACTTTTCTCAAATGTTGCAACACCTACAAAAACAAAGTCGCCAGTCAGAGGCTCGACGACTATGAGCTGGGACGAAGCGTCGGCGCTGGCTCCTCTTCGGACATCTCAGGTGACGAGTTATCAGATTGTAACTACAGATTAATTTCACCGTCTGTGGTGATTTCACAACTTATCTTAATGTGCGCTCTTAAGAAAAAGGTTTAACTCAAAAATATGTTAATACTCAAGCTAAAAAAGTATTTATCAGTCAGAGTAATTTCCATTTTTAAATTGGTTTCAAAAGAATGTCCCAACACAAGCTGTGATTTTTCCCAATGGCACATCTGTTTTTTACAAATGAAATGTATGATTATTTTTGTATTGTTATGTTAACAATATCAACGTTGGTTTGGGCAAAATGATTATACAGTCTCCTCCAAAGACTGGGCTGAAATGCTTCTGAATGAAGAATTCTTGGTTCTTTTAACAGATCCAGAGGAGAACAATGCTCTGTCGGGACTAGGAGGTGATGATGAGTCCTACGACATAGAAGAATTTGCTCTGCGTGAACAATTACAAGAAACATGGCTATGGTTGGATTTGTTTGTGCCTGAGCAAGCTGATCTGCACGGGTATGTAGGCTATGCTCTGTATGGTACACAGTGGTCTTGGTGGGCACATTAGACTTCTCAGATTACTTTTACATACATGTTAGTTTTGCATGTCCAGATACTACATATTACAACCAGTAACAGTGTTTCCATCACTTGATTGCACACAGACTCTGCCTGATTTTCATTAAATGACATATGCTCGGATAGCTTATGTTTGACCGCATTACGATGTAGGGGAGACCGGGGCTATTTGTCACACTTTTTGTTCGAGAGTTTGCTTCTGATCAACAGAAAATCCCACAAGAGTCAGACCTGCATTAAATGAAAGCTTGAACCCTTGACTTGAAGAAGACCTCGCTCTCTTTTTTCTATCATATTACAATAAATAGTTATTAACCATCAAACACAACAAAATGGACTGTGACAATGTGCACCATATCCGGGGAAAGTTGTCACTATTGTTTTTAATAGAGTTTTTTTATAAAAGACTGTCTGAGCAGAGATGCCCAGACTTCCCGATCTACGCACACCTCCTCGAGCTGTTCCGGGGGGACTCCGAGGTGACACCAGGCCAGCGCAGAGACATAGTCCCTCCAGTGTGTCCTGGGTCTTCCACGAGGCCTCCTCATGTTCAGGACATGACTGGAACACCAGACATGCCTGGAACACCTCCAGAGGGAGGCGACCAGGAGGCATCCGAAACAAATGCCCGAGCCACCTCAGCTGGCTCCTTTTGACATTAAGGAGCAGTGACTCTACTCCGAGCTCCTCTCCGGTGACTGAGCTCCTCACCCTATCACGAATGGTGCGTCCAGCCATCCTGCGAAGGAAACTCATTTCGGCTGCTTGTATCCGCGATCTTGTGCTTTCGGTCATTACCCAGATCTCATGACCATAGGTGAGGGTGGGAACGTAGATCGATCGGTAAATCGAGAGCTTTGCCCCCTGACTCAGCTCCCTCTTCACCACAACAGTCCGATACAGCGACCGCATCACTGCTGACGCTGCACCGATCCGTCTATCGATCTCACACTCCATCCGTCCCTCACTCGTGAACACGACCCCGAGATACTTGAACTCCTCCACTTGAGGCAAGGACTCCCCACCGACCTGAAGAGGGGAAGCCACCTTTTTCCGATGGAGAACCATGGCCTCAGATTTGGAGGTGCTGATCCTCATTCCAGCCTCTTCACACTCGGTTGCAAACCGCCCCAGTGCGTGCTGAAGGTCCTGTATTGATGAAGCCAACAGAACAACATCATCTGCAAACAGCAGAGATGAGATCCTGAGGTTCCCAAACCGGACACCCTCCGGCCCCTGGCTGCGCCTAGACATTCTGTCCATAAAGGTAATGAACAGAACCGGTGACAACGGGCAGCCCTGGCGGAGACCAACACGCACCGGGAACAGGTCTGACTTACTGCCGGCAATGCGAACCAAGCTCCTGCTGCGGTCATACAGGGAACGGACAGCCCTCGGTAGAAGGCCCCGGACCCCATACTCCCGGAGCACCCAAATATGCTTTTAACCATGTGGGAATATATTAACTGAAATTGCTCCACACATTTTTTTATCACTATACTCCCCCTCACAATTTAGTGTTCCAATATCAATAGAGCTCAACAGTCCCGTCCACCTCTGGCCACATGCCGGGGTCAGGATGTACAAAATCCCACTCATTTTTAGAATTGATTAATTTTATAATTATAAGCATGTGATAATTACCGACCATTGCACAGATATTTTGCAAGAAAGAAAACTCTGAATACTTGAAAATACGGTAAATTATTTAACTTTTCAGTTTTTAATGTTTTAGATAAATCTTCAATTCAACATAATAGCATGGCTGTTTAGCTGGCGTCGTCCTTTTAAACTCTTAATATTTGAATTTTTAGAAAATTATTATTATTATTTTTATATCCGGACCGTATGTGAAGTGGGTGGGACTGTAGAGCTCTTCTTAGGTAGACAATAGTTGTATTTTTAGTTTTTAGAAACTGAGATGTTGACAAATTAATATTTAAATAGTAAAATTAATAATTGTAATAATTTAATGTGATCATCACAGAGTTGGCACTTTATCGATAGAGCAGCCAATACCAGACAGCATCACTCAGTGGTCCATTCTCGCTGTGAGCTCCTCTGGGAAAACAGGTAAGACCGGACCTAAACCAAGACTAACAATGAACTGTGATGGTCCTAAATTCAAAGTGTCCATACAGGTTTCTGCGTGGCTGAGCCCTGGAAGTTTGTGGTGAAGCAGCCTTTCTTTGTGGATCTGAAACTGCCTTTTTCAGTCGCAAGAATGAACAAGTGGAAATTAAAGCAGTGGTGTACAACTATTTGGATGAGACTTTGGATGTAAGAAAAATCAAAACACAACAGAAAATGCATTCCTACAAACAATACCATAGTGGTGCCATCATACCTCATAAAAAGATCCCATTTTGAAGTTCCCTGACCTTGCTGCGGCTGTCAGTGTGGACAGTCTATAGAAGTTTCTTATAAAAAGAATTATAACAATTATATCTAGTCTGTGGGGGTTCAGAAAGTGACTACACTAATATATTTCTGAATTTTGCTCAGGTGACTGTGGTTCTGCTAAAGACCAGTGACATGTGCAGTGTGGCCTTCAAGCGGCAGCACACACAGAAGATAAGAGTGAGGCCTCACTCTTCCACTGTCGTGCCCTACACCATAGTGCCATTTAAGCCGGGGAAAATACCCATCCAGGTGGCGGCGTATGTTATTAATCGTGCCGGCGATCGGATTGAGAAGACCCTCAATGTTGTGGTAAGTTGTCTGTTCATAGATCGTAGAATAGGTTGTTGTCATCCAGGTCTCACATCACAAGAGAAAGTCAGTAATGGAGATGTCTCCAGCTTGTCTCCACGGACATGCTGACTAAAGACAGCCAAATATGAGATTTAAATAGGTTACACATCTAAATCCATTCTATGACTATCCACCGAAAAAAGCTGGTCATCGCGAGCAAGTTTTGTATTGCTGACAACAGTATAACTCAAAAGGATATGAAGTGTGCCTTTAAAAGAGGTTGACTATGGTGTGTTTTTCGATGGCAATGCCAGTATCTCCAGTATGTTTTGGAGATAAATTAAAAGGCCAATTTGAATCATTTCTAGCCTATATATGATATAAAATTACTATTAACAAACAAAAAATCTTACATTAAGCTTTCAGTGCCTAATGTAGGTGAAAAAGCAACAGTTGTTTCATTGCCATGTACCACTTGTGACCATGCATTGTGTTTTTGACATGATTAGGTAGAGGGAGTGCAGAAGACTGAAAGTGAGATAATTCCCTTAAATCCCAGTGATCATCAAGGTAAGACCTGTTTCATTGACAATAACATACTAACAATGGACATAATAGAAGAACAGACAATATCAACAACTTTCCGAATGTTGTGGCATATATTAAAGTCACATTTGTGCTTTATCCAGACAACAGGCAGGTTGTTCTAACAAGGAAACTGATCCCGACAGGAGTGGTGCCCAACTCTGAGCCAGTAACAAAGCTCAAATTCTCAGGTACACCTCAAGACTCTAACAATCAGCTAAGGCTAACGAAACTCCAAACTGGTTGGAAAAATGAAACATATTTCAACCACAAATAAGCATCCTAAATCTTTAAATTTCTGCCCTTCACCTTAAGAACGAACCAAAAAACTGCATACTTGTGTTGTAGGAAACATGCTGGCAGACACCATTGACAATGCCATCCGAGATGACCCTTTGGCCAATTTAATCCGAATGCCCGGTGGTTGTGTAGAGCAGAACCTGGCAGCCATCACTTTTCCAGTTATCGCGACTGTGTATCTGGAGCGCACCAAAGGCTGGGAGACAGTGGGGGTCCAGCGCAAGACTGATGCTTATCACTACATAAAAACAGGTATGCTCACGAATAATTTTTTCTGTAATAGGCTCTATGCACACGTGACCTCAGAGTGCAATCTCCGGAGGTCACGGTCCTTCCTCTCTCGCTATTTTCCCAATAAGGAATAACGATGTCTTGCACAAATAGACGAATAGTTCAAGAAAACATCATAGTAAGTTACTGATGGGAAGTTACTGGCTACATGTTTAAAACATTACGTTGGATGTAAATACTTGATGCAGGAAACATCTGTGTTCATTGAGGAGGACGTTTTATCTCAGAGCTAACGGCTAGTATCATTTGGATAAGACATCGCTACAAACATATAGGAAAGTAACGGGACAGGAAGAGCAGCACCCCCTGAGGATCCACTCAGAAGTCACGTGACGCTTGCATGCATAAAGCCCATACATTATTCAGACCTTTTTTTTCTTTTTTTTTTTTTATTGTATCCATACATCTTCAACTTAAAGGTGCATTAAGCAACTTTTTATGTGGAAAAAAAAGTTGATATTTGTGCATATTTGATCTTGTAGTGACCCAGCAGCAGTATGACTGATCAGCATGGCACTACAAGGTCAAATACACACAAATATCAATTTTTCTTCCTTATAAAAAAGTTGCATAATGCACCTTTAACTTAAGCAAAATGCGTCCCCAGGTTGGGAACCACTGGCTTAGATAATGATGCTTAGACGAGTTTCTTTCTTTCTTTTGTTCAGGATACTCCAAGCAATTGAATTTCAAAAGGAGTGATGGTTCTTACCCGCCATACGGAGGACAAGGCCCAAGCACATGGTACTCTCAAAACTTTTACAGACTTTAATGATTGGCAGACAATTGCCTGGCCTGCCAGTTGTTAGTTTTCTGTATCTATACAGACAATTTAAGGTCCAGTTATCATGACAGAGTTTCAAAATAACTACTGTGACACCATAGATTCTGATAAGTACAGACTGCACTATACACTGCACTAATGTCTTGACACTGCTCTTTTAGGATCACAGCGTATGTGGTGAAGGTCTTCTCAATGATCTACTCCTTGAACTCAGAAATTGTCAACATCGATAACATCTGCCAATCTGTATACTTTATTCTCCAACACAAACAATCCAGTGATGGCAGCTTCACTGAGGCTAATCCCATAAGCAACCAGTACATGACGGTAAGAGCACACCAGAATGAAAATTTACCAAAATCACACCAAAACAGACTCATCAATCAACCTCGAATGCCCTGACAAAGACCTCTGGTCAAAATACGAAGGCATCCTTACTGAATAAAGGGCCTTACATTTCTGACTAACAGGGAACACAACTAAAATGGAAAATATCCTTATTTATATTGTGTATTTATACATTTAAGCAGTTATTTTCACCAGCTGTAATTTTGTATTTCAAGGGCGGTCTACGTGGCTCCGATTCCTCTGCGACTTTGACTGCATTTGTCACTATTGCACTTGCTGAAGTCAGACAAGTAAATATTGACTGCAGCTACATGGGGGCGAATACACAGGTAATTTCATCACTTTTGCTTAAGACTATTCAGGTGATCAACAAACAAAGTGCATAGGACAGGTTATCCATTTCTCTAATAGAAAAAAAAGAAAAGTTATTGTAAGATCGTTTGTCGTTTCTGTGTGTCGCGGGACCTTGTCTGGCTAGGAAATGCAAATACAGGCTCAGGCTGAAGCTGATATCTTGACACTCACAAAGATATAGGCATGTAACTGTGTTAAATAGGCTATGAAATGGCAAACGAATTAGGTTTTTCTGCTCCATTCATGGACATATAACTGGAGTGTACGAGAGAGTCAGGAGGGATTTTCACGGTCCAAAGTAAAATAAATGGAATAATAAAAATAAAAAGCAAATTATTGTTAACTGAACTACCCAAACTACTTACTACTATTACTTACTATTTATATATTTTTATTTGGTCAGGATAGTGCATGCTAATCAGCACACATGGGATTCATTCATGTAAACAAGCTATGGGCTAATGCCAACATTTTGTCCCGTACTCGCACTCACAAACACACTCATTCATCCTGACCCATATGTGTTTTGTATCACTGTACAAATAATTAGTTGATTATTAAATGAGTTACTCATCTTTATGTCAGATGAAATACAAGCAGTGATAAATCAATGAGCAGAAAGTTACACTGTCAAATTCTAATTGCATTGTTTTTTGTCGCAGTCAGCAATAAACAGGGCTGTACCATATCTCAAAGGGCAGCTACAGAGGAGCCCTCCACCAAGGCCATACACTAAGGCTATCATTTCATATGCTCTAGCTCTGATAAGAGATGGTTTCGACCCCACCAGCAGTTTGCTGGACGCATCTTCAGGTAACTCAAACTTCAACCTTCTGGCAAATACTTTGTTGAAGGACTTCTGCCATACATTTCAAGCATCACTCAGCATCACTTCACTACATCTATCGCCTTCACTGGATTTATCCCAGCATCTGAATTTGGCCTTTGTAACTATAACATCGAACATGAACAGTCCCTCTGATAGTGGCGCAGCAAGGAGGTCCCAGCTTCAATCCCTGGGCCGTGTGGGGAAAGTCCTCGTTCTCCCAGTTTGTTGGGTTTCATTGGAGAATGGGTTAAATGCAGATTTTCCTACAGAGGCAATGAAGTCTACAAATACCCCATTTTCTGCTACTGTAGAATGCCATTTCCTGCTTAAGACTTCTCAATAGCCAGGTGTATAAATATTTGGTCTCCGAAAGCTGTGTGTATTTGACGAATTTGGCAATAATTATTTTTATGTAATGATTGCGCTGAATAAACAATTGACTATTGCATAATGTTTATTTCACCCTGTTCTTCAGACGGGACTTACTGGCCAGATGATGACTCTCTGTTCAGTTTGGAGGCCACTGGCTACGCTCTTCTGGCTCTGGTGAAGATGGGAAATTGACAGAAGCCAAAAGCCATTTGACTATCTGAGCAGCCACAGAAATATTGGGGGCAGCTCTGGCAACACTCAGGTAGACATTCTGAAAAAAGCCCTCCTATCAAAGCGCTCGTTTTCAGATTAATAGTACTGAGTTGAGTTATGCACAACTAGATTTATATTGCCTTACTCATTTACTGCTCACACTTAGTGATAGTAGCTGCTTCTCTAATCACAGCTTGCCTCAGATTCGATAAGAGTGACAATGTTCTTGAACATTCAGACACATTGAAAGAGAAATAGAAACTTTGTATTCTTCTGTGCAGTCCACAATGGTGGTGCTCCACGCTCTGTCCGAGTATCTCATTGCGCAGCCTCCTCCGCCCAAACACAGCTTGAATGTCGATCTACAAATCGCAGCACGCAAAGAGTACCTCAATTTCAACTCTGAGACAAGCTACCAGTCAAGATCCTTTAATGTAGTCACCGTTTCCCAAAACACCATGACAATTCTGCCTCTACTGATTCATGTAATTTATTAAAGTTTTGTGTGTGTGTTTCTAGGTGCCAAAGGAAGCCGATTGGCAGGTGGTGGCTCGAGGAACTGGAATGGGAACAGTGGAGGTGAGGTGCAGGCATTAAATTGGGAACCAACAAGTCCAGGCAGTGGGTTATATACAAGACTGTTGGAGCTTGAAGTTTTGCCTATATATTACATTTATTACATGTATTTATTTATTTATGTGACAGTTTGTAGTCATGCAAAAAGAGTGTATAGCTAGTGCTAATTTTCAACTCCATTTCAGTTCATAACTTATGGTGTATCATTAGAATAGTTTAAGACTTGCTTAAGGTGGATAATTTTACTACAATTACAACATGCGCAATTGGACATTACAACTTTATTTGTCCACAAAAGGTGGTGACATTTTACAACCAGCTTCCGGAAGAAGATGCTAAAAGCTGTGACACCTTTGACATGCAAGTCTCCATGAAAAAATTAGCAGGTACAATTGCTCAAGTTGCTGTATTTGTCTAATGACAAAATGAAACGGTATTATAAAGGGAAAAAGTGGATTGTGTAAACCACTCAATGACTTATGAATAACTAATATGTTTACCTGTTATTGTTAAACAGAGAAGCCTCCTCCTGGAACATAAATGTCTTTGAACTCAGCATCAGTGTTAAGTAAGTGTATCTTGTTTTCTGTGTCTTTTCCTGTGATTTTGTTATTGTAAAAATGGAAATGGGTAGAAATATAATTATGGCAGCACATTACAAAAGTACTCTCCGCTAAATAAAAGAAAAACTTTAGAACTATTTGATTTCTATTATTAAAGTTCAATTGGCAACTTAAACCTGGAACTACACTGACAAAATAAGCAGTGTCACTGATGATTTTCCCTCATTTTCTGCAGGGCACTCGGACCTGTCGACGCCATCTCTGTGGTTTTGGATATCAGTCTGCCACCGGCTTCACTGTTGAAACCGCAGACCTTGAACATGTCAGGCATACATTGCAATTGTCACGCGAAGCTTCTTATTTCTATACCGTTGATTCAGACATTATTCCGATTTCTATTTAATTTATTGGAGAATTCTATTGTTAAATCCCTTTTATTCGTAAATTAAAGTCTGTCTGGTTATGTTGTAAAGCTGCTAAACACTGTAAGAGAGATTCATCGAACCACTTCTACTTTGACGATAAACTGAGTGACAGAAGTTCCCTCATCATCCACATGTACCAAGGTAAGTCGCTACTGCGTACATACAAGTACAAGGAATTATCTTCACACACAACTTGCACATTCAACATCATTCAGAGGGGGTTAGTTAGTAATTAAAGTTATTTGAGTTACTTTTCATTACAGAAACTGTTTTGCATTAATGGTACGGTTAGTAGCCACACCACCTTCTCCGCTCGTAAACCAATGCAGACCATGCACTAGCGGGACCACCATTTTGAAGGCACAGACACTATTTAGTATCCACAAAATCAACATCTGGTCCGAAATATGAGCTCATATGGGTTTACTTGATTAAAAAAATTCTCAAAGATTCTGCTGCTTGTTGAAGTCTGTCAAATAATCGGGACCACATTACAGTTTATGGGTACCAAGTTAAGTGTACACCAAGGTCTGTGCTCCCATCAGAATGGTTCCTTCTCAACCTACAAGTTAGGAATCACTTGCTCTAGTAAAAACAGAACACTCAAAAACAAAAATACCATACATATATATTATGAATAAGAAAACTGGATTTGGAAGAGGCCGAGTTAGCTTTAAAATATTTTCTTTAAACTTAGAGAGCAATGATGTAACCAAATCTCTCTCTTTTTTTT
>VHKM01001107.1:72500-96211 GCA_007210695.1 Neogobius melanostomus | reverse complement strand
TTACTAATACTACTATTACTGATACTAATAAACTAATACTACTATTACTGATACTAATTACTACTATTAAAAATACTAATACTTTAATACTACTGATTACTGATACTAATTTACTAGTACTTACTTGATACTAATTACTAATTAATTACTATACTGGATACTATACTACTATTACTATACTAATACTAATTACTACTATATACCATACTAATACTACTATTACTGATACTTTTAATACTAATACTACTATTACTTGATACTAAATACTAATACACTATTACTGATACTAAACATAATACTTTACTATTACTGATACTCAATTTACTACACTATTACTAGATACTAATACTAATACTACTATACTGATACTAATACTTACTATTAAAATTACTTAATTACAGTACTACTATTACTAATACAATATAATAATAATACTACTATTACTGAACTAATACTAGTACTACTATGACGGAGACTAATACTAGTACTACTGATTAACTGATACTAATACTAACTATTACTGATTTTACTAATACTAATAATTACTTATTACTGAACTAATACTACTATTACTGATACTAATTCTTTACCTAATACTACTATTACTGAATACTAATACTACTATTACTGATACTAAATACTACTATTTACTGATACTAATACTACTATTACTTGATATAATACTAATACTACTATTCTATTACTGATACTAATACTACTATTACTGATACTAAACTACTAGTTACTGATACCAATACTAATACTACTATTACTGATACTAAATACTAATACTACTATTACTGATAACTAATACTTAACTATTACTGATTAACCTAATACTTATGTAACCTTTTAATATTAACTGACACTAATACTAATCTACTATTACAAATACTAATACTAATACTACTTACTGATACTAATACTAATGACTACTATTACTGATACTAATTACTAATACTTACTATTACTGATACTAATACTAATACTACTTATACTGATACTAATACTACTATTTACTGATACTAATACTAATACTGTACTTATTACTGATTACTTAAACACTATTACTGATACTAATACTAATTACTACTATTACTGATTACTATTATACTATTACTGATACTAATAACTAATACTACATTACTGATACTATACTACTATTAAAATTACTAATACTATACTACTATTACTGGATTACTATACTCCATAGTAAGATACTATTACGATACTAATACTTACTCATTACTGATACTAATACTTACTATTACTGATACTGAATACTAATACTACTATTACTCGATACTGAATACCTATAATACTATTACTATACTAATACTACTATTACTTGATACTAATATAATACTACTATTCTGATACTAATACTACAATACTGATACCTTAATACTACTATTTACTGATACTTAATACTACTATACTGATATAATTACTAATACGTACTATTACTGATTGTTAATATAATACTACTATTACTGATCTAATACTACTGATTACTGATTACTAATACTACTAAGTACTGATACTAATACTAATACTACTATTACTGATACATACTACTATTACTGAATACTAATAACTTATACTACTATACTGATACTAATACTACTATTACTGATACTAATACTACTAGTACTGATACAATACTAATACTACTATTACTGATACTAATACTAATATACTATTATCTGATACTAAATACTAATACTACTATACTGAATACTAATACTAGCTACTACTGCGACCATCCGCCGCCACAACAAAGAAGTACTTGCTCCATAGTAAGATACTATTACGATACTAATACTTACTCATTACTGTATTAATACTACTATTACTGAACTAATACTAATACTAGTACTACTGCGACCATCCGCCAAACCACAACAGAGGTTACTGCTCCGATAGTAGTACTCTATTACTATTACTACTACTAATTACTAATACTAAATACTAATACTACTATTACTGATACTATACTAATACTACTATTACTGATACTAATACTACTATTACGGATACTAATACTAATACTACTATTGACTGATACTAATACTAATACTACTAATTATACTGATACTAATACTAATATTAAGTACTACCTGCGACCATCCCCACAAAATACTAATCTACTATTACTATACTACTATTACTATTCTATACTAATACTACTATTACTGATACTAATTACTAATACTACTATTACTGATACTAATACTATTATTACTATTACTAATACCAATACTACTATTACTATTACAATACTCAATACTAATACTAATACTACTACTACTCTACTATACTATTACTAATACTAATACTACTATTACTGATACTAATGAACTAATACTAGTACTACTATTACTAATACAATATAATAATAATACTACTATTACTGATACTAATACTAGTTACTACTATTACTGAGACTAATACTATGACTACTATTACTTGAGGAACCCTATACTAGTAATACTCTTTACCTGATAACATACTATACTACTATTATGATACTAATACTAAATACTACTATTACTGATACTAATACTAATAGTACTATTACTGATACTAATACTACTTAATTAACTGAATACTTAAATACTAATGTTTTTTTACTATTACTGAATACTAATACTACTATTCACTGATACTAATACTAATACTACTATACTGATACTATACTAATACCACTAGTACTGAACAATACTACTTTACTGATACTAATACTAATTCTACTATACTGATACTAATACTAATACTACTATTACTGATACTAATAGATATCAATGATACTAATACTAATACTACTATTACTGATACTAATACTACTATTACATTACTATACTAATACTACTATTACTGATACTAATACTACTATTACTGATACTATACTATCTAATACTAATACTCAACTATTATCTGATACTAACTACTATTACTATTACTAATACTAATACTACTATTATGATACTAATACTAATACTACTACTTACCGATACTAATAACTAATACTACTATACTGATACTAATATTACTATTACTGATACTTATAACTAATACTAACTAATTACTGATACTTAATAACTAGTATACTGCGACCATCCGCCGGCCACAACAACAGAAGTACTGCTCCGATAGTAATCTACTAATTACTGATACTAATACTCTATTACTGAGTACTAATACTACTATTACTGAATAATACTATACTAACTATTACTGATACTAATACTAATACTATTACTGGATACTAATACTAATACTACTATTACTGATACTAATACTAATACTACTATTACTGATACTTAATACACTATTACTGATACTAATACTAATAACTACTAATTAACTGATAATAACTAATACTAAAACATTACTGATACTAATACTACTATTACTGGATACAATACTAATTAATTATATTACTGATTACTAAATACTAACTATTACTATACTAATACTACTATACTGATACTAATACAATACTTAACTATTACTGATACTAATACTAATACTACTTTACTGAATACTAATAACTAATACTACTTACTGATACTACTATTACTTACTAATACTAATACTACTATTACTGATACTAATACTAATACTACTATTACTGAACTAAAATACTCATACTAACTGATACTAATACTAATACTACTATTACTGATACTAATACTAATACTAACTATTACAGAATACTAATACTACTAAACTGAATACTAGTTACTACGTGCCACCATCCGCCACCACAACAGAGGTACTGCTCCAATAGTAGTACTACATTACTATTATACTACTATACTGAACTAATACTACTATTACTGATACTAATACTAATAGTACTATTACTGATAAATCGTAAAGTATATTAGTATTACTAATACTAATAAACTACTATTACTGATACTAATTACTGAATACTACTATTTACTGTACTAATACTACTATTACTGATACTAATACTAATAATACTTTATCATACTAATACTAACTAACTGATACTAATACTACTTTTACTATTACTAATACTAATACTACTATTATGATACTAATACAACATTACTGATACTAATACTAATACTACTATTACTGATACTAATACTAGCTATTACTGAATACTAATACTATGTACTATTACTGGATACTAATAACTACTATTACTGATACCAATACTAATACTACTTACTGTACTAATACTGAATACTACTATTACTGATACTAATACTACTATTACTGATACTAATACTCATACACTGATACTAATACTAATACTGACCATACCGCCCCACAACAACAGAGGTAAACTTGCTCCAGATAGTAATACTACTATTACTGGATATTATTACTAATACACTATTACTTGTCTGTGTCACTTTGTTTAATAATGTCCTGCTTACTCTTATGTTTGTGTTATTTGTGTCGCTTTGTTTATAATGTCTGCTACTCTTATTGGTGTGTTATTTGTGTGCTTTGTTTATAAGGTCTGCTACTCTAGTGTGTTTATTTGTGTCCCTTTGTTTGATAATGTCTGCTTACTCTTATGTGGTGTTATTTGTGTCGCTTTGTTTATAAATGTCTCTTACTCTTATTGTGTGTTATTTGTGTCGCTTTGTTTCATAATGTCCTGCTTACTCTTATTGTGGTGGTTATTTGTGTTGCTTGTTCATAATGTCTGCTTACTCTTATTGTGTTATTTGTGGTCGCTTTGTTTTAATGTCTGTTACTCTTAGTGTGTGTTATTTGTGTCGCTTTGTTCATAATGTCTTTACTCTTATTTGTGTTATTTTTTCGCTTTGGGTTCATAAATGTCTGTTACTCTTATTGTGTCTTATTTGTTCGCTTTGTTTATAATGTCTGTTTACTCTTATTGTGTGGTTATTTGTTGTCGCTTTGTTCATAATGTCTGCTTACTCTTATTGTGTGTTATTGTGTCGCTTTGTTCAATAATGTCTGCTTACTCTTTTGTGTGTTATTTGTGTCGCTTTGTTTATAATGTCCTGCTTACTCTTATTGTGGTTATTTGTGTCGCTTTGTTATAATGTCTGCTACTCTATTGTGTTGTTATTTTGTGTCGCTTTGTCATAATGTTTGCTTACTCTTATTGTGGTTATTTTGTCCCGCTTGTTTATAAATGTCTGCTTACTCTTATTGTGTGTTATTTGTGGTTGCTTTGTTTATAATGTCTGCTTACTCTTATTTGTGGTTGTTTATTTGTGTGCTTTGTTTTATAATGCTGCTACTCTTATTTGTGGTTATTGTTTGCTTTGTTTATAAATTCGCTTAACTCTATTGTGTGTTAATTGTCTTTTCATTTTACAAACCATTTTCATTTCTATTGTCTTTTTTCTGTTTTCCTGCAACCTTTCCTGGAACGACAGAAAAATTATGCATTGTGGCTAACGCTAGCAATTACATGTTAATTTATGCCACTGACCCGTTCTTAATAAATAAATGAATAATAAAATACTAACTGCACGACTGCTGCTACTGCAACTGAATACTATATACTATTTCACTACTTTACTCTGGCTGATACTCTGCACTTCTTCCCGCCTTTGTTTTTCCTGTTTCCTGTTCTTCAGTTCGTCCTCGTCAGTCTCTATCAAAAGTTTATTACTGAATCCGCCCTCGCCTGAAGCAATCGCCTCCCCCGCTCAGACCCCGCCTCCCTGTAAGCCCGCCCCCAGCTCAGAAACCCGCGCTCCTCCGTAAGCCCCGCATCCCCGTCAGACCCCGCCCTCCCCCTTAAGCCGCCTGGCCTCGCTCAGACCCCGCCCTCCCCTCTAAGCCCCACCTCCTCGTTCAGACCCCCGCGCTCCTCCGTAATCCCCCGCATCCCCTGTTCAGACCCAGACTCCCCTTAAGCCCTGCCTCCCCCGCGCAGATCCCCGCCCCCTGAGCCCAGCGCAGCGGTTGATTGGCTGCTCTGGGACACGCCCTTACTCGGTAGGGTGTGACTGAACACAGAGGGGGAAGGGTCCCCTGTCCATTGGCTGTGCTTCGTTCCGTGACGACGCTCAGGACGCTTCACAGAGGAGTCGGTGAGTGTCAAACTGCCCGGTCCAGGTGGACTGATCTGTGTCCCGTTAAACGATAGCGGTCTTGTGATCATAAATACAAGTTTAGGTTCTACTGAACGTATCGAAGCAAGGAAACAAAAGTCTTTATGTTTAGATCCAGGTTTTGATGGCTGTTTGTTCCAGGGACAAGGATTAAGGAAGAGACTTTGTTTCAGCTCAAATAAAGGCATTTTTAGCCCAATTTAAATGTATGAATAAATCTCATAGCACCAGCACCTATTAGCGCCCCCTGCAGGTGGTGGGTCCACAGAAGGACGGCCTCATGGTTCTAACCGGGCCTGTTGGTCTCTCAACAATAATAAAAATTAAAAAAAACTCTTATTTTGCCCAAATTCGTTGTCTTTCTTATTTTTTCCCATCATTTTTTCTTTTTCTTTTTCTTCTATTTGGTGGAACATGGAGATGAACTCCGATGTAAAAATGTGCAGGAAGGAAAAGGGAAATGGAATAAACTCCACCTCTGACGAAAGCAGGGGCGGGTCTTTTGCCAAAGTCCATTATGCTAATGAATCTATAAATAAAACATGTCCCTGAGCGGGTATCCTAACCAACTGGCCCGTCTGCTCCTCTCTGTTCCCCGCTGCTCCTCTCCGTTCCCCAGTCTGCTTCCTCTCCGGTCCTGTCGGCTCCTCTTCCGTCCCGTCTGCTCCTCTCCGTTTCCTTTGCTGTCCTCTCCGGTCCCGTTCTGCTCCTCTCGCCGTCCCGTCTGCTTCCTCTCCGTTCCTGTCTGCCTCCATCTCTGTTCCCGTCTGCTCCTCTCCGAGTCCTCGTCTGCCTCCTCTCACGTTACCCGGTCTGCTTCCTCTCCGTTTCCCAGTCTGCTCCTCTCTTTATGTATTCCCGTCTGCTCCTCTCCGGTTCCTGTCTGCGCTCCTCTCCTGTTCCCGTTTCTGCTACCTCTCTGTTCCCGTCTGCTCCTCTCCGGTTCCCGTCTGCCTTCCTCTCCGCGTCCCGTCTGCCCTCTCCGCGTCCTGTCTGCCTTTCCTCTCCGTTCCCGTCTTGCTCCTCTCCTGTTTCCCGTCTGCTTCCTCTCTAGTTCCTAGTCTGCTCCTTCTCTGTTTCCTGTTACTGCCTCCTCTCTGTTATCCCGTTCTGCTCCTCTCCGGTCCTGTCTGCCTCCTCTCTTGCTTCCCGCGTTACTGCCTCCTCTCCGGTCCCGTCTGCTCCTCTCCGGTCCCAGTCCTGCTCTCTCTCCGTTACCGCGTCTGCCTCCTCTCCGTTCCCGTCTGCTCCTCTCGCGTCCTGCTCTCGCTCCTTCTGTTCCCGTTCTGCTCCTCTTCTGTTCCCGTTACTGCCGCTCCTTCTCTGTTCCCGTCTGCCACTCTCTCTCCGCGTCCTGTCTTGCTCCTCTCCGTCCCGCTCTGCTCCTTCTCCGCTTCCCGTTCTGCTCCTCTCTGTTCCTGTCTGCCTCTCTCTCTGTTCCCGTCTGCTCCTCTCGGTCCTGTCTGCCTCCTCTTCCGTTCCCTCTGCTCCTCTCCGTTCCCGTCTTGCTCCTCTCCTGTTCCCGTCGCTCCTCTCCGTTCCCGTCTGCTCCTCTCCCGGTCCGTCTGCTCCTCTCCGGTCCCGTCTGCTCTCTTCCGGTCCCGTCTGCTCCTCCTGCCGGTCCCGTTCTTGCTACCTCTTCCGCGTCCTGTCTGTCTCCTCTCTGTTCCCGTCTGCTCCCTCTCTTGGCTTCCCGTAATCATGCTCCTCTCCGGTCCCGTCCTGCTTCCTCTCCGGTTCCGTACTGCTCTCCTCTCTGTTCCCGTCTTGCTCCTTCTCCCGGGTCCCGTCTGCCTTTTCCCTCTCCGGTCCTGTCTGCTCCTCTCTGTTTCCCGTCTGCTCCTCTCCGGTCCCGTCTGCTCTCTCCTTCCGTCTGCTCCTCTCCGTTTTCTCCCGTCTGCTCCTCTCCGGTTCCCGTCTGCCTCCTCTACCGTTCCCGTCGGCTCCTTCTCTGTTCCCGTTCTGGCTACCTCTCCGTTTCCCGTCTGCCTCCTCTCCGTTCCCCGTCTGCTCCCTCCTCCCGTCCCGTCTGCTCCTCTCTGGTCCGCGGCTCCTCTCGTCCCGTCTGCTCCTCTCGGGTCCCGTCCGGTCCTGGTCCGGTCCATCAGCCCTTGGCTCTAGTCTGGACCCGGCCCTGTCCTCGGCGTTTGAAGAACCTCTCGCAGCCTGACCTTGAGGAACATCAGCTTTCATCGCTCACATCGCAGCCTCCACACCTTCCTCTAAGTTCTGGGCCAGACTTCAAACCAAAGACCCGGTGTCCAAGAACCGCGGTCAGAACCGGGTCCAGCGATATACAGGAGGAATGACTCTGACGGTGAGGACCATGCGACCAGGACATACCCCAGTCTGTCCACATGGCCGCGGCCGCTGTGTTCGAGTTCTTCTGCAACACCTTCAGTTGTAATTGTGTGCAGTCTGCGTTCCTACACGCGCGGGCGCTGTTGTTCGAGTCCTTCTACGCACCTTCAGCTGTAATGTGTGAGGTCTGTCCACAGAGCGTTGGCCGCTTGTGTCGGAGTCCCTCTGCACCTCAGTGTAATGTGTGAGTCTTGTCCACAGTGGGCGCTGTCGTTCGGCAGTCCTTTTCATGCCACCTTCAGTTGTTTTAATGTGAGTCTGTCCACATGCGGGCGCTGATGTCGAGTCCTTCTGCAACTTCAGGATGTAATGTGTGGAGTCTGTCCACAGGGGGCGCTGTGTTCGAGTCCCTCTGCACTCTTCTTCAGCTCTGTAATGTGTGCAGTCTGTCCACAGGGTGCGCTGCTGTTCTGAGGCCCTCTTGCATCTTCAGCTGTAATGCGCAGTCTGCTCCACATGGGTGGCGCTGTGTTCGAGTCCCTTCTGCACTCTTCAAGCTGTAAGTGCTGACGTCTGAGTCACAGCGGGCGCGCTGTTGTTCGAGTTCCTTTCTGCATCCTTCTAGTGTAATGTGATGAGTCTGTCCACAGGGGGCGCTTTCGTGCTTCGATAGTCCTTCTGCACCTTCAGTAGTAATGTGTGCAGTTCTGTTCCACAGGTCGTGCGCTGTGTTCGGCAGTTCCCTCTGCACCTTCAGTTGTAAATGCTGTGAGGTCTGATCACAGGGCGGCGCTGTGTTTCGAAGTCCCTCTGCCACCTTCAGTGTAATGCTGCTGAGTCTGTCCACAGGAGGCGCTGCTTTGTGTTTCGAGTCCTCTGCCACCTTCAGTGTAATGATGTGAGTCTGACTTCCACAGGGGGCGCTTTTGTGTTCGAGTTCCCTCTGCACCTCAGCTGTAATGTGGTTGAGTCTAGTCCACAGGTGGCGCTGTGTTCGGAGTAACCTTCTAGGCCACCTTCAGAGTAATGTATGCAGTCTGTCCACTACGGGCGGCGCTGTGCTTCGGAGTCCTTCTGCACCTTCAGTGTAATGTGTGTATGCTCTGCTCCACAGGTGTGCGCTGTGTTCTGGAGTCCTTCTAGCCACTCAGAGTAATGTTATGCAGTCTGGCTCACATGGGGGCGCTGTGTTTCGAGTCCCTCTGCCACCTCAAGAGTAATGTGTGATGTCTGTCACCAAGCGGAGGCGCTGTGCTTCGAGTCCCTCTGCAACCTTCAAGAAGCTAATGTTTATGCAGTCTGTTCCACGAGGGGGCGCCCGTGTGTCGGGCAGTCCTTTCTGTGCACCTTCAGCTGTATATGTGTGAGTCTGTCCACAGGGGGCGCTGTGTTCGAGTCCCTCTGCACCTCCAGTGTAATGTATGAGTCTGTCCACAGGGGGCGCTGTGTTCGGAGTCCCTCTGCACCTTCAGGTTGTAATGTGTGAGTCTGTCCACAGGGGCGCTGTTTCGAGTCCCTCTGCACCTCCAGTGTAATGTGTGAGTCTGTCCACAGGGGCGCTGTGTTCGGAGTCCCTCTGCACCTTCAGTGTAATGTGAGTCTGGCCACAGGGGGCGCTGTGTTCGGAGTCCTTCTGCACCTTCAGTGTAATGTGTGAGTCTGTCCACAGGGGCGCTGTGTTCGGAGTCCTTCTGCACCTTCAGTGTAATGTGTGAGTCTGTCCACAGGGGGCGCTGTGTTCGAGTCCTCTGCACCTTTCAGTGTAATGTGTGAGTCTGTCCACAGGGGGCGCTGTGTCGGAGTCCCTCTGCACCTTCAGTGTAATGTGTGGTCTGCCACAGGGGCGCTGTGTTCGGAGTCCTCTGCACCTTCAGTGTAATGTGTGAGTCTGTCCACAGGGGGCGCTGTGTTCGAGTCCCTCTGCACCTTCAGTGTAATGTGTGAGTCTGTCCACAGGGGCGCTGTGTTCGTAGTCCCTCTGCAAACTCTGCTGGCAAAACGACCGGAAGAAGAACCCGGGACTCAAGACTCCTCTGGTCTTTAACAAGGTACTACTGTAGGACAAGTACTTTAGGAAGGTACTACTGTAGTAAAAGTACTTTAACAAGTACTACTGCAGTACAAGTATTTTAGGAAGGTACTACTGTAGTAAAAGTACTTTACTTTTACTAACCCTAACCCTAACCCTAACGAAGTACTACTGCATTACAAGTACTTTAACAAGGCACTACTGCAGTACAAGTACTTTAACAAAGTACTACTGCAGTACAAATACTTTAAGAAGGTACTACTGCAGTACAAATACTTTAAGAAGGTACTACTGCAGTACAAATATCTCCAGATCAGCACTGATGATGGTGGATAAGTCGTTTGTTTTATTTGTTTTGCAGCTGCTGCTGATCCTGGATCAGTCCGGACTTCAGACCGAGGGATCCTCCGAGTGTCCGGACCCGTCTCCAGACTCAAGGTCCGACAAAGACCGGGTTTAGACCAGGTTTAGACCGGGTTTTAGACCAGGTTTAGACTGGGTTTAGAGCAGGTTTAGACCAGGTTTAGACTGGGTTTAGAGCGGGTTTAGAGCAGGTTTAGAGCAGGTTTAGAGCAGGTTTAGAGCAGGAAAATCCTCCTCATATTTCCGTCTTGTTTCTGGTGTTAGATCAGTTTGAAGTTTCCTGGTCCTAACCTGGTCCTGACCTGGTCCAGACCTGGTCCAGACCTGGTCCAGACCTGGTCCAGACCTGGTCCTTACCTGGTCCAGACCTGGTCCAGACCTGGTCCTGGCCTGGTTCTGACCTGGTCCAGGTCAGTTCTGACCTGGACCAGGTCAGAACCTGACCTGGACCAGGTCTGGACCAGGTCAGGTTCTGACCTGGTCCTGACCCAGTTCTGTCCAGTCTCTCCGCAGGGACCTGGACGGCGGCGGCTCAGACCTGGACTGGTCCGGACTCAGACCGTGGACGCGGCAGGACTCCTCAAACTGTTCATCAGAGAACTGCCCTCGCCTCTGCTGCACCTGCCGCCCCAGACCCTGACAGGGATCATAGGTACAGGCCCCGCCCCAGACCCTGACACGGATCATAGGTACAGGCCCCGCCCCCAGACCCTGACAGGCCCCGCCCCAGACCCTGACAGGGATCATAGGTACAGGCCCCGCCCCCAGACCCTGACACGGATCATAGGTACAGGCCCCGCCCCCAGACCCTGACAGGCCCCGCCCCAGACCCTGACAGGATCATATACGCCCCGCCCCCAGACCCTGACAGGCCACGCCCCAGACCCTGACAGGGATCATAGGTACAGGCCCCGCCCCAGACCCTGACAGGCCCCGCCCAGACCCTGACAGGGATCATAGGTACAGGCCCCGCCCCAGACCCTGAACAGGCCCCCGCCCCAGACCCTGACAGGCCACGCCCCCAGACCCTGACAGCCCCGCCCCAGACCCTGACAGGGATCATAGGTACAGGCCCCGCCCCTAGACCCTGACAGGGATCATAGGTACAGGCCCCGCCCCCAGACCCTGACAGGCCCCGCCCCAGACCCCGACAGGATCATAGGTACAAGTATATTACTACTAAATAGGTATTTTCACAATAAAAGCACTGGATTATTAAGAGATTTTCACAATAAAAGCACTATTACAACTAAATATGGAATAATGTTTCAGTGATGCTCTTTATGACGCTGTAGAAGTTAGTTACATGTTTTTCATTCCAAAGTGACGTTAAAGGAACAGTGTTCTTCAGACTGAGATCTGTTCTAACCTGAGCTCAGACGAGTTGATGCGTACCTGTCTGGTCTTTGTTGCCCTCAGTCATGCAAAACGACCAAAGATGTTGTTAACATTTAGCCTCTCCCAGTATATTCCTATAGCTCCAAACGGGGTGAAGTTGGAAGCGACCGAGCTCTTCCACAAAGACCAGACAGGTACGAATCAACTGGTCTGAGATCAGGGAAGAACATCTCAGTCTGAAGAACACTGTTCCTTTAAAATATGGACATCAGACCTGAGAGAAGAGCGCCCCCTAGTGCTGATCTAAAGTGTCACAGGTCTAACACACACACACACACACACACACACACACACACACACACACACACACACACACACACACACACACACACACACACACACACAGCGCCCCCTAGGCTGATCTAAAGTGTCACAGGTCTAACACACACACACACACACACAACACACACACACACACACACACACACACACACACACACACACACACACACACACACACACACACATACACACACACACACACACACACATACACACACACACACACACACACACACACACACACACACACACACACACACACACACACGCACGCACGCACGCACGCACACACACACACACACCCACACCCACACACACACGCACACACAGCGCCCCCTAGTGCTGATCTAAAGTGTCACAGGTCTAAACACACACACACACACACACACACACACACACACACACAACACACACACACACACACACACACACACACACACACACACACACACACACACACCACACACACATACACACACACACACACACACACATACACACACACACACACACACACACACACACACACACACACACACACACACACACACACACACATACACATACACACACACACCACACACACACACACATACACATACACACACACACACACATACACACACACACACACACACACACACACACACACACCACACACACACACACACACACACACACCACACACAACACATACACACACAGACACACACACACACACACACACACCACACAACACATACACAACACACACACACACACACACACACACACACACACACACAGCGCCCCCTGGTGCTGATCTAAAGTGTCACAGGTCTAACACACACACACACACACACACACACACACACACACACACACACACAGCGCCCCCTGGTGCTGATCTAAAGTGTCACAGGTCTAACACACACACACACACACACACACACACCACACACACACACACACACACACACACACACACACACACACACACACACACACACACACACACAGCGCCCCCTGGTGCTGATCTAAAGTGTCTTTGCAGATCTTCAGTGTGAGCTTCTTCAGCTTCAGGCTCTGCAGCTGCTCTGCCTCGTCCTGCCGGAGTCTCACCGCCACACGCTGCAGGTACGGGCTCTACACTCTGATTGGCCGTGACATGTTTCCTCGGCCTCTGATTGGCCGTGACATGTTTCCTCGGTCTCTGATTGCCGTGACATGTTTCCTCGGTCTCTGATTGACCGTGACATGTTTCCTCAGTCTCTGATGGCCGTGACATGTTTCCTCGGCCTCTGATGGCCGTGACATGTTTCCTCGGTCTCTGATTGGCCGTGACATGTTTCCTCGGCCTCTGATTGGCCGTGACATGTTTCCTCGTCTCTGATTGACCGTGACATGTTTCCTCGGTCTCTGATTGGCCGGACATGTTTCCTCGCTCTGATTGGCCGTGAACATTTGACATTTTCCTCGGTCTCTGATTGGCCGTGACATGTTTCCTCGGCCTCTGATTGGCCGTGACATGTTTCCTCGGCCTCTGATTGGCCGTGACATGTTTCCTCGGCCTCTGATTGGCCGTGACATGTTTCCTCTGGTCTCTGATTGGCCGTGACATGTTTCCTCGGTCTCTGATTGGCCGTGACATGTTTCCTCCGGTCCTCTGATTGGCCGTGACATGTTTCCTCGGCCTCTGATTGGCCGTGACATGTTTCCTCGGCCTCTGATTGGCCGTGACATGTTTCCTCGCCTCTGATTGGCCGTGACATGTTTCCTCGGCCTCTGATTGGCCGTGACATGTTTCCTCGGTCCTCTGACTGTGGCCGTGACATGTTTCCTCGGCCTCTGATTGGCCGTGACATGTTTCTCGGCCTCTGATTGGCCGTGACATGTTTCCTCGGCCTCTGATTGGCCGTGACATGTTTCCTCGGTCCTCTGATTGGCCGTGACATGTTTCCTCGGCCTTATTGGCCGTGACATGTTTTCCCTCTGATTGGCCGTGACATGTTTCCTCGGCCCTCTGATTGGCCGTGACATGTTTCCTCGGTCTCTGATTGGCCGTGACATGTTTCCTCGCTCTGATTGGCCGTGACATGTTTCCTCGCGCCTCTGATTGCGCCGTGACATTGTATTCCTCGCGCCTCTGATTTGCCGTGACAATGTATTTTCCTGTCTCTGATTGACGCCAGTGGAACATCTGTATTCCTCGGTCTCTGATTGGCGCCTGTGACATGTTCCCTCGCGCCTCTGTATTGGCCGCTGACATTGTTTCCTCGGTCTCTGATTGGGCCGTGACATGTTTCCTCGCCTCTGATTGGCCTGTGACATGTATTCCTCGGCCTCTGATTTGCCTTGTGACATGTTTGCCTCTGGTCTCTTGATTGGCCTGTAGACTGTTTCTCGCGTCTACTGATTGGCCGTGACATGTTTCCGCTCGGCCTCTGCATTTGGCCGCTGACATGTTTCCGTCCGGTTCTACTAGATGGCCGCCACTGACATGTTTCTCGCGCCTCTGCGATTTTGCGCCGTGACATGTTTCCTTCGGTCTCTGATTGGCCGTGACATGTTTCCTCGGTCTCTGATTGGCCGTTCCAGGAGCTGTTGGCGTTCCTGCGTCGCGTAGTGGCGAATGAGCATATGAATCGCATGTCGCTGTGGAACGTTTCCATGGTGATGGCTCCTAACCTCTTCCACGGCGACCGCAGACAGGAAGTGAGGCGCGAGGCAGTGCAGGAAATGGAGGAAGCCGTGGGTGGGGCTAAGCTGATCCGGCTCCTGATCCGGCACCAGGGCTTGATGTTCACCGTGAGTCCACACCATATTATAACTACATAGGGATTTTCACAAGAAAAGAACTATATTGTAACTAAAGAGGGATTTTCACAAGAAAAAACTATATTATAACTACATAGGGATTTTCACAATAAAAGAACTATATTAATACAAGGGTTTTCACAATACTATATTATAACTACATAGGGATTTTCACAATAAAAGCTTTATATTACAACTAACGCGACGAAAAAAGCCACAAAAACGTTTGCCGCTGCCATGGCAACATTAAACCCCGCCCTCTGTGTGATGTCACAGGTGCCATGCTTCCTATTGGCTCAGGTGCGACGCATGAACCAGGCGTCCAATCGGAGACGAGCCCCGTCCCGCGTCAGGAAGCGCCCGCAGCAGGATGCCCCGCCCCTCTGCGATGATGTCATCAGGGTGCGTGCGCCACTGCAGGTCAAGGTTTCCACGGCGATGAGACTGGACACCA
Source organism: Neogobius melanostomus (assembly GCA_007210695.1). NCBI lineage: Eukaryota > Metazoa > Chordata > Actinopteri > Gobiiformes > Gobiidae > Neogobius > Neogobius melanostomus. The sequence continues at coordinate 80,505 of VHKM01001107.1, read as the reverse complement.
CGACGACAGCGCGCAACGTCACGGAGCGTTTCCCCCGAGACGCTCACAGGTCATTTACCCCATTGTACATGTTTTACCCCATTATAACAGGTCATTTATCTTAGTGTTAACCTCTTGATTGAATATTTTATTTCGAGCTAAAGAAGAAAAGAAAAAACAGAAATATATATATACATAATAAAAGAAAAAAGAAAAAATAATTTACATTACAGCTCGAAAAGGAGTGGGAAGAAGACAAGCTTATTGACTCCCACCCCTGTCATAAACTTCAATAACAATAACTGACAACACTGCATATTTCTTACCATTTTACAAAACAACTATCAACCGAGTTGGTTACATTTCAACAGATGCGACACTGCATTATACCAGGTCAACATTCACAGTATCTCACACGCTCAACATTCACAGTATCTCACACGCTACAACCAGTGTTTATTTCTGTCTCCCATACAGAATTCATTACCATGTTGGCATTACCGTTATTCATCATCACCATTACAACCCATATAACATTACTCTGTATCAAAGTGTTTGAATGATACATAAAATACTCCACTTTTATTCATGAAAGGTACAGTAATCGCAGACTGATTGATGCTCATGATAACAAGAATGGTCTTAATGATGTGTGTTACAAGGGATTCGGGGCTTTTAACCTCTTAATCCCCACTTTAACTGAACACTCTCCAGTTCAGCTTTATCCAAATCTAAAAGGTCACTATAGTAACGTCTCATTTGTCGTTTGTCTTCACAATTTTGTCATTTTTTGTTGCTTTTGTTTGCTTTTTGAATTGTGTTATTGTTGCTTTTCTCTTTTGTGACATTTTTGTCGCTCTTTTTTAACCCTTTATGAGTCTCTTTCCTTTTGATTATGACACTGTAAAACTATCACAGTAACCCCATATATTTTACAGTACGTGTTATAAATGTGTTATCAACGTGTTATCACGTGTTATAAACGTGTTAAACGTGTTTAACGTTGTTAAACGTGTTATAAAACCTGTTATAAACGTGGTATAAACATGTTATAAAACCTCTCCGTCCGTCATGAGTTCGTGGTTTGAGACAAAACCGACCGCGACGGAAAAACCTGCTTTTAAGGCACAGAAACGGTGACGGACCCCATTGTACATGTTTTACCCCACTGTTAAACGTCTCTCGCTGAAACTTCCTCCAGTGTTATTTTCAAACATTGATTTATTCACCAGATTAAACAGAAACTGTTTTCACTGTTTTTTCTGACGACGCCTGAACGCAACACTGTCTTTGTTTCAGCGGAGAAACTCTGCGTCTGTACGAGGCCGGAGGGAACATCGGTGAGACCTGGACCGGACCCGGACCGGACTGAGACTGAGACTGAGACCCGGACCGGACTCAGACCGGCCGGACTGAGACTGAGACTGACCGACTCAGACCGGACCGGACTGAGACGAGACCGGACTCAGACCCGGACCGGACTGAGACTGAGACCGACTGAGACTGAGACCGGACTCGACCCGACCGGACTGAGACCGGACTCAGACCCAGACCGGACTGAGACTGAACTGAAATCCTGTCCTTCTCTCATTTGTTCCTGTTTTTCAGAAAGTACAGACAGATAATACAGCGTTTACACAAATCAAATTTAATGCTTTTTAAAGCCACAAACAAATAATTATCTAGCAAAGAGTGAGGACGATTTCTGCCCAAAGTTTAAGACCGTCATCTTTGTATTTCTGACAAACATGTGCCGGAAAAAGAGGTTCAATCCCTTTGGACCGTTCATGTCGATACGATTCTACAGGAGAGAAAAGCAAAAGTCCAAATGTTTTCCCTGATGGTTCTTCTTCTACTGAGCAACATCACGCTCATGTTTCTGACGCCTTTATGAGGAAATAATCAGACCATACAGTGTCTTGCAAAAGTACTAATACACCTGGAACTTTACACATTTTGTCATGTTTACAACCATAAACATAAAGGTTTTATTTGAATGTTTTACTGAAAGTTCACACACAAGTAACAGACAACTGTGAAGTGAAAGCAAAATGATACATGATTCTGTTATTTTACAAAAATAGAAAAGTGAAAAGTGGGGCGTGCATAAGTATTCATACAGCATGACTTAATACTTTGTGGAACCCCCTTTTGCTGCAATAACAGCAGCAAGTCTTCTGGGGTTTGACTACAAGGTTTGCACATGTAGAGACATTTTAGTCCATTCCTCTTTACAAAACAACTCAAGCTCTGTCACATTAGAAGGAGAGCGTTTGTGAACAGCAGTTTTCAGGTCTTCCACAGATTTTCAATAGGATTTAGGTCAGGACTTTGACTGGGCCATTCTAACACATTAATATGTTTGTTTTTAACCATTCCATTGTAGATTTAGCTTTGTGTTAGGGTCATTGTCCTGCTGGAAGGTCAATCTCCGCCCCAGCCTCAATTCTCTTGCTGACTCCAGCAGGTTTTCCTCCAAAATGTCTCTGTATTTGGCTCCATCCATCTTCCCAACTATTCTTACAATCTTCCCAGTCCCCGCTGAGGAAAAGCAGCCCCATAGCATGATGCTCCCCCACCATATTTGACACTGGGGATGGTGCACTCAGGACGATGAGCAGTGTTAGGTTTGCTCCATACATAACGTTTTGCATTTGGGACAAAAAGTTCAATGTTTGTCTCATCTGACCAAAGCACCTTCTTCCACATGGTAGCTGTGTCCTCCATATGACTTCTAGCAAACTTCAAACAGGATTTCTTATGGCCTCCTTTCAATAATGGTTTTCTTCTTCCACTCGTCCATGAAGGCCAGATTTGTGTAGAGACTTATAGTTGTCCCATGTACAGATTCCCCCAGCTCAGCGGCAGTACGTCGCAGCTCCTCCAGAGTTATCTTAGGGCACTTGGTTACATTTCTGACCAGTGCTCTCCTTGTTCGGTCTGTTAGTTTAGGTGGACGGCCGTGTCTTGGTAAGTTCACAGTGGTGCTATACTCTTTCCATTTCTGAATGATGGATTGAACAGTGCTCCGTGAGATGTTCAAATCTTGGGAAATCTTTGTATAACTTAACGCTGCTTTAAACTTCTCCACAGCTTTATCCCTGACCTCTCTGGTGAGCTCCTTGGCCTTCATGATGTTGTTTAGTGACCAATACACTCTGACCATAGCTCTGAGGCCTCACAGAACAGCTGGAATTATACTGAGAGTAGATTACACACAGGTGGCCTCTATTTAATGGTTAGGGCAAGGTGTGAACATTCTGCAGTCATTAGGAATGTTATAAAGGAAATTTAATGCACTCAGAAATGCTGTATGAATACTTATGCACGCCCCACTTTCACTTTTCTATTGTTTGTAAATAACAGAATCATGTATCATTTTGCTTTCACTTCACAGTTGTCTGTTACTTGTGTGTGAACTTTCAGTAAACATTCAAAATAAAATCTTTATGTTTAGGGTTGTAAACATGACACAATGTGCAGTAGTTCAAGGTGTATTAGTAATTTCCAGAGGCAACTGAGCAACATCACACTCATGTTTATGAGGAAATAATTAGACCATAGTTCATCTGAGCTGAAGACATGACTTTAAACTTTGGGACTTACAGGAATTACAGAGAAATGAGAGAGTTACCATGGTTACGCCTCAGTTTAAACTAGAGGCTCTAAAGAGTTTACTCTCAGCCCAGTCCAGACGAAGACTAACACAAAGACTGTGTGTGTTTCAGGCGAGCGGCGGCTGCAGCCCGACTGCCTCCTATTGGACGTTTACAGAGTGAACCCGGGCTGCGATTGGCTGATCAAACCCTGAGGAACACACAGGACTTTCCTCACAGCTGCACAAACACTGTCTTAACTCCTTCAGCTTTACCCAAACCTAGAAGCTTCTGGAAAAAAAGGGGCAAAATAGCGACAAAAAAGAGACGTCAACGAGGATTAAAACCAAAAATGTGACAAAAAAACCACTAAAGAACGTCAAATACGTGCCAGAAAAGATGCCGTCAGTTTTGTTTGAGATGTTACGCTGTTTAGATTTGGGTAAAGCCAAACTGGAGAAAATAAAGATGTTAAATGGACAAAGGAAATGGTGCTGGCTGTGGGTCAGAGGCTCAGGTCCCTCTGAGGAACATCACAGACACATTGTCTCATGTTTGATGTTATATATCTCCTCGTCCTCTGGAAAGAAGGACATCACATCACTGGCTCCTAACGTATAATAATGTTTAATATTGTTTTAATAAACAGAACTGGAACAAAGACTTTTGACGAGTGAAATACTTATAGGTATATTTACTATTTTAATGTCGTCTTCTTCAGTCCAGTGTCAGTCTGAACCTGGTCCAGGATCATGATTCTCTCTTTCCCACGATCGTAAGAGCAGCTCAGATATTCCATGTGTTCAGACCACAGTTCAGACGACTCTCTCTGCACTGAGGGACGATCTCTCCAACATGTTAGGCCATCGGCTCGCTCTCAGAAAGTGCTTAGAAATGGACTTTTGTTCCAGAAATAGGAAATACTTTTTGATTTTGATTTTGATCAAGTAAAATAGTTAAACTTCCACAAAAAGCTCCACTCGCAGACTCCCTGCAGTTATTGAGAACTTAGCTCCTAAAGTGGGGAAGTTTTAGCCTCTACTGGCATTCTTGACTCCAATTATTTCAAACAGTGTAAAGGCCACAGACTTACACTTTTACTGTAATAAAGACAATACTAAAATATGCAATATGTGGGAAAAGAAGGTTGACAGGAGTGCTATTTTTAAAGAAATAACTTTAGAAATATGCCTTTTTTGAAATATGTGTGATATTGAAACAAGCACACTATGGGACCTACTATTTCCACATATAACATTTACAGATTAGATTTTATGAACATAAATAAATTGCTCCAGATAAGTTTCAAACATTTTTATTTGTTGTGATTTTGGGGTTTGTAACCAGCAGAAGCAGATCAAGTGTATCTTGGCATATGGACGAAAGCTTGACTTCAGTCTTGCCTCTTGTAATTCATTCAAAGACCTTCTAATGCAGTGGTTCCCAACCTTTTTTCTTGAAGCCCATCCTGTACATGCTGTAGTCAGGCTGCGCCCCCTCAGTCCAATAAAATAAATAAATAAATAAAAACATGAAAATATTTACCGATATGCATTTTTAACAATTTTTCTGAAATTAGATTGTTTTAAGCACCTGTACTCAGTTCGCTGTCGTGATTTTTAACCATTTCATTTGTGCAAATTTATGACCTCACCCCCTGCCCAGACAAAGCTCTGGGTCCCACCTGCCGTCCCAGGAGCTCACGGTGGGAAGGCCCGCCCCCCAGGTTAGGAACCACTGTTCTAAAGCACCCTCTGTCCAGGCAAGGAGGCTGGAAGTTCTTGTAGTTAGAGTCCTGTAAAGACTCTCTTTCTGATGTAGAGTGTAACTCCTGAACTACAGTCCTTGTTCAAAGTGTTTCAGATACACAAGTTCACTGTTATTTCTCAGATTAGACGGTGATCGGAGGAAAAGCAGCTGGTCAGACCTGAAATTAAAAAGTACTGTTAAGTTTAATTTACAACTAGTTCATTGTATATTGGTGGTAAATACTTAATATTCCAATTAGCTTCTTTTATTACGTTGTATGTACAGTTTTGGGTACATATGAGTAGATTATTAGTTAAAAATAAAGTCTAGTATCTGGGATGATAATGGGTGCTTGTGGAACTGTGGCAGAGGGGTTAGTCGTGCCTTTTCTAAAACCGCGTCCTCCTCCTTTTCCTACGCACTAAGACTCGAAATGTGCATTCCCTTGAACGAAAGGTCTGTCCTAAACAGCAGCAGCAGAAGTGGTTTATAAGCATGAATGCAGACTCACAGGTGTGTGTTACACCAGAGAGCAGCCCCATGAGCAACACGCAACAAACTATTTCAGCTCCATGTTTATTTAGAAGAGGCAATTTTTACAGCCATATAGATAATTGATAATGAACAATGAAGCAGAAATTAGACCTAATATCATTTCATTGGCAGGTTTGAAGAAGCTAAAATATAATGTAAATGTGAAAAAGCTGAATCTGAAACTCTAAGTGCAAATTAATGTTCAGTTCAAAGTATTATCAGTCATGTGATTCTTGTAACATTAGTGGGCAGTGCTGTCACTGTAAAGGGATGTGTCTGTTCTGTGGGATGAGGGAGAGTCTGAAAGCTACAGCTCCAAGTCTCCACTGAAGGACCTTCTGTAGGAGCTTTCTCTGAGGGATTAGTGTGAAGCAAAAGGAAGGAGGAACAGTTTCGGAAAGGGCCACGGTCAGATGCCACAGACACATTTGTTTTTCTAAGCCCAAGTTACAATTTGATGGGAAAAAAAAATCATGAGTTGGCATAAATTCATTTATGTGAACTTAGTTAATCCCTGTACATCTAAATGCATGACTTGATTATAAGACGGTGATAAACAGAAACATACATTTACCTGTAATCTCAGGCTTTTTATTGATGATCTTTAGAAGAGTGCTCATCAGAATCATTCCTCTGTTGTCCAAAGTCCTTTAGACAATCACAGAAGAGCTTGAATGTGGCCACAGATGGCAGGTTGTCCCACTGTAAAAATACAGACAAAGCACATTTTAAGTTTTTAACGTAAAGTACACAGTCAAGTATCAAAGCCAGAAACTGAGAATTCACAGCTTAGATTAATATGATCATATTTATTAGCGTCAGATAGTCTTCAAAATGTGTTAGGAATATTGCTATTAAAGGCCTCTAGATAAGTGCTGGATAGCAGTTTGCAAATGTTTAGCATTTTGCAATGTGAATCCAGCTGTTCCGAGCCCTGGAGGATGAATATGAATACATACCTCACTCTTTCATGTTGAGTCTTTAAATGAAGTGAGTCACGTAGTTGTCCTGGAAATGAAATAAGCAGACATAAGGAAATAACTAGTAGGCCTATGTATCATGTAAAAGTAACTGTACTGATATTCTACATGAATCATGGACTTTATTGGACTTTTGAGTGGAATAAGAGACTGAAAGGGCCAGTGATCAACTCACACCGAAGATACTTATTCCACCAATAATTACATATAAACCACTGCTGTGAACAACCATGGACTAAAATAACAGCTGTTCACCAGCGACACTCTTATATTTACTTTTCGATTAGTTTGTGCTTTATTATAGAAACAACATTTGATAACTTTGATATATATAAATGTCTTCATGCTTGACCCCATTTTTGGTGTGGCTAACTAGTAAAGTTAGTTTGATATTTTAATTTCTAAAGCAAATCAGACAAATAGGGAACTACCCCCAGAATCAAAACAAACTACGAATTTTCTTCGGGTCAAACGTGCAACAAGAAACACCAAAACTTGAGGCACAACACGTGTGTAGCTCCCTCGCTACTGAGCCTTATCACATTTGTATTGACATTAGGCTACACAATAAATAAGAATGTACTCAGGAGTAGGACAACCACCTGGCTGCCGTTTTAGGAGTCTTTGCAAAGATCTGTCGATGTCTTTGAAGAGTTTGTGGGAAGTTTCCAGTTCATCGCTGTCCAGGGATTATAACAGGTCTATGGGCGATATCCACTCGTTTGGATCTTTGTGAATGTTGCCCGCGCTGCTCTAGTTCTTCTCGTTGCAGAAATCTAAAGTTTGCCCTCAGAAAGCAGGATTTTCATTACGATAGTCCACTAACAGCTGCGCTGTCTCTGAAGGCTCTCGTCTGGCTTGCGTTGTTTAATTCCGGTTTCCGGTGTCAACGCGATGCGCTGATTGGTCAGAACTAGGTCAGGTGACCCTAAAATCATACCCACCAGAAGAAATAGTTCCCATTTCACACTCAAATTCTCAAAAACTGCAGGGTTTTTGCATGTGGAAACTTTATTGACCCCTTTGGTATGAAATTGTATTTCTGATATCCTGGAACGAAACTTCACGCTAGAAAGGTAGCCAATGGCCTATGTTAAATGTCAAGGGGATATTCCACATTGTTCTCCTGGGCCACTCCCTCCTCCCTCACACTCTGCATGTGCCCGT